>JAGXJF010001219.1:0-361127 GCA_019208055.1 Stipa capillata | reverse complement strand
TGATGGGATTCGTAGCATAGAAAACAAAAATTTTCCTACGAGATGCAAACGAAAACCTAGATCCAATCTAGAAAACCAAGATCCAATCTAGAAGAAGCTTGCAACGAGAGACAGATCATATTTACATACCCTCGACGAACACGTCAACGCAGCGAAGAATTTGACCGTTGTCGATGAAGCCCGCAGCCTCCCGCAGCTAGGTTATACCTCCCAGCCGCGAGAGGGATCTTCTCGTGTTCCAATCCGATCAAGCACCGCAACGAGCGGCACCTCCGAGATGTGCACACGTACGGCTCAATGACGTCTCCTCCTTCTTGATCCAGCAAGGTGAGGTGGAGAGGTAGATGAGATCTCCAGCAGCACGACGGTGTGGTGGAGAAATTCCTGCAGGGCTTCGCCTAAGCAGCTGCGGAAGAGGAGTAGATGGGAGAGAGGGAGGGGCTGGCTGCTAGGGTTCAAGGGGGGCTGCGCCCAGCCCTCCCCCCTTTATATAGGCTCGGTACTGTTCACGTGAACAGTACGTGAACAGTAACTTGCCTCCCAAGTTTCCCTTTTTCCTTTATCTTTAGATCTCCTATTTTTAAGGGATATCGATCTTATCCATCTAGGAAGAGGGGGGTACTGTTCACGTGACACTATTCACGTGTGTACTGTTCATGCAGTACCCTTGGTCCATGTGGACCCCTCCGGGATAAGTGGGCCCTACTCTAGAACCCTCCGGAACCTTCTAGAACTTCTCCGGAACTCTGCCGAAAAAATCCCGAACCTTTCCGAAACCCTAAAAATACTTTCCCATATATGAAATTGTATCTCCGGACCATTCCGGAGCTCCTCGTGATGTCCTGGATCCCATCCGAGACTCCGAACAAAATTTCGGTCTCACCATATTAATATCTCATTCTCTACCCTAGCATCAACGAACCTTAAGTGTGTGACCCTACGGGTTCGGGAATATGCGGACATAATCGAGACACCTCTCCGATCAATAATCAATAGCGGGACCATGGATGTCCATATTGATTCCCACATATTCAACGAATATCATTTATCGGTTGAACCACGATGTCGAATGTTCCATTCCTTTGTCTCACGATATTTTACTTGCCCGAGATTTGATCGTCGGTATCACCATACCTAGTTCAATCTCGTTTCCTGGTAAGTACTCTTTACTCGTTCCGTAATACAACATCCTCTGTGACTAACTCCTTAGTCCCTTGCTTGCAAGCGATATCGAATGTGCATTACCGAGTGGGCCCAGAGAATATCTCTCCATCACGTGGATGGACAAATCCCACTCTTGATACATGCAACCCAACAAGTACTTTCCGAGATACCTGAAAGACACCTTTATGATCACCCTGTTACGGCGTGATGGTTGATGCCCTCAAAGCATTCTTCCGGTACTAGGGAGTGGCATTATCTCATGGTCGAAGGACTAGAACATTTAACATATGATAGCTGAAGCAAATAAAACTTAGTGACACGATCAAATTGCTACGCTCAACTTGGGTCTATCCATCACATCATTCTCCTAATGATATGACCTTGTTATTAATTAACAACTCATGTTCATGGTTAGGAAACCTTAACCATCAATTAATCAACAAGCTAGTGTTAGAGGAT
The DNA here is from genome assembly GCA_019208055.1 of Stipa capillata. Classification (NCBI taxonomy): domain Eukaryota; kingdom Viridiplantae; phylum Streptophyta; class Magnoliopsida; order Poales; family Poaceae; genus Stipa; species Stipa capillata. Next base: position 359,504 of record JAGXJF010001219.1, on the reverse strand, counting down.
CACTAGGGACACGGTGTTGTTTATATAACCACACAAGTAATAATGTTTCCAATTAATACAATTATAGCATGGAGAATAAACTTTATCATGAACTTGAAATATGACAAATAACAACTTTATTTATTGCCTCTAGGGCACATTTCCAACAAAGGTAAGGGGGAGTGAAAATCATAAAGAGAAGGGTACAGATCAAGGAAACATAGTAGTCTGCCCTACTCAGTTTTGATATTAGAAAAAAAATGTGGAAAGAATTAGCTAAAGGATTAGGGTAGTATCCTTTCCTTCGTATAAGGCAACAGAAAAGATTCCTTATAGCAAGGTAGAATCTGTTCTCATAAGATTAAGCTCTAAAATAATTCAACAGAAAGGAAGCCTAGAATATACATCTATTCTTATCAAATTGGGAATCAAGCAACTAAGTCATATGTACCAGCAAATACCTACTTTCATCAACATTAACCTAAACTGAAAGATCTCCAATATAATTTCAGTAAAACGGAGCAGAACAGATAATATCTTCAGATCAGATAAAGTAACAAAATACTCATGAAACTTAGGTTAAAGTTCTAAAACGTCAGCTTAGGGCATCACAGAGCTTCTTAGGGATTTAATCAAAAATATCAGGTAATAGTTAGCCCAGGATTTCTAGTTATCACAGAGTATAGCACTGACCTAGGGGAAAAGGAGTGAGGAAGACTTATCTTGGAGGAGATCGTCGGCGTGGGGGCCCCGGCTCGCCACCGGCGGGTGGCGGACCGGCGGAGCCCCGGCGAGGGAGCTGCAACGCCGGCCGCGGCCGTCCCGGGCGGCGGCCGAGGCGACCGAGGCGCGCAAGGGCGGCGGGGCCGAGTGAGGCCGAGGCGAAGATGGAAGGCGGCGGGGGCGGTCTCCAGACCAGACCAGGGCCAAGGCGGCGGCACCATGGAAGGCAAGGGCGGGGATTGCCCGAGCCCTAGGCTCATGCGGCCGGAGATGGCGCCGAGGAGGCCGCGCATGGAGGAGGTGGAGGAAGACCCAGGGGGGCGGTGGCGCTGAGCCGAGAGGCCGGCGACGGGGCCGTGAGGGAGTCGGCGGCAGAGGAGGTGAGTAGAGGGAGAGGTGATTTGGGGATTTAGGTTTAGGGCAATTTGGGGGAAATCGGGAGAGAGAGGGGAGAGAATAGGGGGGGCGGCGGTGTGTGAGGAATAGGGGGAGGCCGGTTAGGGTTAGGATATCCCGAGTGGGCCAAATGGGCCAGAAGGAGACCGAGCGGGCCCTGGGCCAAAAGAAGGTTTCGGCCAGCCCAAGTTAAAAAAAAATAAATAGCAGGACTTTAATTTTTATTTTTCTTTTTTATTAAGAATTATCCATAAGGTAAAATCCTACAACAAATATATGTTTTGAATAAATTGGAAAATACCCAACCTCCACTTTTATTTGTTTTCTTTCTTTTTGATGTTTAGGAATTTTCTTTTGAAACTAAACCTAACAAAAGATAAATACTTCAACTTAGATTAAATAAAGCTTAATTCAACTAAAGTGACTCTGAAAATTCTTTAATCCAAACAACAATACCCCAAACCAATTTGAAATTTCTAAATACAATAATTTATGAAAATTTCTTTTAGGATTTAAATAATGTATACATACGCGTATACGCATTCTTTTAAAAGGAGGCTTAATACTTTTTCTTATGAAATCCTGCAAATTCAGAATTCAGGGTTTTGCTTAGCTACTTTAAGGTTCATGAACTCCGACGGTTTAATAACTTCACCACACCGTGAAATTTTTGATAGTAAATTTTATAAATTCAAAAGATAGAGCAGATAAAAAAATTAAGAAAATTAATAATAGATATCATCTATTGCATTATCTTCGACAAGGTAGTCCACATCGTCCAAGCAATCTAAATTCTGTAAATCAACCTAATCAATTTGAGCATGCATACATGCATATACAATTGCTATCTTCGGAAATAGTCCTTATCGGACGATTATTCCACTTCAGATCCCGAGGTTCTGCAGATTTCGTCCGAAGGGACATCTCACTTCACCTCTTATCCATCTCAAGGCAAGTTCATTTATTGTTCATGTTGAAGATTATTTCTACCACATATATGCAATTCCTTCTTCTTATCACCTATGATAATTAATAAATAGACTGCATTATGATTCGTTGAGTCATATATTGGTGGGCAGTGGAACCCCGGTTTGGAACTTGTGGGGTGGTCAGGGTTCCATTGCATATGGTATCATCATAAGGTTAATAACAAATGTCAGTTGGCATTCTTACGCCGTAAAGATAGCGTTAACCGCAAGACCTGTTATGGGACAGGCGAGTCAAGTAATACCTTCTCAGTGCATATCTCCCAGAAACGTATGTAAAATAACGCCTGGGGAAGCGTTAAGTCCCTCGCCCAGGGGAGCGATAAACCCTGAATTTTCGCTTTGGGAGGCGTTATGTCCCTGAAATATACAGAAAAGTACGCTATAATGACGAGGGTGGGTAGTCGGTGCTGGATCGACTACATAAGGGGAGATATTGCAAAAGGGAAGGGTGAAAATGACTCGGAACCTTAGACCTGGCCACGCACCGATGGGAGTGTGATGGGTCTCGTACCCGGCTAAAGGCTAAGTACCACTTGTGGGTAAAGTAGCGCACCTCTGCAGAGTGTATTGAAGTGTGGCATTGTCACTCCCTGTTCTGGGTATGAACTGCGAACATGGCGGGAAAGGAACCATCGGAGGTTTCACGACTGAACATAGCTAAATTAAAATTGACTTCTATCCAGGAACGATATTGGATCATGCATATCCTTTGAGGACTTTGTCCTAGTAGAAATAGTCATTCAAACACCTGTTGCTATTATGAACTTGTTGAGTACCTTCTGTACTCATCCCCTACGTAAATCTTTCCTTTGTTAGACTCTGAATCGTTAGAGGTTGAGTATGAGGAAGTCGAAGTCCAAGAGGGAAAGGAGGAGCCGGACCTGACAGGAGGGATCGAAGGAGTCGATTACTATATCGACTATGGAGAGCAAGACGGGGCAGAGCCAGAGCAAGAGTAGTTTAGTCTAGTATAAGAATAAAATATCAGCTTTACTTTTCTGCAATTTAATCTTCAGTTCTATATTTCTGTTGCTATTTTCAGTTGAACTTAACTTACTGTATTTCTGTAATAACTTATGTATATTTTGGAGTCTGTAATATATATATATAGTTGTTGGACCATCAATGCTTCTGTTGTACACTCTGATCGATGTAATATAATGAGATGGGATTTTGTTATATTATATCAAAGACTGGCACACTACACCGTGCAGTGGTGTGCAGGGTCGCTACAGGTGGTATCAGAGCAAATGTTCCAATCTTAGGAGTAAAAACCTAAATAGGAGACCTGTGAGTCTAGGTTAGGATAATCTTGTCTAAAGATAGTATTCTTGGAAATGATAAATATTCAATTGAGAATATTTTGTCATGCTTATATGATAGGAATCTCTAATATCTAGTCTGTATTTTGCTTTCAGTGAAGTTACTTGATGATACTGACAAATTAATTCTTCTCTCAACTAGGAATGGAAGAATATACTTTACCTCGCACCAGTCGCACCAGAGCGGCAAATCTGACAGAATTTCCTGGAGCTTGGTTGGATAATCTGCTCGACCTCTTGATTATTCTGTAGATCAAAGGAAGACCCAGAATAATTATAACCAGTTATTATGATGGACCTTTACTAGCCAAATACAGGGTCGAAGTAGAAATACCCAGTAGAACCATGGTGGAGCAGTTGACATACTATGCGGAAGGGCGAACTGCACAGGTGGCGGTGCAGATGGCCTTGTTAAATGCCACAGTGGCCATAAGGGAGGCAAGAGCTGCAGACCTGCACGGAACTGCCTATATGGCTATACCGTTGATGCAGAATCTGATGAAGTAGAAGCTGGATACTTAGCTTCTCTTGGGAAAAGTAGAGCAGGAACCTCACAGTTCATCAAGAAGAGTGTAGCAGTCACAAATGCCCTTCTAGGAACTATAAGGTCATTGGAAGGAGAACTTAATGTGCACTTAGCCAGGAGTTGTGACCCTGACAAGGTGCATGAATTGTACCTTGAAAAGAAGAACTTAGTGACCCATGTAGATTCACTAGTGCCACCACCCACTCCAGCTTTCTTCCGACAGCCAGAAGGAAATTCTTTCATGACCCCTACAGGTTTACCTGAAGACTACCGCTATGGTGGACCTATGAATCCTGTAACTCTTAGTGCAGAGGAGGAATCTTCTGAATACTCTGTAGAGTCTTATGAGCCTTACATCTATGGTGGGAATACCAATCCTATTCCAGTTAGTTCAGATACTTTTGAGGGATCCTATGGCAGCTGTAGCGACAACCCTTGGGAGATTTCTTTTGAAAAAGCCAACATGTCATCCACCTATACCTCGGATAGTGACTATTATCCACCAACAAGTTGGTCAAGCATAGAACCTGAGTCACTTCGCCGAAGCGCAAGACCAAACAAGTGGACTCCTGGGAGGTTTTGAGGCTACAGCAGGGTCTAGCTGTAAGAGTACATAGGTTATAAATAAAGGGTTGTATTCTTGTAATAAAATAGATATGGACTTACTGGGGGTATGTATCAATGTGTACCAATAAAAGGTCTGTTTAACCTTGTACACATACCCCATGTACAATTATAAGCTTGTATAATACAAGGTATATTTTATGCTGAGTTTTGTTTGGAATTTCTGAATGCTTAGATGTGTACATGAAGTGTTAAACTTAATATACAATATGAAGGATGTATTATTGAGTTGCTCTTCATGTCACAGCTTAGGAAATGGAGGGAACTCATGAGGAAAACTCCAGGAGAGAGGCAGAAGAACAGGCTAGAAGGGAAGCAGAGGCAAAGTCAAAAGAAGAAGCAGCTCATGGAACACCACCTCCACCACCACCAAGACCTACGACAGAAGAAGCCATGTTTCAGTTTATGCGAATGATGGAGGAAGGGAGGAGGGAAGCGCAAGAAAGCCAGAATAAGTTCTTCAGTGAGCTTTTAGATAAAATGAGTAGAAGGGCTGGAGAAGCATCAGGAGTGACAGGAGTCAGCCTTGGGGATTTTCAGCAAACAAAACCCTTGACTTTCTCCACCGCAGTGGAACCAATGGAAGCAGAGGATTGGCTATTGGACACAGAAAGGAAGCTAGAGACAGTGGGCTGTAATGATGAAGAAAAAGTCCGTTATGCCACTCACCAGTTGACAGGACTTGCAGCCGCTTGGTGGGAAAACCTTAAGGGAGTGCAACCTACAGGCCGTGCAATCACTTGGAATTTGTTCAAGCAAAAGTTCAGGGAAGCACATGTTCCGACCAGCATAGTGGAACTCAAGAGGAGGGAATTTCAGAATCTGACACAGGGAAACATGCCTGTGGTCAAGTATGTGCATGAATTTAATCGCTTTTCTCGCTATGCAAAAGAAGACGTAGATACCGAGACCAAAAGGCAGAAGAGATTCATGAATGGACTGGAGTCATTTCTGAAAATGCAACTCAAACTTGTCCGTACAGAGGAGTTCCAGGATTTAGTGGATCGAGCAATTACATTGGAAAATGATTATCAGGAAGTGCAGGAAGATAGGAGGAAGAAAGCTAGAACTGAACCACGTCAATTCCAGATGCTCCGATCCCGACCAACTGTGCCATTTCAGACCAGGTTTAGGCCAGCAGCATCAGTACCCTTCAGAGCGCAAGTACCTTTCAGAGCACCAGCACCTGCTAGACCAGCTGCACCAGCAAATAATTCCGTCAAGTGCGCAAATTGTGGGTATAACCATCCCACAAAAGATTGTAGGAGGCCAAGGATTGTTTGTTTTGGATGTGGTCAACCTGGACACATAAAAACTCAATGTCCCAATCCAAGACCGCCACAACAGGGAAATCAACGACCAGCTGCACCAAATCCTACATCACAGCAAAAGAATTCTAATCATGGCAATCAGCAAGGAAAGGGACGTGGAAAGCCGTACGGTCGGCTTAACTACGTCAATGCAGAACAAGCAGGAACAAACAATGACGTTATCATCGGTACGCTACCTGTCTCAAACTGCACTGGTATTGTGTTATTTGATTCTGGAGCAACGCATTCATTCATATCTGAAGAACTCATGAACAAAGTACGTTTACCTTCTCAACATCTTACAAAACCAGTACGCATTCAGTCTCCAGGGGGTATAATTGAAGTAAGCCAAGTCTTCATAGGTCTAGTCATATCCATCAATAAGTTGGAATTCTTTGCCGATGGAATGGTTATTCCATTAAGGGGGTTAGATGTTATTTTGGGTATGGATTGGTTAACCCGCTACAAGGCCAAGATTGACTGTGCCAAAAAGACCATAACCCTAGAGGCCTGGGAGGGCAGATATGAAGTGTTTCAAGGAAACCGGTGTCCCAAAGTTAGCTTGGGATTTGAATTAAATTCTTTAGAAGGGCAGAATCTGAAGCAAATTCCAGTGGTCCAAGAATTTGCAGATGTATTTTCAGAAGAGCTACCGGGTATGCCACCAGATAGAGAAGTAGAATTCACCATTGACTTGGCACCCGGCATTGCTCCAATTGCACAGAGACCTTATCGGATGGGACCAGAATAATTAGTGGAATTAAAATCTCAATTGGATGAGTTAGCAGCAAAAGGTTTCATCAGAGAAAGTGTATCACCATGGGGAGCACCAGTACTTTTTGTGGACAAGAAAGATGGAGGAATCCGTATGTGCGTGGATTATCGGAATCTTAATAATATCACTATTAAGAACAAGTATCCATTACCACGGATTGATGATCTTTTTGATCAAGTAAGAGGGGCAGGAGTTTTCTCCAAGATTGATTTGAGATCCGGATATCATCAGATTAAGATCAAAGCTGAGGATATACCAAAGACAGGATTCGTTTCTCGTTATGGTCATCACGAGTATCTTGTGGTACCTTTCGGGTTAACGAATGCACCGGCAGTATTTATGAATCTGATGAACAAAGTGTTCATGAAGTACTTGGATAAATTTGTGATAGTGTTCATTGATGACATTCTGATATATTCCCGAAGCAATGAAGAACATGTTCAACATCTGTATACAGTTTTGCAAACATTGAGGGAACACCAATTGTACGCCAAGTTTAGTAAATGTGAGTTTTGGCTTGACCAAGTTTCATTTTTGGGCCATGTCATTACCAAGGATGGAGTAGCTGTGGACCCCAAGAAAGTAGAGTCTGTATTGGAATGGAAACCTCCTACCACAGTTACAGAAGTCAGAAGTTTTCTTGGAATGGCAGGATATTATCGGAGATTTATTGAGGGATTCTCAAAGATTGCTGGACCAATGACCAAGTTATTGAGGAAAGATGTTAAATTTGAATGGACAGAATCTTGTGAGAAAAGTTTTCAAGAACTGAAGCGAAGACTTACCACAGCACCAATTTTAGCACTACCTGAAAGTGGGAAGGATTTTGTGGTATATTGTGATGCCTCAAAATCAGGACTTGGATGTGTTTTAATGCAAGACCGGAAGGTAATTGCCTATGCTTCACGGCAATTAAGACCTCATGAAGTAAATTACCCAACTCATGATATGGAGTTAGCAGCAGTAGTCTTTGCCTTGAAACTTTGGAGGCATTATTTATATGGAGTCAAGTGTGAGTTATATACGGACCACAAGAGTCTAAAGTATTTCTTCACTCAAAAAGAGTTAAATATGAGGCAAAGGAGATGGCTGGAGCTGATCAAAGATTATGATCTGACTATCAATTATACACCTGGAAAAGCTAATGTAGTAGCAGACGCATTGAGCAGAAAAGCAGTTTGTCATCAGATGGAAATGGAAGAAGTTCCAGAAAGAATCCTACAAGAATGGGGCAGATCAGGTATTGAGTTGGTAATAGGCGGAAAAGAAGGATATTTAGCAGCTATGTCAGTGCAATCAGGATTGCAAGAAAATATTAAGAACCGACAGCGGGAGGATGAATTTATTTCAGAGGAAGTTAAGAAAATTTCTGAAGGAAAACCATCAGAACTTAATCTAGAAAAAGATGGATCTCTATGGTATAGGGGAAGAATTTGTGTTCCAGATGTTGCTGAAATTAAAGAGTTAATATTGCAAGAGGCCCATCAGACTCCATATACTATTCACCCAGGAAGTACAAAAATGTATATGGATTTAAAAGGCACATTTTGGTGGAATAATATGAAGAGAGAAATTGCCAAGTTCATATCTGAATGTCACACATGCCAGAGAGTAAAAGCAGAGCATCAGAACCCAGCAGGACAATTACAACCCTTACCAATTCCAGAATGGAAGTGGGAGGAAATCGGAATGGATTTCATAACCGGATTACCAAAAACTCAGAAGAAAAAGGACACTATTTGGGTAATAATTGACAGATTAACCATGACCGCTCATTTTCTTGCCATCAAACAGACTGATTCTTGTGAGAAACTTGCAAGAATTTATGTCAATGAAATTGTCAGTAAACACGGAGTACCAAAAAGAATCGTATCAGATCGAGGTTCAGTTTTCACCTCAACATTCTGGCAACAGCTACAGTCAGCCTTAGGATCACAATTGGATTTCAGTACTGCTTATCATCCTCAGACTGGTGGTCAAACAGAAAGAACCAATCAGATCTTAGAAGACATGCTGAGGGCATGTGTACTTGATTTTGGAGGATCATGGGATGAGCATCTGCCATTAGCTGAGTTTGCATATAACAATAGTTACCAGAGTAGTATTCAGATGGCACCGTTTAAAGCATTATATGGAAGGAAGTGTAGATCCCCAGTATGTTGGTATGAGACGGGAGAGCAAAAATCTTTTAAGCCAGATTTTATCAATGAGAGGCAGGATATTATTGATATCATTCGAGATAGACTGAAGATAGCACAAAGTAGGCAGAAGAGTTATGCTGATAAAAAGAGACAGAAATTCGAGTTTGAACCTGGAGAATTGGCATATCTGAGAGTTAGTCCAACAAAAGGAACTCGAAGATTTGGGATAAAAGGAAAGTTAAGTCCGAGATATATAGGACCATTCCAGATATTGAGTAGGAAAGGTGAAGTTGCATATGAATTGGAACTACCAGCAAGTCTATCCAAGGTTCATAACGTTTTTCACATTTCTCAACTCCGAAGATGTCTCAAACCACCAGCTGAATCCGTCAAGTTATCAGAGATTGAGCTACAACCAGATCTATCATATATTGAAAGACCAACCAAGATACTGGAGGAAGACTGGAAGCAACTCAGAAATAGAGCTATCAAATACTGCAAGGTACAGTGGAAAAATCATCCGGCACGAGAAGCAACATGGGAGAAAGAGGAAGATCTTCGTAGAGACTACCCCTACCTTTTCAGGTATGAGAGTTAGAATTTCGTGGTTGAAATTATTTTAAGGGGGAGAGGATGTGAGAACTCGTATTTTCTAACAATCTGAACATTAGAATTTAATGATTTCATTCATACATCTCATTCATGCATAGCAAATTTGAGGAAAATTTAAAAAAATTTCTTGAATAAACAAGTTACCTAGAGAGGTATATATATATATATATGCAAAGGAAATGAAATCTCAACACACTTACATATGTACAAAAGAGATTCCATTCATATATATATATACATATATACTCAAATAGTTGGAATACATTACAAATGTCCAAAAAAAATATTTACAAAAGGTTTAAATGGTACAAGCCATGACTATTACAAAAATGTCATAATATAAATACATCTATTGTTTTCATTTCTTCAAATCTTCTTCAACTTTTCTCTTCTCCAATTCTTCTTTAACCTGCACATGAAAACAAGCAACATACTACAAAGAGGTATTGTAGTTAGGATTAAAAATGTTTGCATCTCCTGGGGAGATGCAATGTTTTGTTTGGGAGATTAATCTTGTGAAACTAGGGAACTAGTCCTAGTTTCAATAAAAATCAGCATTGCTTATGGAACGAATTATCTCAAAGGCATCAGTGTTTAAGGCAACATTTGAATTAAGCTTAAGGGCAACAATTGAACCAACTTTAGGCATCTAATGAAGGCAACAGTAGGCAACCAATCGAGGCATCAAATCATCGAGTTCCATAAGCTAATCCATGTTTAGATTAATCTCCGTGAATTAGGCAACCAATTATAGATTAAGCAAGGGTTAAGGCCTGCCTTCAAGGAGGAATCCAGCAAGACCTAGAGCAGCCAAAATGCTAAACTTTGCAACAGCCGTCAGTTTTAATAGTAGGCAACCTTCCAAAAATCTTAAAATGCTGCCAAGGAGAGTGGACCATGCCTAAGCTGCTGGTGGCAGCAGCAATGCCACCTCAAGCTTGAGAGAAGGATAAGGGTTCATTAGGGGCTGCCATGCAAGCAGCATACTCATCAAAACATGGTGTGAGTCACCCATTAGGTGTCAAACCAAGCCATTTTCGAAATCCCAGCACACCAGCCCCCAAACACCTATAAATAGGACCAAAGGAGCTTCATTTTCATCCAACACCACCTCAGAACAGCACCATATGCATAGCAAATAGTTGAGCAGTAAACCAAGACAGCGAGGAGGAGGAGGCAAAGCCTGAAGAAGAAGGTTTCAGAATTTCCACAAGAACAAGCTTCAGCTGTCTAAGGTAGAAAGAGTGTAGATAGAGAATTTTTAGCAAAAGAAAAGAAGCACTTAAGCTCTGCAGAGATAATCTGCGTTAGGCTAAAATAAACCATTCTCTAAATCAAGTAGAAGTGATCTGTTCTTATCAAATTAAAAAGGAAAGGAGAGTGTAGTAGCTGTTCTTGTCAGTCTAAAATCAGAAAAAGAAGAGATAGCATCTAATCTCATCAGTTTAAGAAATAGATACATCAAGAGTAGAATCTGTTCCTTAAGTAGATAAAAGGGGAAAGGTAAGAATTATAGAGAGAAGAATATGGGACAAGAAAGTGAAGAAATTTGTTCTTATCAGTTGAGATTAGATAAGAAAGAATTATAAGATGAGAAGGAGAAAAGGGATATAGTAGTCTGTTCTTATCAGTTGGAGAAGAAGATGAGGGAAAGGAATAGATAAGCTAAGCTCAGGGGTAGTATCTGTTCTTCAAATGGATAAGGTAAGGGGGAGTGAAAATCATAAAGAGAAGGGTACAGATCAAGGAAACATAGTAGTCTGCCCTACTCAGTTTTGATATTAGAAAAAAAATGTGGAAAGAATTAGCTAAAGGATTAGGGTAGTATCCTTTCCTTAGGCAACAGAAAAGATTCCTTATAGCAAGGTAGAATCTGTTCTCATAAGATTAAGCTCTAAAATAATTCAACAGAAAGGAAGCCTAGAATATGCATCTATTCTTATCAAATTGGGAATCGAGCAACTAAGTCATATGTACCAGCAAATACCTACTTTCATCAACATTAACCTAAACTGAAAGATCTCCAATATAATTTCAGTAAAACGGAGCAGAACAGATAATATCTTCAGATCAGATAAAGTAACAAAATACTCATGAAACTTAGGTTAAAGTTCTAAAACGTCAGCTTAGGGCATCACAGAGCTTCTTAGGGATTTAATCAAAAATATCAGGTAATAGTTAGCCCAGGATTTCTAGTTATCACAGAGTATAGCACTGACCTAGGGGAAAAGGAGTGAGGAAGACTTACCTTGGAGGAGATCGTCGGCGTGGGGGCCCCGGCTCGCCACCGGCGGGAGGCGGACCGGCGGAGCCCCGGCGAGGGAGCTGCAACACCGGCCGCGGCCGTCCCGGGCGGCGGCCGAGGCGACCGAGGCGCGCAAGGGCGGCGGGGCCGAGTGAGGCCGAGGCAAAGATGGAAGGCGGCGGGGGCGGTCTCCAGACCAGACCAGGGCCAAGGCGGCGGCACCATGGAAGGCAAGGGCGGGGATTGCCCGAGCCCTAGGCTCATGCGGCCAGAGATGGCGCCGAGGAGGCCGCGCATGGAGGAGGTGGAGGAAGACCCAGGGGGCGGTGGCGCTGAGCCGAGAGGCCGGCGACGGGGCCGTGAGGGAGTCGGCGGCAGAGGAGGTGAGTAGAGGGAGAGGTGATTTGGGGATTTAGGTTTAGGGCAATTTGGGGGAAATCGGGAGAGAGAGGGGAGAGAATAGGGGGGGCGGCGGTGTGTGAGGAATAGGGGGAGGCCGGTTAGGGTTAGGATATCCCGAGTGGGCCAAATGGGCCAGAAGGAGACCGAGCGGGCCCTGGGCCAAAAGAAGGTTTCGGCCAGCCCAAGTTAAAAAAAATAAATAGCAGGACTTTAATTTTTATTTTCTTTTTTATTAAGAATTATCCATAAGGTAAAATCCTACAACAAATATATGTTTTGAATAAATTGGAAAATACCCAACCTCCACTTTTATTTGTTTTCTTTCTTTTTGATGTTTAGGAATTTTCTTTTGAAACTAAACCTAACAAAAGATAAATACTTCAACTTAGATTAAATAAAGCTTAATTCAACTAAAGTGACTCTGAAAATTCTTTAATCCAAACAACAATACCCCAAACCAATTTGAAATTTCTAAATACAATAATTTATGAAAATTTCTTTTAGAATTTAAATAATGTATACATACGCGTATACGCATTCTTTTAAAAGGAGGCTTAATACTTTTTCTTATGAAATCCTGCAAATTCAGAATTCAGGGTTTTGCTTAGCTACTTTAAGGTTCATGAACTCCGACGGTTTAATAACTTCACCACACCGCGAAATTTTTGATAGTAAATTTTATAAATTCAAAAGATAGAGCAGATAAAAAAATCAAGAAAATTAATAATAGATATCATCTATTGCATTATCTTCGACAAGGTAGTCCACATCGTCCAAGCAATCTAAATTCTGTAAATCAACCTAATCAATTTGAGCATGCATACATGCATATACAATTGCTATCTTCGGAAATAGTCCTTATCGGACGATTATTCCACTTCAGATCCCGAGGTTCTGCAGATTTCGTCCGAAGGGACATCTCACTTCACCTCTTATCCATCTCAAGGCAAGTTCATTTATTGTTCATGTTGAAGATTATTTCTACCACATATATGCAATTCCTTCTTCTTATCACCTATGATAATTAATAAATAGACTGCATTATGATTCGTTGAGTCATATATTGGTGGGCAGTGGAACCCCGGTTTGGAACTTGTGGGGTGGTCAGGGTTCCATTGCATATGGTATCATCATAAGGTTAATAACAAATGTCAGTTGGCATTCTTACGCCGTAAAGATAGCGTTAACCGCAAGACCTGTTATGGGACAGGCGAGTCAAGTAATACCTTCTCAGTGCATATCTCCCAGAAACGTATGTAAAATAACGCCTGGGGAAGCGTTAAGTCCCTCGCCCAGGGGAGCGATAAACCCTGAATTTTCGCTTTGGGAGGCGTTATGTCCCTGAAATATACAGAAAAGTACGCTATAATGACGAGGTGGGTAGTCGGTGCTGGATCGACTACATAAGGGGAGATATTGCAAAAGGGAAGGGTGAAAATGACTCGGAACCTTAGACCTGGCCACGCACCGATGGGAGTGTGATGGGTCTCGTACCCGGCTAAAGGCTAAGTACCACTTGTGGGTAAAGTAGCGCACCTCTGCAGAGTGTATTGAAGTGTGGCATTGTCACTCCCTGTTCTGGGTATGAACTGCGAACATGGCGGGAAAGGAACCATCGGAGGTTTCACGACTGAACATAGCTAAATTAAAATTGACTTCTATCCAGGAACGATATTGGATCATGCATATCCTTTGAGGACTTTGTCCTAGTAGAAATAGTCATTCAAACACCTGTTGCTATTATGAACTTGTTGAGTACCTTCTGTACTCATCCCCTACGTAAATCTTTCCTTTGTTAGACTCTGAATCGTTAGAGGTTGAGTATGAGGAAGTCGAAGTCCAAGAGGGAAAGGAGGAGCCGGACCTGACAGGAGGGATCGAAGGAGTCGATTACTATATCGACTATGGAGAGCAAGACGGGGCAGAGCCAGAGCAAGAGTAGTTTAGTCTAGTATAAGAATAAAATATCAGCTTTACTTTTCTGCAATTTAATCTTCAGTTCTATATTTCTGTTGCTGTTTTCAGTTGAACTTAACTTACTGTATTTCTATAATAACTTATGTATATTTTGGAGTCTGTAATATATATATATAGTTGTTGGACCATCAATGCTTCTGTTGTACACTCTGATCGATGTAATATAATGAGATGGGATTTTGTTATATTATATCAAAGACTGGCACACTACACCGTGCAGTGGTGTGCAGGGTCGCTACAAAAAACGTTGCCGATTGAAATCGCCAGCCAATGCCGATCATTTTTCTGATAAAATACCCGTCGTCAATTGAAATCGCCGGCCAAGCTGATCGGGATGGGAGGATGTGGATCGCCGTGGGGAGACGACGCCCGTGCACGGATCGCACATTTGCGTCGCCGCCGCCACGCCACCCGAATGGTAGCCTCGACGGCGCGGCCACATAGCCAAGCCAGTCGCGTACGTGCCAGCTGCGGCGCATGCGCACGCGCGGCACACCGGCAGCAGCCGTGGCCATACGCGCACGCCGGCGGCATGCAGTAGCCGGCCATGGGCCACGTGACCTGCCCAGGCGGCCCAAGCCACTCGCTGACTGGCCCGCACACTAGCCGCCGCGCCCCGAACGGCCACCGACCGCTCCGCCCCGCGCGGGCTGCTCGCGCCGCACCGAACGAGGCTGCCCACAGCCGAGCCGCCTGCCCCCCGCCTCCAGCTGTGTCGCCCCGCGCAGGCTACCCACGCCTCGCCGAACAGGCCGCCCACGGCCGAGCTGCCTGCGCTCCCGCCCCACCCGCGCCGCCTCCCCTCCCCGCTGCCCCACCGCCGGCCGCGTGCTCCGCCGCCCCCGCACGAGCCGGCAGCCACACGTGTGGCGTGGGCATCGAGCCGCACGGTCCCACGCCTGGCCGAGCAACGCCGCCGCCGCATGCCCCTCCCACCCGCCGTCGTCGCTGGTCCCGCCACCGCTCGGGCGGTTAGGGCGGAAACCCTAACCACCCCCCCTAACGGGATGTGGGCAGTGTGCGCGGCGGGCCGCAGGGTGGGCCGGCCCACGTAGAAGTGGGGAGAGGAGCCGGCGGGCCACGTCGTTTAAATGGGCCAACAGCCCAGGACGGCCGTGTGGATCAAATGGGCCGGAAGCCCATTACCGGCTGCGGGAAGAAAGAAAAAAAGAAAAAAGAAAAAAGGAGGGACCGATGCGGGCCAGCCGGTCTAACCGGCCCATGTAGGCGGTCTGACCAGTCCGGGCAACCCGCGCGCATGGCGGTTTTGCAATTAGGCCCCTAGAATTTTATATTTTTACGCATTTAATTTTTCCAGTATTGAAATTTTTGCCTAATAGCCCCTGTAATTTCCAGAATTAGCAGAAATACTTGTTTGTAGCATAAAAGGGCCTCGGGAATTCAATTTTTGCATCAGATTTTATTTTTCTCAGCTATTTCACATGCTTTACATGGTTATATGCCATTATTTATATGTTTTTCTGATTTTTGTTAATTGTAAATAAGAATATTGCTTTTAATCTTCATGTATCTCATGTATTGGCATGTTTTAAATATTGAAGCACCGTTAGAATTATTCTTGTATCATTAATTTTATATTCATGCAACGTTACCTACAGTAACTTATTGAAATTATTGCATGAAATGCAGAATGACTGGTATAACGAACCAAGAATTTGAGGAGTTGGCTCAGCATGGCCGCAACTATCTCACCTGGACGTCGGATGTGGAGATCATTCTCGGGGCTAGAAAGCTTCGGGGAGCGATCGGCGTCCGTACTAGGCATGTTACCATCGTCACCGAGGAGGAGAATAATCAAGCACTTCATTTCCTCAGGCACCATCTTTGCACTACTCTCAAAAATGAGTACATGGTAGAGAGGAGTGCACTTGCCTTGTGGACCGCCTTGAAAAAAGGGTTCAAAAAGCTGAAGTACACCATTCTGCCCCAAGCAGAGTAGGAGTGGGTCTGTCTGAGGTTTGCAGACTTCAAGACAGTTGGTAAGTGCAATTCTGCGCTGCACCGCATTTGTACTAATCTTCAGCTGTGTGGCATGATTATCACAGATGCCTAGAAGATTGAAAAGACTCTCTCTACCTTCCACCCTGACGCCATACAGGCGGCACGCACTTACTGCCAGAGTCAGTTCAGTGAGTATGCAGAACTCATTGACATACTCCAGGTGGTGGAGGCGCAGGATGAGGTTCTCAAAAAGAACTATATCTCCCAGGCGCCTAGTAGCAGTGTTGACAGGGAGGCCAATGCAAGCTACAAGGTGCGCACCCCTCTCAAGAAAAAGAGGGGAAGAGGTGGCATGGGGAAGATGGTCGTGGCCCGCAAGGTCAAGGCCGCTCCACCCAAGACTGGCAAGGCAAAGTTCCATGACAAGCCATATGGTGAGTAGGATCAGGACTGCTTCAAGTGTGGCCGTCATGGGCATTGGTCTCGTCAATGCAAGGAGCCCCAGCATGTGGTTGACGCCTACCAGGCCCAGAGGAGGCGTGAGGCGCACCTTGCAGTTGTTCAGGGGGAGGCTCCTCAGGCTGCTACTATGCTAGTCGTAGCTCCACTTGACATGGTGGCCCCCCATGTAGGTAGACATCCCGGTTCAGCCGGTGGTAGTCACTCCGCCTCTTGACATCGCAGCTGTGATTATCGAGGAGGAGAGTATGACTCCTGAGCAGATCAGTGAGGAGATCTCAGGCTACTTTGTAGCTGATTCCGTCTAGTGCCAGAAGCACACCAAGTTATCTTTATTTATTCCTTAGTCATTTCGACACATTAATAATTCTTGAATGGATTTATAAGCTCCATGAGAGCATAAACTTTATTCTTTCGGTGTTTGGATGATACTCGTACTCATTCATTTATTCAATATTTATTCAACTATGGCATGTGATGTTCTGAAATGTGTATGCATTTATGTAATTATGTTTGCTACTTCCTCGCAACGTTATTAATTAGATGCAATATTTTAGAACACGTGTGGCGCCAAATGGAGGAAGTATGCCTTGTGGATAGTGGCACAATTAATAACATACTAGGAGAGATGAAATATTTCCAGCTTATTCGCAAAGGTACAGGAAGTATCATGACAATCGCCAGTAGCGGTTCTAATATAATAGGCTCCAGAAGAGCCACAATTATACTCTCAATGGGTAGAATTTTGACAATACAAGAGATATTATTGTACCTCGAATCGACTAGAACACTCCTTAGTTTTAAGGATATTCACACTAATGGTTTCCATGTAGAGACCGATGATAAAAATGATAAAGAATATCTACTCATCACTAAGCGCGACGCACATGGAAAGAGGGTATTAGAAAAACTTCCTTCAGTTGACATCAGGTTTTACTACACTAGAATTGTAGCATCCCCGTTGTACACAGCCTTTAAGACTGTTTTTAGACGCTCTGAATTATTTCGCCTATGGCATGATAGGCTTGGCCATAAGAATGATGAGAAATGTCATTAACAAGTCTAATGGTCATAATATTAATGTGAAAAACCTCCCAAATTAAGAAAATTTCGTGTGCCCGCATATACCACCGGGAAATTAATTATTAGAACATCCACTTTGAAAGTGAAGGATGAAAACCTTGTTTTTCTAGAACGAATAAAAGGGGATATATGCGGTCCTATTCAGCACCAGCTAGGACCATTTAGGTACTTTATGGTTCTCATCGATGCGTACTTTATGGTCGCATATCTCTTTATTATCTACGTGAAATCATGCTTTTGCAAAGCTAATCTCGTAGATAATTCAGATTAAGAATAAATTCCTAGATCATCAAATAAAGTACATTAGAATGGACAACGTCGGTGAATTTTCTTCAAAAGCATTTGATGATTATTGCCTGGGCATGGGAATTAAGGTTGAGCACTCAGTACCTCATCTCCATACCCAGAATCGTTTGGCAGAGGCATTAATTAAAAGAATTAAATTTCTTGCTAGATCGCCATTACAGAGTTGTAATTTACCAACAACATGTTGGGGACATGCAGTGTTGCACGCTGTAAATCTCATTAATTTTAGACCGTCAACCTATAACATCCACTCTCCTATGCAACTAGTGCAAGGGTCGGCACCGAAAATTTCCCACCTTAGAAGGTTCGGTTGCCAGTATATGTACCTATACCACCACCTCAGCGATCAGCAATGGGGCCACTCCATAAGTCTGGGATTTATGTTGGTTATGAAACCGTTGAAAGAGCATCTAGGCCCCAAGTTGGTTTTGATGGTTAATGGCAACTCAAACTGGAATCTAACGTTTACATGAAGTGTAAGCAGGTTTACAGGTTCCAGGAAGAAGGGTCATCGAGGGAATGATGACCATCAAAAAGGTACAAGGGGTGAGTTCCAGGACTAAGGAATGGCGGTGCTAGGCAGCTGTGCCACAGCTGTGAAGAAGCCGGTGCTGTGCAAGGAGTTGCAAGCAAGGTGATGGTGGCTTGATGCGTCAAGGACCGTGACTACAGTTGGTGGGCAGGTAAAGCCTAGATTTGCTAGTTTCTTTGAGTCCATAGGAAAAACCCGTACTATCAAGAGGGATGCAATCAGTATCAGTTGTCTAAGGAACTTTTGCTCAATGCTCAGAGGGTCAGTGTGTAAGCGGTAGAAAACCCCAGGGGCTAGAGTCACCGGTGTGACACAGTGTGTCACAGGTGGTCTAGTGCTCTAAGACTCAGGTACTTCTCTGGACCAGGGGAGAGCTTGTAAATGCTAAGGGAACTGCACTGCGATAGCTGGTCTGGTGAATCAGAGGGCTGTCGGAGGTTCTCTCCTTATAGGTTTCAGAGAGTGTTGTATGCTGAGGGCATGTCATGTGCCAAGACCGGGCTGAGTAGCTAGGCTGCGTCAGTTAAGGGTTCACCTGTGTGTGCCGCCGGTGACACAGGTGTCGGTCTGCCCGAGCCGTTATAGTTGGGCGGAGTGGTTGGCTGTGTCACCGGTGGCTGACACCGGTGGCTCACTAATCCTACGTGGCAACAGTATAACGGTCGGGTGCCTGTGAACCCTATATATAGGGGACCAGGGGAGGACTTCGTCCTCAACCTTGCAAAAACCTGTGAATCACATACGACCGTTGCAAAGCCTCCAACCACCGAACAAAAGCCAAAAGCCTAAGTGATAGTTCGGGTGAGTGTGTGAGCTTTGAGCAAAGAGCAAAGGTTCCTCCAAGAGATTGCTGCTGGTTCATCTGTTACTCTTGGAGTGTCTGCTCCTAGACGGGTGTAGGAGTTGCTGGTACCACCCAAGCTTGTGTGGGCTGGACCAGTAAGTTTGTGAAGGTGATTGAAGTCTACCTGCTGCAAGCAAAAGGACTTCCACAAGCTAAGGAAGAGGCCTGAACGTCAGGTACTCGGAGAACAAGCACGATTTAGTGCTGGCGATCTCTTCGGAGTAGCTTCTCCAACGGAGACGTACCACTCTGCAAAGAGTTGGGAACTTCGGTGAAAAACACCCTGTCTCTCTGAGTGCTTACTTACATTGCTTCTGTTTACCTGTTAATTGCTTGCTTGTGTGATCTTAGTCTTAATCTGTTCATCTGTTAAAGATCACCTTTACACCTGTGTTACTCTAGCTGTGTCTCAGTTGCTATATATCTTATCTCTCACCTGAGTCAGTTACCTGTTACACAGGCAGATAGATTGCTACTTATTTGCTAAGTCTTAGACCACCTGTGTTAGGCACCTGTGTGACAGCTGCATGCTATTTAACACCTTATATCATACCTGTGTCACTCACCTGTCACACAGCTAGCTGATCCTAGCTTCTGTCTAAGGCATAACTTAATCAATCAAGTTAAAAGAAGTAATTTTTATTAGCCTCCTATTCACCCCCCTCTAGTCGGCACCTTCGGTCCTTTCAATTGGTATCAGAGCAGGTTGCTCTTTGATTTGGCCTAACAGCCAGAGTTAAAGGATGTCGGGCTATGAGGGTAAAATACCTGTCTTTAATGGGACTAACTATGCTTTCTGGAAGAGAAAGATGCAAATGCATCTTATCGCTATCGATCCAGATGTGTGGGATGTTGTTTATACAGGTTACGACTTGGAGAATCCCACAACACCTAGCATCGCTGATAAGAAGAACATTCAGAACAACGCTAGAGCTGCAACAGCCATCTTCATGGGCTTACAAGAGCATGACTTCAACAGAGTTAGCACAATGGATTCTGCCAAGGAAATCTGGGATACTTTAGAGCAGATTTATGAGGGCAGTGATACTCTGAAGAAGTCCAAAAGAGGTCTGCTGGAATCAACCTTGGAAAGATTTGAGTATGAGCATGGTGAAGACATCAACTCATTATTCTCAAGACTCACCATCATCACAAACCAGCTGAAGGCCTTAGGCTCCACCAGAGTTGAAGATGAGGATGTGATTAAGAAGTTCCTCTCAGTGCTTCCAAAGGCCTACAAAACCCTTGTTCTTTTGATGAAAGAAAAGGATGGGTTTGACAAGATGAAGCCCACTGAGGTGTTAGGAAGAATTCTAACACATGAGATGGAACTCAGGCAAGAGGGCAAGCAAAGCTCTTCTTCAGCACCTAAGAAGAATATTGCCCTGAAGACCACTGCTCCAACATCACTTCCTGAGAGTGATAGCAGTGAAGAACTTGATGAGGAGATGTCCAGTGAAGAAGAAAATGAACTCATCCTTCTCACAAGGAACTTCAGAAAGTTTTACAAGAAGAAGAAGCAACTTGGATCAGGTGACAGATTCAGAGGGAAGAAGCTGTCCAGAGACAACAAGTGCTTCGAGTGTGGCAAGGAAGGCCACTTTGCTGCTGATTGTCCAAACAAGAAAAAGGACAGCAGCCACTACAAGAAGAAGAAGGACTTCAATGGGAAGAAGAAGACCTTCAACAGCAAGCACCCAACTTATTCCAAGAACAAGGCCACTGCCAGAGCCTATGTTGGACAGGCTTGGGTGTCTGAGGATTCAGGCTCAGAAGAGGAGTCTGAAGAAGAAGATCAAGTTGCTGGGATCGCCATCAGTATGGCTGACACACCCAGCTGTGACACAGCCATGTCACACAGCTCCGAGTCAAGTGCTGAAGCTGACTATCTTCCATCCACTTCTGCCCCTTTGTGTCTCATGGCCAAAGGTTCTAAGGTACTTACTGAGGATGACTTCCCTGATTATGTTGAACTAATGGGCATCCTTGAAAGAACAGATAAGGCTTATGGCAAGGAGAGGAAGGAGAACATATCCTTAAGGGATAAACTCAGGGAGCTAAGTGAATCTTATGATGAGGTTACTGATGACAGGGAAAACCTCAGACTTGACCAGGAAAACCTGGAAATAGCTCATGAAAAGCTCAAGGCAGCTCATGAGCTTCTGATAAAGGAGCATGAGGAGCTCAAGAAAAAACATTCTTTGTGCACTGATATTTCTTCTACTATATGCACTGATGCTCCCTTGCCTGCTCCTACTGTTATTGAATCATGCCTGAACTGTGCTAGCCGTATAAATGTTCTAACATCCACAGGTGGAGTCACTGATGATTCAAAAGAGGCATCAACCTCTACTGCTACTAACCTTGTGGATGCAGATGAGCACAACAAGCTCAAAGAAGAGCTTGAAGAGCTTAAAAGGCTCATGAGGAAAGGCCTATGCACTGCCAATATTGGCATGCAAAATTACCAGCTCATCAGAGCTGAAATGCTGAGAAAAGAAATGAAGGCCGAAAAGGCTTGGGTTACATTTCATCTGCACATAAAGATAAATTGCCTGCTGCTACTAACTCTAATCTTGCAGAGAAATTTGTAAGACAGGCAGGTACATATGACAACAAATTTGTTGGTCATGTGCAGAGAATGAGGAATGCAGTAAACATTCCCTCTAACCCAGCCTATGTCCTGCAGAAAGACATGAAAGGGAAAATAGTGGCCAAGTACATTGGTCGCAGGCACTTAACAAAATGGTTGCCAGCTATTTGGGTGCCCAAGGCCACAGTTGCCTGTGTCACCGGTGGCTCACACAGCCGTCTACCCACCAGTGTCACAGGAAGATCAAACAGGTCACTAACCCTTGTTGCAGGAGACTGTCAGCCCAAAAGGATTAAAGTCATATCATCTGTGGCAGATGCTGCTAACCTTAAACACAAATATACTGTCTATACTTCTGCAACTGCTGCTTATGGTAAAATTGCAAAGGGAACCAAACGAGTTTGGGTCCCTAAACCCCATAACTAATCTTGCAGGATACTGTCTCCAGTGGAACTGAATGGGTTGTGGACAGTGGATGTACACAACATATGACTGGAGGCAGAGAGGAGTTTGTAGAGATCACACACGAAAACCTTCCAAGTAAACATGTGATCTATGCAGATAACTCCAAAGGAAAGGTAAATGGCGTTGGTAAAGTCGCCATATCTGAACATCACTCTTTATCTAATGTAATGCTTGTAGATCAGATAGGCTATAGCCTCATGTCTGTGTCACAGCTGTGTGACACAGGTATGAAAGTCACGTTCTATCCTGATGAGGTTATAGCTTCCAAACTGTCTGATGACTCTCAAGTGTTCAGAGGATGCAGGTCTGGAAAGCTATACACAGTAAACTTCAAAGAACAGCCTGCAGCAGCTCCATGGTGCCTAATGGCCAAGACCAGTGTTGGCTGGCTGTGGCACAGGCGGCTAGGTCATGCAGGGATGAAGCTTCTCAACAAACTGAGCAAACATGACTATGTCATTGGCCTTGAAAAGGTGAAGTTTGAGAAGGACAAGCCCTGCAGCTCATGTCAAGCCGGCAAACAAGTTGGAGCTGCCCATCGTCCCAAGAATGTCATGACCACCACCGCACCTTTTGAGCTCATACACATTGACCTCTTCGGTCCCACTACATATGAAAGCTTAGGAGGTAACAAGTATGGATTTGTCATTGTAGATGATTTTTCTCGCTATACTTGGGTGTTCTTTTTGAAGGAGAAGACACAGGTTTACAAGAAATTCAAGCACCTCATTGTCAGAGTACAAAATGAGTGGAAGGTAAACCTTGTCAAAGTCAGGAGTGACAATGGGACTGAGTTCAAAAACTCAAAGGTGGAAGCATTTCTGGACAAGCATGGGATTAAGCATGAGCTATCAAGTCCATATGCTCCACAGCAAAATGGAGTAGTGGAAAGGAAGAACAGAACCCTGATAGAGATGGCAAGGACACTGCTGGATGAGTACAAGACTTCACCAAGATTTTGGGCTGAAGCTGTCAACACTGCCTGTCTCTCTGAGTGCTTACTTACATTGCTTCTGTTTACCTGTTAATTGCTTGCTTGTGTGATCTTAGTCTTAATCTGTTCATCTGTTAAAGATCATCTTTACACCTGTGTTACTCTAGCTGTGTCTTAGTTGCTATATATCCTATCTCTCACCTGAGTCAGTTACCTGTTTCACAGGCAGATAGATTGCTACTTATTTGCTAAGTCTTAGACCACCTGTGTTAAGCACCTGTGTGACAGCTGCATGCTATTTAACACCTTATATCATACCTGTGTCACTCACCTGTCACATAGCTAGCTGATCCTAGCTTCTGTCTAAGGCATAACTTAATCAATCAAGTTAAAAGAAGTAATTTTTATTAGCCTCCTATTCACCCCCCCTCTAGTCGGCACCTTCGGTCCTTTCAACCGTCTTCATAATTCAGTATTTGGAACTCATGACTGGAGATTGCCATACGGCTCGCTTTGATGATTGCATTTTGATGAGGATCATTTTTGGTGGAGGAAATCAACCCCTTGATGAAAAATATCACGAAATTATGTGGCAAGCCATGGGGATCCAAGCGCATGACCTGCGTACTAGTGAAGCAAATAGAGAGGTCCAGAAAATAATTGATTTGTAAGCATTAGCGAATCACCTGCCGAATCACTTTAGTGATTTAAAATCCATGACTAAGTCGCATGTGCCCACACGCAATGCATCGGAAAGGGTTGAAATACCACAAAATGATGAAGGTATATTCGTTCCTGTCAAAAGACCTCAGAATAAAAGGATGAGAACTCTGGCCCTTCGTGTCCCAAGTACCCAGGGGACACTTGGCGAAAAAGGACAAGAAGGATTTACCACGAAAAACCACTAAAGTGTCCCAAAAGAATAAGGGGAGCCAGTTAAGACCTGGCACAAGTACAGAACAAAATGTTCTTGACTTGAACCTTCCATTAGAGGAAGCACCGAGCAGAGATGTGTGTGCACACATCGGCGTTGGAAAACTAAAGGACCTTGCTCCCGCTACGAGAAATAACGATGAGCAAAGGGAAGCGCATGAAGAAGCACTTCATGACGAGATGGCCATAAACTATGTAAAAATGGGGGAATCTTTGAATAGTGCAATAGCCCATGTCGATACTTATTTTGCAAATAAGATTGCCAAAATTGTTGATCTTGATCCCGAGTCGGTATCGCTCGCCGATTGTAAGAAATGATCGGATTGGAAAGAATGGCAAGAGGCAATCACCATGAAATTATTATCTCTGAACAAAAAAGAGGCATTTGGGCCCGTAGGCCTAACTCCTCATCACATACGCCCCGTAGGTCATAAGTGGTTTTTGTTCGTAAAAAAAGAAAATAATGAGGTGGTAAGGTACAAAGCAAGGCTTTTTGCACAAGGTTTCACTCAACGACCTGGAGTCGATTTTGAGGAAACTTACTCGCCGGTCATGGATGGAATTACCTTTATATATCTATTCTCAATGACAGTTAATTTGAATCTGGAAATGAAACTAATGAATGTGGTAACAGCATACCTATACGGAAACTTGGATTCAGACATTTACATGAGGGTATCAGAAGGTATTCCCATACCAAACCAAGACAGAGCAAATAAGAGCATGTATAGTGTGAAACTTAGAAATTCAATATACGGACTCAAACAGTCTGGCAGAATATGGTATAATCGCTTTAGCGAGATACTAAGTAAGAAAGGCTACACGAGCAACGAAGATTGCCCTTGTGTATTTATACGGAGGTCCCAGGATGGATTCTGTATAATCTCAGTGTACGAAGATGATCTGAATATCATTGGCACACCGGAGGACATTGAGGAAGCGAGTTCTTACTTGAAGTCAGAATTCGAGA
The DNA here is from genome assembly GCA_019208055.1 of Stipa capillata. Lineage (NCBI taxonomy): Eukaryota > Viridiplantae > Streptophyta > Magnoliopsida > Poales > Poaceae > Stipa > Stipa capillata. Next base: position 334,402 of record JAGXJF010001219.1, on the reverse strand, counting down.
TGAAAGACTTGGGCAAGACCAAGTATTGCTTAGGTTTGCAACTTAAGCACGTCCCAAAAGCGATATTAGTACATTAGTCTTCTTACACTCAAAAAAGTGTTAGAAAGATTCAGCTTTGAAAAGGCATACCCTCGAATGTCCCCATGATTGGGAGGTCCCTACAACAAGACAAGGACCCGTTTAGACCTAAGGAAGAGGGGGAGGAAGTTCTAGGACCAGAATTCTCATATCTGAGTGCAATAAGAGCACTCATTTATCTTGCAAATTCCACGAGACCGGATATTGCATTCGCCATGAATTTTTTAGTAAGGTATAGTTCTGAGCCTACCAAACGGCATTGGAAAGGCATTAAGGACATATTTCGCTACCTCTAAGGAACCAAGGATCTTGGCTTGTTCTTTAGAAAGAACAAAGATTTGTCCATGGTTGGATATGCCGATGCTGGGTATCTTTTAAACCCGCATACAGCTAAGTCATAAACTGGATACGTTTTCCTATGTGGTGGGACCGTGGTCTCTTGAAAATCGTCTAAGCAAAGTCTTATATCGACTTCGACGAACCACTCAGAAATTATAGCATTATACGAAGCTTCACGAGAATGTGTTTGGCTTCGACGGATGATCAACCATATACAGAAGTCATGTAGATTGAACACCATACAAACCCCCACGATTATCTAGGAAGATAATGCGGCGTGTGTTGCACAAGTACAAATGAGTTATGTGAAGAAAAATCTCACTAAGCATATCAACCCCAAGTTCTTCTATGCTCATGAATTGTAAAAGATGGACGAAATAAAAATATTGCATACTAAGTCATGTGAAAATCTAGTAGATTTATTCACTAAGTCATTACCGGCGTCGACCTTTGAAAGGTGTGTGTACGGAATAGGTATTATAAGACTTAGAGAATTGCAGTGTTCAGGAGGAGAATCTTTGCAAACTCATAGGTAAATCTTGACCAAGAAAGTCGAGTATTGGTTGAATAATTAGATGAATTGTACTCTTTTTCCTTAGATGAGTTTCACCAAAGTTTCTCAAACCAAAGTTTTAATGAGGCAATTCGTGCAACATGACCAACGTATACCATGTGCTCTTTCTCCAAGTATTTTTCCCACTGGGTTTTTGGAGTTTTTGAGACATATGCTATACGTGATAAGTTTCCAAGGGGAGTGTTGGGAAACTCCTGGTCCACAGAAGTGGGGCCCACCTGCCATGAGGGTGGGTTTAGTTTCCCTAAGTAAGCACTTATGTGGATACTTATATCTTCACTAGATTTGGCTTTAAAAGGAGATGGGAGGCAATTGTACTGTAACCTTTTTGATCGATCAATAAAGAAGCTCTGCTTTCTCCCTATATTGTGTCTCCCATTTTATACTATGCACGTGCTTCGTCCTTCTATTTCCTCGACGTTGACTATGCCATGCTGTGCAACCCGTAGACCGGACTCGCCGGCAACGGTTGCACAACACAATCTTCTTCTCGCATCAAAATAGCACTCTTAATAATAATAAAAAAACCGCTCTAGGCTTGGACGACCCAGGAGGCACCGTTGCTGCCGCCGACGTTTGTCGCAGTGGCGGCCGGCCCTGCTACCTAAGGTGGCGGAGTTTCTCGTCTACGCCCGATGTGGTGACCCCTGACTTTAGATCTGACAGGCCCAGCGGTGGTGGTGGATGGAGGCTGCGTTCTTCAGCTGTGCAGCTCGTGCTGCTGTGTTTCGGCTGCGTGACGGCGGCCTGCGGCTCAACGGTGGGAGGCTGCGAGGAGCTACGCGACGGCGTCCTGAGGCTTAGCCACGGGAGGCTGCGAGGGCAACGGTCCTGGGCGGGCTGTGCACATTGGGCAGCAAGGTGTGGGGGTGGCCTACAGGGGCATGGCCCCTACTCGTGGTGGCCAACGGCCCGGATTTGGCGGCCTAGGTGGGATTGCACAGATTCGGTGACAGTATGGTCGGCATGAGGTCGACTGTGGCGTGGATTTGAGGTCGACACTTGAGGTCAGTGGTGAGGCCGCTAGTGGTGTGACTGTGGTTTGCGCTGCAAGGCGGCGGCTTGTAGCTTGGCGTCTGGTGGTGGGTGGATGGCTATCCGATGGCGCGTGCTAGCCGCGGATTTGACGCGGGGCTGCCACATGGCCAGTTTTGACGGTGCAGTTCTGCTCTGCAGTTGGGTTATTACCTACGTTGGAGGCGGCGAGCTGTGGGTGTTGCCCCGAATGTTGAGGCAATTTCAAGTTAAAATCTAGTTCTAGCCTTGGTCAGAACCAGTGACGATGACATCCACGTTGTATATCTCCTTGAAGGTTCCGCATGGTGTTGCGACACTCTCCTCTTTCAGGGTCTGGGATTCGGGAGGAAACCTTAGACCCGGGTCTTCTTAGATCAGACTTTGGTAGCGTTTCTGCGTCATTTCCCTCCTTAGAGGTATCATCTTGAAGCCAGCTATAGCTGGGGGGATCAGTGATTGGCAGCTTGTCACATGGACGCCAGGGCAGCTGCCACAGATCTTTTTGTGTTATGACTCGTGTGGCAACGATGATGGAGGTGAGCAGAGTTGGGTCACATCATGTCTTTCATCATCATTTGTCTAGCATGTCACTTAGGTTTTTTGTGCAATGTTTCCGTTGTGGCGTGGTGAAGTCGAAACTATAGTATCGTGGGGGACGTCATGACAGTGACGACAACTTGCAAAGGGTGGTATAGGTGGGCGGCACTCTCCAGTTGTTACGGTGAGCTTTGTTGTTGCAAGGCTTGCAACTTTTTCCTACAATGCTCATTGCTAAAACCGGAGCGAACGTGGGCTTGGTACGACCGTTACGATGATCGATGCATTGGTGACCATTTGGTGAAGTCAGAGTCGCCGTATTGAAAGCAATAGGTGATGACGATAACGTTTCTGTGCAGCCTTGACGGATGGATCTTCCTAGCGATGTGTGTCAAGTCCGTGTTGGTTATCAGATCGACCGGTAGTATCTTTGAACAGGTTGTAATCTTGATTTTCGTCTAGTTTCTTTCTAATTACCTGGCCAATTCTTTTTAATTTAATTAATAGATCGAAGCAAATTTGCCTAGGGGTTTTAAAATTTTGCTTCATAGCCACCGGATAGGGTTGAAGCGAAGAGATTATTGACATGTTTTTTCTCTTGTAGTTTGCCCGGGCTCCAAAATTTTCTGGATCCTACTAGTGGGGGATGGCGGCAGCAGCGACGCCACGGTGGGTGGTCCAGATGCACGGGGACGTGTCACGGTCAGCACGATTTTACGCGGAGGGGCTAGACTTCGGCGTCACCGTCTGCACGCTCCATTTTGCGGAGCTCCAGTCCGGGCCGCTCAAGCTCGCTCTCATGCATACAAACGACAGGTTCTGACTATTGTGCTGCTCTCTCATCGTTTACTATAGTTCGTAGCTGTTTGGGGGCTGAGGTGGATAAGACTAGGGAGGTGTTCGATGTAATGTGGGCGACGGGGATCTTGCTATGGCATATGACGTCCATGTGTTTGTTGAATTGCATGTGCAGAGCATTTCATGTAGTCAGCTACCGAAAATTGTATAGATGGCGTGCAGTGTTGTGCACTGCAAATGCTAGCGCTGGGTGTATCCAAGAAGATGAAATCTAGTCAGCAAATACCTGATTCATGCTTGAAAGTTTGAGCGCCAAGAACATCTTTGTTCAGAAATTCTTTGCCTATGGATATGAACAGGATGCTTCACAAATCTCTTTATTCGTTACAGGTTGCAAGTGGGCTTCACAAATTCATGCATTTTTAGTAGAATGTTCTTTTTTTGTTGATCTGGTTAGACTTACCCTAGGTTGTGTGCCTGAGTCCAATACATGTCAATTGTCGAACATGCATCGTGGCTCTAACAGACTAACACTGTTCTCACGCATACAGGAACCTTGGACCTGTTAGGTTGCTGGTTTCATTATTCCGGAGTAAACTATCACCAAACTGAGTGACTGCCCCGTCTCAAATACTGCATAGACAATAGTGTACTGTAAACTTAAGTTTTACATAGTGTTTGTTGTTACATAATATACAAAACACTTCGCAAAGGAGGCACATATACATACTATGTTCATCAGTATGATGATTTGAGATGTTCAAGGGATTACGCATTGTATATGAATGCCAAACTGAAAATAGTAACCACAAGATGGGACTTTAAAAATGTGATCTCCTAATTCTGTCGGTATCCTGAATTCAACCTAGTTTACTTTGTATTTTGCTCTCTGCTAATTGTGTTATTTAACTCTGAGATACTTAGGGTAGTCGGGTAGTGTATGAAAATATAGGATTGAATTCATTTCTCATCCTTGGAGATTTTATCCAGTTTTTCTTGTGGATTTCTAATATAATAATCGTATGAATATGAGATATTACATCATGTCATTATGGAGATAGCCGTGTGTTAAGAAAGAGTTAGCCATGTGCAAAATATGAAGTTGTACAATCTATAAGTTACTAATCATGCATTATCCTTTCCTTGAGATATTATAGCATCTTCTTGCAATTGACCAGCAATGAATTGTAACTCCTTTTGTCTGAAAGTTCATACATATTTGCAGTACCCTTGCATCAGGAAGTTTATTCTTCAATGTTGTCCTTCACCGTACCGGACATAAACAGTACAGTTACAAAGTTAATGGCTCTGGGAGCTGAGTTGGATGGGCCCATCAAATATGAGATCCATGGAAGAGTATGCCGTCTATATCCCATAATTTCCATATACGATTGCATTCACGTACGGTTTCTTCAAATGCAGGTTTCAGCCTTACGATGCATCGGCGGACACATGCTCGGTCTTTATGAACCAGCCTGAAGAACCTGTGCTTGCAATGCACGTAATGAGACGGCATTTTGATCTTGCAGATGAGTTTATTCTTGTGGAGAGAAGATCTTTTGAAATGCCAACTGACTGGGTGTACAATGTCTGGAGGATAGGGTCTGTTTAGTTCACATTGCCGGTGGCAGGGTGGACATTCGGTTTAAACTGAAATTTTGGTTTTGCTTTTGTTTTTTATAATTCGAATTCCTAAAGGTGCCCACCGAAATAGTGGCCACAATTTGGTAAATCGAAAATTCGGTTTGGTTTTTGGTTTTAACTGAAATTTACCAAGTACATAACGACAACAATTTAACAGAAATTTCAATAGTGATTTAACAGGAATTTCATGCAAAACTTGGCCACGTGCGTGTGATGATTAACGGAGAAAACTGCATACATTTCAAGCATTTACTTGGCATTTGGAAGAAATTGGATCGGTGAACTTGGAATGTTGGAGTTTGGCCATATACATAATGGTTCAGTTTAATCGGTAATTTGGTTAACCGAGACCTAAAACCAATTTCACCAAAATAAATTCGGTTTATTGTAAATGATTACAAAAAAATTTGGTTCATATCAGTTTATTTTGTTTCGGTTTCAGTTACTTGGTGTTTATGCCCATCCTAGGCCGGTGGTGATGCACATTTCCTCACAAGTTCATCTGTAGCAGTATCTTCAGTGGTTCTGCATTTCTGCTTGATCAATGATCATGGCATGCACTATTGCAACTTACAAGCATGGCAGTAATCTTTTCGTCTATTTCAGTTTTTGAAATGTATTGCAGGAATGTGGATAAATGGCATAAATAGCCCCTGACCGCGGTCAATGGCAAAATTAGCCCCGCGACGAATGCAAAGCCAAAAATAACCCCGCGACGGGCTCGACAGGCGGCACGTGTCCGATCGTCCCGACGAACGCAAAGCCAAAAATAACCCCGCGACGGGCTCGACAGGCGGCACGTGTCCGATCGTCGCGCTCATAGGCCGTGACGATCTGCTGTCGCGCTGGGCCGGTGCGAAAGGCCGCGAAAACCAGCGTCGCGCACGCAGGCCGCGACAGGGACAGGAAATTTAAAAAAAATTAGACCGTCATTTCGGCCGGGCGCGATAGGCCCAAATTTAAAAAACTGAGAACTATACGGACATTTCCTGATTTTTTAAAATAACTTATAAGTTCCAAAAAAATCTAAAAAAATTCATACCGGTTTATAATGAAATGAAGTATACACAGGTAAATTTTCGTAAAATAATATGACTATTTGTGACCTATGTAAAAAAATAAATCAAATCAAATTTAAAAAAAGCTACAGTGTACCGTCGTGCTATAGTACTGCGACAGGTATACTGTAGCAACTATTGCGGCAGTGCAACACGACGGTACACTGTAGCTTTTTTTTATTTGATTTTTTTTACATAGGTCACAAATAGTCATATTATTTTACGAAAATTTACCTGTGTATACTTCATTCCATTATAAACTAGTATGAATTTTTTCAGATTTTTTTGGAACTTATAAGTCATTTTAAAAAATCAGGGAATGTCCGTATAGTTCTCACATTTTTTTAAATTTGGGCCTGTCGCGCCCAGCCGAAACGACGGTCCCAATTTTTTTAAAATTTCCCGTCCCTGTCGCGGCCCGCGTGCGCGACGCTGGTTTACGCGTGGCCCAGCCCGACAGCAGATCGTCGCGGCCAGTGAGCGCGACGATCGGACACGTGCCGCCTGTCGAGCCCGTCGCGGGGTTATTTTTGGCTTTGCGTTCGTCGCCGGGCTAATTTTGCCATTGACCACGGTCGGGGAGCTATTTATGCCATTTTTTCCAAGAATGTCTGTCACGGTTAAAGTCTGATGATATACATACCTGGAGTATAATGTCAAAATAGAAGAAAAAATCTCATGATTCGGCAAGTGTTACCTATTTTTCCACTGCAATCAGGTAAATTTTATTTATTTTTTTATCGCAACATCGGAAATAAAACCACCCCACCTCTCTGTCCCTCGGTGGTTCTTGTTTCCTTCGTTGACATAACATTTGTCAAATCCGTTGTTTTCTTTTTTACTTCGGTCATCCAGCCCATGTACAAATCGGAAATTACCTCTGTAACACTGCAGATGTGTCAGGCCGTGCGAGCATTCGACACTTTTTGAGCAGCCATCGGAAACCTGTGAGCAAATAGTCGCACGAATCAGCGGGGAACGCGCTTGGAGAAGATGGACATCCTGGGCCCGTCCATGCAGAACACCGTCAGGTTCCAGGCATCAGCGACCAACCTGCCCCCACTGACACAGGCACATCAACCAATTAACAAGACGTTTTGTGATTACCTTTACAATGCATTGCACACTCTCTCACGCAAGAGTCAACCAGCCTGCCGCCCTACGAAACTAAACCAATCTGCCGCACCTGCTGCACTCGACAGACTCCGGATCCTAAGCCCTTTGCGCAAATGAGATTCGTATTTCGATTGGGAAATTGGAGACCATCAACTACTCCATCTAATTCGACCTAGTGGCACAAAACACCAGGATTTAGATTTATTTTTCCTACATAACACCATCAATTTCGACATGACGTTCCCAGGTTGTACTAGGTTTTGACTTTGATCAGACCTAACCCGACACACCATCGTCCCCCTAATTCTTCGCCCTTTTATCTTCGTCCTAACATCGCCGCTATTTATTCTCTTTGTTGTACCGGCACACCATCAAGAAGAAGAGATTTGGCGTCGAGATGTCAAAACTCGGTGCAAAGTGCAATGTAATGCAAAATAGATGGCTATGTGCAAAAACTCGAAACATGGATGTTTTGACTAACAAGAGGTCAAATGAGATGATAAAAGGTATAATTTAGGCTACGTTTAGCATCGAGGTGGATTATGATAATTCTAAACATGCTTTCACATATTTTGCAGTTAGTAGTTAGCTACTTTTAGTACAATATGTACAAAACGAATATAAAATTATGTCCCCGCTGATACATATATATTATTATGAAAAGCGTAGTGATTTTATTTTGATGTACTTTAGTAGTTAGTTAGGTTATTATTATCTAATTTGTAAAGGGAACATACTAAATATATTTAGCGCAATCCACGTACTAAATGTCACTCTCTTTTCTTCCTGAAGGCATTTGAGGAAAGATTAACAAGCAAGTGCCACTGCCCCCTAAATAAAGCAAACCATTTCCCTCCTCTGGTGATTAACCTTTCCCAGCTTGGCCGCCGCCTCCTCTCGTCCTTCCGGCCACCACCATCTCCGGTTCCATTCCATTCCGAGAGGAAGCCGTTTCAATTCCTCTGTCGAGATGGCGGCTTCCTCCCGCCGCCGTCTCCACGTGTCACGGCGTTAATTAGCCATCAAGAAAGAACAGGGAGAGAGAGGCAACAATGGCGATCACATCATCCTTGTTGTTGCTGCTGCTTCTTGCGTTCTTGCATTCCTCGGCCGCGGCTCAGAACTACAGCGCCAACATCTCGGCCGTCGAGACGGCCATCCGCGACCGCGCGTTCGAGCTGCTCCGCCGCACGAACCAGCTCGTCGGCGTCCCGCTACCGGACGTATCGGCCAGCGTCGAGGCCACGGCGCTGCGCGTGCGGAGCAATGCCCTCTGGGCCGACGGCGTCAACGCCACTGGCACCGCCACCGCAGGGTTCAGCGTCCCGCGGCGCGTCGTCGCGGCCCCGTTCGCCCGCCGCGTCGACGTCGTCTTCGAGCGGTTCCTCGGTAACTCCTCCGGCGCGCTCTTTGCTGCGCCGCGCGGGTACGTGCTGGCCGCCCCGGTGGTCGCGCTGCTCGCGTACGACGCGGCGGGGCACAATGGCAGCAGGATCGCGCTCCGGGCGCTCGGCGCGCCTGTTCGCGTGGAGTTCGGGAACCTCTCGTCGGCGGAGGGGTTCAACGCCACAACGGTGAGGTGCCTGAGCTTCGCGGCCAGCGGGAAGGCCGTGGCCACGCACGCCATGGTGTCGGGCAGTACCGCGTGCGCGGTGTCCGGCACGGGGCACTACGGGGTGGCGGTGCGTGTGGAGATGCCTCCACCGCCGCCGCCTACGGCGGTGAGGGAGAGGTGGTGGTTGTGGACGGTCGGGGTTGGCGCCGCCGGGGTGGTGGGTGCCAGTTTCTTGGCGGTTTCCGTGGCCGGCGTGGTGAGGTGGAGCAGGAGGCGCAGGAGGGAGGAGATGGAGTGGCGGGCAATGGTCGGGGAGGAGCTGGGGAGGATGGCGGTGCGGGGCAGCAGGATGCCGTCGGCGAAGATGGTGAGGACGCGGCCCGAGGTGGAGGAAGGGAGCCCGCTGCCGTGGCGTGGCGGAAGAGCCAGCTAACTCCTCGGCGAGTTGCACCGCCGCCACCTTGTGTTTAGGTGTACTTTTCAGTATGAGACCTGTTTCCACTATTGTACAGTACATTGTACTCTCTAATTTTCGTGTGTAAGTGTAACTCAGCAAAATTCAGATTGAAATGTACATTGCAATAGGTTACTGGTATTTTGCGAGCAACGGAACATTGCATTTTCTTTGAAAACTACTAGTAGATTGCAATAGATTACTCACTTCATTTCCTGAATCGATCTTTTATGTTTTATGTTTCCTCCAGGATAGAACAAAAATTAAAGCTGTGACTGAGAAACAGTACTTCTTAATGTAAGGTTAAATGATGAAGACTGCCTCAAAAACTGCTACCATGCATTATTTGGTGTCACCAAATTTACAACTGTGTACAGCAGGGAGGTGAAAAGCCATTACTGCAAAATAATGTACACATACTTCGATTTACTGGCTTCCTAAAATAGGTCATGCGCTTTGTTTTTAAGTTCATAGATCATCTCTTTCATTTGTTCTCCCAAGCAGTTCACATAATACGATATCGTAGGTGCCAGCACGGTTACAGATTTGGAGTTCCTCTTATTTAGCCTTTATATCTGACAGCTGGAGCAAGGAGATGTTCAAGGATTTTACTCTGTTCAGCTTCAGCACTTTTGAAGAGCGCGGTCAATGAACAGAAGCTAAATCATGTGTTGCTCAGAATTTCAGGTACCAAAAGCAAAAGCATTTGCAAACAATAACAGGCAGATGACACAGACTTCTTCAGATTCCAAATAGATGAATTCCTCTGAGATATGAGCATCTCTCTTTTTCTTTCGAGACAAGCATATATATTCTTCTTTTAAGCTGATTTATGTATATCTCTTGAAAAACTGCAGCAAGTAAACACACATAATCGACAATCTCTTCTAAATATTTCGGTTCGATGTATATGACCAGTACTCCTTGACCAGCTCGCGGAAGAGAGATCCTTCAGTTTCCATGAGCTTCATAGGTCTGTCATACTCCACCACTTTCCCTGGATGTGTATATAGCTCATTAGTATGGACTATGGAAGTATGCTGCAGTCCTATCTTAGACAGATATTTCGTAAATATGAACCAATTCAAGGCAAAAGAAATAAGGGGGTTGAAATAGTGCAGTTTTGATTTATTATTCAAGGTATCACATTAGAAAAGTTAGCATCCATACATGGATGCAAAAAAGAAAGGCTTACGTAGTATAGGAAGGATTGTTCAGTCATGTCCACAATACATAGTATAATTCCTATATTCCAGATTAACTGGTGCTGGTCAATAAGACAAAAGCAAATCGCTGTGCTTCCAATAAGTTGGCGAGAAGAGAAAACATACCATCGCTCATTGCAAGTACCATATCGCAGTCCATAACTGTCGGTATACGGTGGGCGACTGTAATAACGGTGCAATATTTGAATTCTGTCCGGATCATTTCTGAAGGACAGCATCTGTTGCATTGTCTATAGAGGCTGTGGGTTCATCAAGAACTAAGACCCGGCACCTTCTCAAAAGTGCGCGACCCAAACAGAAGAGCTGCCTTTGGCCCATGCTCCAATTCAACCCGTCTTCCACAACTATATGGCAAGGATCTTGATCAGTACGATGAATAAGACAGTTCCAAACATCATGCTAGCAAAAGGACATAGCTAATACACCTAGGACTATTAACAGTTTGACAAATTTAGTGGCAAATATAATTTCAACCCTGTTTTGAATTTCTGAAATGACTAGAGCAGAATTTTCTGTTTCCCCAATATGTTAGGGACAAAAAATGGACTCCAGAAACCAAAGTATGGATGAAGTGAAGTTTCCTACCATGTGAATCCAATCCCTGCTCCTTCTCCTGGACAGCTTCATGAAGTTGACACTTGTCAAGAACCTGCAGCAGAATAACAAATGGAGTAACCACTTTAGTGATTCCTTTAAGATATCCATATGCCATGAAAAAGAGAAAGGCAATCTGTCATTTTTTTTTGGAGAAAATTTGTCATTTTACATGCCCCTAATTCAGTTTATTCATTCCATTTTTATAATGTGCTGAATTTTCTGAAATTATTAGGTATATTATCACGTAACTGAGCTGATTGCCCTGGTTCTAAAGAGGATTGTGCCTCATCATTAAACACTGCATCAGGTTCTTTCCTTTTCATGGTAAACTTATCTGATCATTAAATATGATGAGAAAAGCAACATGGATAGCTGTGTATATATCACATCTTACCTCCCATATCTGTTGATCCGAAAATTGCCCGAGAGGGTCTAGATTATATCTTACAGTACCCTGAAAAAGTGTCGGATCTTGTGGAATGATGCCCAAATGTGAACGGAGGTCATGTAAACCTATCGTACTGATGTCCACAGAGTCCATAATTATTTTCCCTCCAGCTGGTTCAACAAGACGAAACAATGCACCAATTAAAGTTGTCTTGCCACTTCCTGTTCGACCAACTATACCAATCTTATCTCCACCTTCAAACTTGCAAGTGATTCCATGTAGTACAAGGGGAGCATCTTTCCTATACCTAATCTGTCAAATGAAAATCGATCACATATATTTGTTAGATTTCCTAAAGGTATTCACCTTGTAAGGAATACATGTATATATTTATATTTGATAACCTTCAAATCTCTAAGCTCCACATTGCCAACTTGGGGCCAATCTGGTGCCGGTCGGTTTTCTTCAATAACTTCTGCTGCTTCACTTTGTATGTCCATGTACTGATGCACCCGTTCCACAGATATTATTTGATTCGCAAGGTTGCATTGGTTTTGAATAGAGAAAACAAAAGACATATTTAGGGAAAGACCATAGGACAATGCCATTCCCACAAAACCTGCACAAGTATGAACAGAAATAATTAGATTTCTGATGGTAATGTTAATTTCTTCATAACCTGAATAATATCAAATACTTATGTTTTAAATGACTCCGGCGCATAGACATTAGGCATATAGAGTAGTGCTACGAAAACGGAAGATTCAATATCTACCACTAGCGTTCCGTGATTAGTAAGTTTACCACTGAACTCCAGCTAATTCATGTGGTAGCACTGAAAACAGGTGAAATAAGGTTTATTTGCCATTCAACCATTACTAATTGCTCACGCCCCCAGTGGTAGATAAGCAATTGTTCCTGACTAAAACTGCAGTTTCACAAACGATACATACATCTCCATAAATTCATCAGAACAAGTGGTAGTTTGAGAAATGTACCACACTTCATATTCACCAGATCATCCTGCTCAGCAGACTTGCAACAAATGTAATTTTACTTGTGCATTGATGGTTATCAAGTAGGTTTTTCATAACAAAAGCTTAACTTTTCATGACTCAATACCAAGACCTATGAAAACGTGGCAAAATTTTCTTTGAAAGTGTATTTAATAAGTCATTGCAAATCAGATGCAAGAATGCTACCGTAACCTGTCCAATATATGAAACAATTTTGCGATTGTTTTACTTACTATAAGCTACTTACCAGGGCTGAAAGTTCCTGGAGGAAGAAGAGCCATGACAAAGGCAGAAAAAGAAAGAACTGCAGCACTCATTGTTTCCAGGCGTTGAATCAACCATTCGGTTGCTGCAAAATTATAGAAGTATGGACCAGCATTCTTGTCAACTAGCTCCAAACTTTTAGCAAAGAAACGATCTTCTTCCTCAAAGGCCCTTATTGTTATAGCCCCTGAAATCGATTCACCTAAGTGATTTGCTAGAGCAGACTTGGTAGTGCCATTGATACGCATTAATTGCTTAGCCGAGGATAAATAGTACCTCTACATGGCCAAACATAACAAGTTTCAGTCAATGGCAATTGTGGATGGAGTAGACTAATTCACCAGTTGGACGAAAATAGCAGCAGAGCACATCAATTGGTGAATGAAATAACCCAAGAAATGGAGTGTAGCCATAAAGAAACTAACACATATATTACCTGCAACCTAATGGCCAAAACTATCATTGGCACTGACACAAACAAAACTTGCCATGTAACAACAGCCAATACCCCCAGATTGCTATACGCATTTAAGCTGGCACCAACACTAAATACAAAGGTGAATGGAACATCAAGGTCAATGATACTCAAATCTGAAGAAACCTGCATAAGAAAGCCAAGTTAATTCATCAACAGAAAATTTCCAAATGTAAAATGAAACTGTAATATATCATATTTCCCTTTTTTTAAGAATTCTTACCCGGCTAAGTACCCTTCCTAGAGGAGTAGAATCATAAAAGGACATCGGTGCACGGAATAATGAATTAAGTAACTGGGAAAATAAGGATCTTGATGTTGGATCCCAAGAACAACGGCACATAAAGATCTTGATAGCAAGAAAAACAGAGTGCAGACTCCAATAACAATGTACACTGAAATTAACTTCAGTGTACCAACACGAGGATTTTGGACATTAGCAGCCATCCATGAATTCTGAGATATTTGCCCAGCTATGAAAATCATGTGGGAAATAACACAAAGAGAGGCGTATAGGAAGCCTTTGTTCTGACGCAGGTACAACATATAAGGCTTAAGACCTGTATCCCCCGTTTCTCTTTCCTCTGTCTTGATCAGTTGATCTGCTGGTGATGGCTTCACAGACTCTATATGTCTGCTTCCATGAATATCATCTGTCTCCTGTGTTGATATTTCCTTTGCTCTATGAGGGGCCATACTGTTAACATCTGACACACCAATAGTATCTTTATGGGTATTTACAAGGTCTTTAAATTCTTGACAATCTGCCAACAGATCTTGATATGGCGCGGACCGAATAATCTCTCCATCTGACATTAACTGCAAAAAATTATCACTAGCCAGTTTTACATGACATCAACAAATAAATACAGCAAATACAAATCACATAGGCATACATATCATCATATAGTAACTTTTTCTTTTTTGAAGTGGCAGCAGGACGGCTGGTGACATTTATGTATTATCAGTCCGTTTGAAGGTTGAACCATTTAGATCGTGTTAAAGATGGGTGATAAAAAACAAGAATTTAAATACCGTATTAAATATGAAATCTTGATTTTAGCAAAAGAAATGCACGGACCAGAATGGAATCAAATACAGGTAGAAAATCCACTTGGTGGGTCACCAAAAGAACAGTCTTGTCTGATAGAGCTCCCATGACATATTCCTGTCACACAAGTAAGAGCTTTATAAAAGATTTCGTAATCAAGTAGTAATACAATCTGCATCTGCTGATAGGATACTTACATTAAAGAGACTTGTTGCTGTATGGGCATCAACAGCACTGAAAGGGTCATCAAGAAGATAAATGTCTGCATTTTGGTATAGTGCACGAGCAAGCTGAACGCGCTGCTTCTGGCCACCACTAAGATTTATTCCTCTCTCGCCAATTTGAGTACGGTCTCCATATGGCAGCATTTCAAGGTCCTTGACCAACGAGCACCTCACAAGTGTTTCTTGGTATCTTTGCCTGTCCATTGAAGAACCAAAGAGAATATTGTCTTGCACAGTTCCTGTTTGGATCCATGCATTCTGAGAAACATATGCTATTTTCCCAGAGACTTGAATCTAAAATATTTACACAGAGATTAATGATCTGATATTAAGATCTTAAGAAAAAGTAACTAACTAACATACTTCATGTCAGCAACTATTATCAAGCAAAATTATCATAACAACTTTGCAAAACCTAACATGATGCGGTTGTCAACAGGCTTGCACAGAGCATATTGTGTGCCCAATTTTTAGGCAGTAAATACTGAATATGGCATGTATACTTGCAATAGAGTGGTAAAATCTATAAAGATATAAAATTTTCAATCTGGTAAGTAGCGGACCTGATCAAAGTACCGATAGTTATACTAGCCATGATCTTTAATGCATGAGAAAATCCAACAGGGGATAACAAAAGCACATCATGACCTCACGAATTGACAGCTGTGTGATTTCTATTTCATGAAAAAGATGAAGGCAATAGAAAAGCATACCGTGCCATCAGTTTTTGGGACCTCTCCTAGTACAGCAGCCAAAAGCGTGGACTTTCCTGATCCTACCTCTCCACAAATTGCAACCTTTTCTCCAGCTTTGATCACCAAATTTATATTCTTTAGAGTTGGTTTTGATGGATTCTCATCCCATGAGAAACTGCAAGAGTTCATCGCTATTGGGTAATCGGTGCCCACACAGTATTTCTTCTTAACTTGCCCATTCAGCTCAGGTGCATCAAGGAACTTTTCTACCCGAGTGAAAGCAACCTTAGCTTGTATCACAACTCCAATAACATCTGGTATTGACCTAACTGGGTCTTGCACGAGCCGCAAAGTTGCCACGAAGGTGAAGACGTTGCTAGCATCAAGGGGGGTTTTCAGAAGATAGCATGTTACAAAGGTTGCCGCTGAAACCAAAACAGGTGATGACCAGAACAGGAAACTGTTGTATGCCCTCCTAAGCTGGAATGCTGACAACCACTTGTACTCAACCTCCCTCAACCCCTCGATGACCTTCTTGAAGTGAGCTTCCCATGCATAAAGTTTCAAGACCTTCATATGAAGCAATGACTCGGACATGGCTTTCAATCTCACATCTTGTGCTTCCATAAGTTTACTCTGAAATTTGTGTTGCAGTTTGGCCAATGGAGCATTGCAGAGTACAGTGATAATGATGACAACCAACGACGAAACCATTGCAGCACCAACTGCATTGTACAGAATTGCCAGAGCAATGCAAAGTTGAACACTTGTTGTCCATGTTTGATGGAACCAGTATGGGAATTCCCCAATCCGGTAGGCATCGACAGTCACGTAGTTCATAATTTCTCCAGAGGAGTGCTTCATTCTTGCCGAGTTTGATAGCTTCTGTTGCTTCTTATAAATAGCTGCTGACAGGAATGACCTCACCTGGAGTCCTAATCTCCGTGTGCGGAAATACCACTGTCTCTGCGACAACGACTCACAACATTTGCAAACGAACATTATCGCAGCCAGCACATAGCCTTCATATTTAAAGGTCTCTTTCCCAAGTGATACGTTGATGAATGCCCTGAGAAGCAATGGGCCTGTAGATAAGGTGAGAACCTTGAGCAAGGCAAAGAAACCTGAGACCAAGATCCCCCGCTTGTGACAAGAAACAATAATCCAGAAGATTGAGGGTGTGACATGTGACTGCGACTGCGACTGCGACTGCTTCTTGTTGTTCAGCTTCTCCAAGAACATCAAGTACTGGTTTTGTGCTCGATCTGTGGCACCTAATAGTGGCATGTCTTTGTCCTCAAGGGGCTTCTCATAACCCATCTTCATTAAAGGGTTCAACCACCAAAATGACATCTCGCTGAAAAAACCAGCTTTAGCAAAGGGAGTTACCTGACTCTCAGAATCAGCTACCTCACCGTCTGTCTCAGTCTTCAGGGGTTTGTATAAACCATTTCCAATTCCTTCATGACCCTCTTCGTCATTACGGTGCCGAACGCCATAAAGAAGAAGGAGAACTGCACCTGGTAGGGACAGAACATCTAAACAAGCCTTAATGGTGATCGCCTTCTCTGCAACAATGCCAACAACTGAGGAACAACAGATGAATGCTGTGTAGATGGTCAGTGCAACCGACCAAATCGAACAAATGCCGCTCCAAGAAACCGAGGCCTGATGCTGAAAGCCAAGCTGTTAAGGATCAAACTGAATCCTTGCGATAATGTTACAAGCCACCAATGTGGCAGGTAAACGGAAGAATCCTGATTGAAGCTATTCCCCAGCATCCACAGTCCTAGGCCAAGATAAACCAAACTCAAGCAGCCATTGAACACTACTGCAGCCAACTGTAATGGTGAGCTGAGCGTGACAAGCTGCCGCGCAGACACTGTACTCTTTGGAATTTTGACAAGCAATTGGAGTGCGAGCACGAGTGCGAGGAGCGCGACAATGCCTACCGTCACCAGATGATTCATGCAAGTGGAAGAGTCGAATATTTCCTTCAATGCACATGAGACTACATCTTTGTTGGAGCATATTGGGCTCCCACACAAGTTCATCATCCAAGAACCTGAAGTATAGTTACGAAGTATTGGAGTGAGATTCCCAGCTTGTAGTAGTCCCAACAAAATTGATGGTCAAAAGGTAGCAACAACGATGTAGCTATGTAACACGAGACAGGTGAGAGCAGAGGACTTACTTGTGAGGGAACCTATCTGTGCAATCTACTGCACTGCCAGGTGGACCAAGTCCTCTTCCAGCCTGGAGCAACCATGAACAGAACAATTGTTAGGACAAAGAACAAATACTTTATTATAGAAGAAACAGAGAAAGAACAAATTAAAGCACTTGTACTGGAGCAAGACTAGAAAACACTTCTACTGGAGCACGATGATAAATTTTGTACACTAAAGTTCTAGGTAACCACAGATATCTGGATGCTCACAACACAAATATCACAGTTTTCACACAAAAATCAAGGAACCCCAAAGCTGCAGTGTTCTTCATCGATTGGCTAATAACAACAAGAAGAAATAACTGTATGCATGGAGCAACCTCACATTCACCATCGAGAGAGAGAGAGAGAGAGAGAGAGAGAGAGAGAGAGAGAGAGAGAGAAAAGCCAGAGGAGAAGAAGGTAAAATTGTGTTGCCAAGAAAAGATCGACAAGAAGCCATAAATCATGCCCCTTTGTGTACCCGCGATAAATACGCAAGAAATCGAATAGAGATCAAGACAATGCGCGATCAGCGGATGCAGAAGAGATTGCGAGGATCATCATACGGAAGAGAGAAAAAAATCATACCTAAACCCCCTTCCGCATTGAACCCCCAAGCGGCACTTCCTTCCGCTCGGGTTCTTGCTCTTCCCGAACAAAGAGCCCACGCCAAAAGCCCCCCTCTATTTCTCCGGAGACCAAAGATCAAAACTTTTCCCTCTTCTCTGAACCAAGCACGATCCCCAAGAGCCAGTTCCTTTTTCACTGTGAGAAGTATTGAACTTCGTAGCGGCTAGCGAGGCCTCCTCCTCCTCGTCGCGACTCGCGAGCCTATCCGCGTACGAACGAACGAAATGAACGAACAGCAAAGGCCCCTGCCACTGAGATTGGAGCACTGGTAGCATTTTTATTACTGGAGGGGACGGAGGCACGCAATCAGGCGTCACGACGGACGTAGCCAAACCAAATTTTTGTGATCTAGCGACTGTCGAGGACATACGCTAACCCCGGATGTCACGCTCACGCTACCACAGTATATAAACTACATATGCCACGCTTACATCACACTATAGGCAATATACCGTGTGTGCGAGTCGTCTACACGTTGAGAAACCATTGCCCACTTTTAGTGTGGCCGCGTATGTCAATCCTAACACTGAACCTGTAAAGATAGGATTAGAAGAGATGAAGTTAGAGAGCTCTACGAGGAGGAGATTTGTTAAAAGAATTTTTAGTTGATCAGTAGAAGAGCCCTTTATTAGATAACTTAGCTTGATGGTCGAAAGTCAGATGCTTAGAACCAAAAATATGATAAAGAGTGTATAGCCACTACACCGCGGACTTAAAATACGATGCACGAGGTCACAACAAACTCACAGAATTTGAGGAAATTAATTGTTAGATAGCCCGTCACAGTGACACGAACAAGTCTCTTGCATGAGTTCAACCGAAATAGGAGTTACCTACTTTCGTAAATAGAATCTTTTCTTTTTTTAGCATATATACTTTCTGAGTTTTTTTATTACAATCTGTCTTCTTCTTTCTGTAGTGTCGATCGAACTTATATTTTAAACTCAAATTTGTTGGAGTTTTTAGGATGTGGATCCTGTACACCCGAGCTCAACATGTTCTTTTACTTTTAAAAATAAAAAGTGTGTTTTTTTCAAAGAATGTAAAGAAAAAAAATAAAATTCATATACGTACATATGGAGAAACTCTATGCACTTACAAAATTTGTAGAGAAATAAGTTTAGGTATGTAGAAAAACACAAAGATGAGGAGCTAATATAGCAACTATACGTGGATGAAATTTATTGTTCTGTTTTCTTTTTCTTTCTTTTTTGCATATTTTACTAAGATTTGTAAGTGCACATAGTATATTTTCTTTATTGAAATGCACCAAATTTATTTTTTTTGTCAGGGAATGTGTTCGCGACCTCACTTTGGTTATGTTTGGCATTGTGGTTGATTGAATTAATCAACTTTGATTGAGCCATTTATATTTATATTGTTGTTTGGCTATTTGTTTTTGTATAAACAGCAAAGAAAGAGTGTAAATTCGCGTCATGCCACAGAAAAAACATATTGTAAGTGAGTGACTTCGATATTTTGGAAGTTAATTGAGCTATAATCTGATTTAACAACCGTGACATCAACTTCTCTAGGTGGCTTATATAATATAATTTCAGCACAACACGTGGAGCAACAACAAACTGGCCCATGAGACGGTACATTTAAGCTATTGTCTCCAGTACCGTTTGTTTGCATTTTGCGACCACATATCCCTCCCTCATGGGTCGATATAGATATACTAAGACGTTTATACTTAAATACAAATAGTATATTAGGTATGATATGACTTATTGCAGGACTCGATTATGATTTGCTTGGTGTAAATTCGGGCATTAGTAGTTTGACATCTAGAAACTTTCTATGAGATCATATAAAATTTCGCCGCTCCCATTGTTTATGCCACACAAGCCTCCTTTATATTAAAGCGTGGATCGTGACATCGATCAACCATAATGTTGCCGTATTCCATAGACATCAATGGTCGACGCAGAACCAGTGACCCACGATTTTAACTCGGCAAGCATTCATCCCAACCTATAACGGAATTATTGAAATGGGCCCAACCGGACCAGCGTCCGCATTCAGCAACAGTACGCTACTAGCTGCCTGTGTCCTGTGACAAGCTTTCCTTCGAGTAGTACGTCGATTGCGTCGCCGTCTTCATGCTCTGCATTGGCACCAACCTAGTTGTGACTTCCATATCTCGCCGGATCTGCTCCTCCCCTAGCCCCCATGCTTTGCCGTCAGGGTGTCGAAGTGTAAGCGATGTCGGCGAATCCGGTCATGTCCTTCGATTTCAATAAGGTTCCTTGCTTTTACGCTATACTCCCGTTGCTGGCCTGCAATCCACAAATCTCCATGGTCGGCAATCGTTTCGTCGTGCTCAGATCTGGGTCTCTAGGTCTGGCGTCAGGGGGCAGCGTCAAGCTGGTGTACGAACGGTACATGCTTCGTTGTCCTTCTCATGGCACTATTCTAATCTCGCCTCGGTGATGTATTTGTTGTGGTTCTTCTCCACCGAGGCGAGGCTGGCCTCAGGCGTCGACCTCCTCAAAGCAATGCTCAAGGTCTCTTCAACCTCCGTTGGAGGCCCCGTTTCGGGTTTCTGGTCTGGGCAGACCGGCGGATGACTATCGAGTTTGGCGACGGCGACCCAGCTTCTATTTCACATCCTCTGCCCGTTTCAGGGGCTTTTGGTCGGGTGCTGAAGAAAGTGTGTTCCCAATATCTTGTCTCCTGCAGCTCCAGCAACCTCCGTGATCAACCGAAGGCCTTCATCAGGGTGGCATTCTTTGTCAGGCTGGTGGTGGCCGGCGTCCGACCTCGTCGACGACGGGTTCAATGCGACTCCGGGCTTCAGGACGCATGGCATTCCCTTCTCTGGAAATGCGCCCACGTGTCCCTGTGGGCTGCTTGTGCATGCTCTTGTATTTCCTGCATCTTTTTGGCTTTGGGATAATGGGATGTATATCTCTGCAGGAACTGTTTGGCCCCACCAGGATTTTCAACAAGTTTTTAGTCCGTTAAGTCTGTGTTTGGCAGTAAAGTATTTTAAAAATCACAGTATTACAATATCACAGTATTATAACTTATGGGCATGAAATACCATAGTATTTAAATACTACAGTACTTTGCAGTATTGATAAAACTATGGGGTGTTTGGCAACTACAGTTTTTGGCACGGTATTTTACTACTTTTTTGAATGCCCTTGGGCAGCTAGCCATTGTTGATTAGTTGAAGGAGTATTCAAATTGTCAACTAAACTTCCGGACCATACATATACGAGACCCTTGGCCGACCTTTCATTCACTTAGATGGAAAAAGGAACGACTTTTTGTGTTGACATTTAGACGAATGCCTTCCAGTCACCTTCTATGAACCGCTAAATTCATATCAAGATGCAGTAAACCAAAGCTCTAATCAAGTTACAATCCTGCCGTCCAGCATTGTAAGATCACTTTTTTAAGCCAAAAATATCACACGAACAGTATTGGATCAAGTAACTTGCTACAATTAACACTAGCTCAGCAAATAGCACAACGTACACTGGTGGAATTAGAATAGCAAGAGAAGTGCTCTGCCATATATGTGAATGTGCAGCCGACGACGGATCATCAAGAGAAGGTGGATGAGTTCAAGTCACCTCCTAGCACTGGCGACGCTGCTCAACTGCATGGTCTAGGCGACTGATTCTTAATGATCCCAAACAGAAATCCATGGCAAGTGATTTCGACAAAGGCGGCAGCGAACAGACTAGATACGCCTAGATCCAAATTTGGCAGGCAACATCATTACGGGAACAAAATGGTGGCTGGAATCACCTATGGCTCGAACAAAATAGCGACTGGAAAGACCCTACCGGAAGCACCGCTGCGCAAGATTGCTGGCCTCAGCATTGAAGGGGAAGAGATGCCCCGCGACAATGGCACAAATCAACAAGAAGTAGGCACGAGGATGAAGAATATCAGCAGTACTCGCATTTTTTTCTCCACTAGTTTCTCTTGATTTGTCCATGGCTGCCGACGAGATGGTCACCAGAGATGACAGGGCGGTGGCGCAAAAGATGCAATAGCGAGCGAGGTGGAGGGTTCATTTTTCTCGCATTTCTCGATTTAGAAAAAAGAGGCTAGGAGCTCTTTTTTTAATACAGCGAAAATACCACAGTTTTGGAAATACTATGGTATGTAAAACCACAGTTTTTATTGTAGCTAAACACCTCAAAGTATTTAAAACTATGGTATTTTTAGAAACTATAGTATCTCTAAAATACTTTAAAAATACTTTGCTATCAAACACACCCTAAGTTGTGACTGTAATGCTGTATTCCTCTTTAAAAAGAACGCGCTCCATGCATGGAAAACACTATCGTTGTTTGGTTCTACGGATGTTACGATACCAACTAGTAATCTGTCCTTCAGGTGCAATTCACACAATTTTGTCAGATGGATAATTAAAATACTATTAAAAATTCTGGAAAAAGCTAGTAACGTTGAGACAAGATTCATCTCATATCACGGAACTTCAAATCCAAATTCGTTTTACACATTAAGAAACATAAAAGATAAAACCTACTGTGAATAATATCTCATTCAAATTCTACTTTTGAACTACTATATTCGTAGTTGAATTTATATTTTTTGTTACTCGATGTGTAAATTAGATTTGAAGTTGAAATTTTATGATATTTGTCAAAAAAAATTCAGCATTTTTTATAATTATTTAGATGTGTCGTCCAACTAGATTGTATATATGTATCTAAACTCCAGATTTTATTCAAGTTGATCCCGGATGTTATTATCACACGAGCTCAGCATTGTAGACTTCTCGGGGCATCGACATCACTATGAGGCAATCACATTCGCGTGTGGCTCCACTGAACAACCCAAGTTAAGAAAACTCTTAATTATGCCACGATGAGTCTTTAATCAGGTCTCTCGTGCTTACTCCTTGAAAACCGTGTGCTAGGTATACGTAGGTGCTGACATGTGTAAGATGAGATTACGGTTTGGATCTCAAGTAGTTAAATTTTATTTAGGTGCAAGGGACTGCCTACCTGCTCCGCATATTGATTAGATCAGAATCAACGACATCTGCTATGAAATAAGTACTAGCCAACGTGAATCTTTTCCTTTCCACGTGAAGACTTCCGTTTCTTAATGATCACGTGAAGACTTCTTTAGACAATTAGGACATATCTTAAAAACCAGAAGGTCACCCACGCAAATAGATTACTACATACGGTTGTATTTGATGTTCATTTTCTTCATTTCGAGTTATTCGTTTCCTTCGCAACTATTAGTTAATTTTATAGGTCACTAGATTAGCTTTGGGATATTTGTGCCTCGTTAGATAGACATTAGAAATTATAGAAAATTCTTAGCCAAAATACATCTAGAGGAAACTTGATTGAAGTTTTGTAAAGTTATATCCTTGTACACTGTTGAGCTATTAGAAAAATATTATTTAGATGCACCTTTAATTAAAAGTAGGAGAGAATAACAGCCTAGGGTTACTAGAATCTAGGCATAGCCTAGCCCGGCTCCGCCCCTAGTTAAAAGCATGATTATTAGGCAACAGCGCAATAGCACGTCTACATGTGCCACCAAAGATCATTGTCAGTGGTTGAACTTGCATGGACATTATCATAATCTTATTTTCTCTTTCCGTACCTAGCTTATTGTCATTATATCATGAGCACATAGTGGACAATTTCGACCTCCTCACTTTTCCCTTTGCCACTGAAGAGATTGACAACATTATGCGACACATAATCCTTCAATATATTGTCAATGATGCTTATCGACGAAGAATTCTTGCTTTGCCACTGCCAGAGTTGAATGACCAAGATTACCTCATCATTAAGCACGTCGATGACACCTTGATGATAATGCCCGCATGCTCTGATCAATTGCTGGTTCTAAAACGGCGACTTCAGTCATATGCAGTCTCCACTGGACTAGGAGTGAATTACCACAAATCTTCTCTCATACCAATCAACCTTGACGATCAACATGGCGTTGAAATAGCGCAGGCCTTTCAGTGCCAATTGGGAACTCTGCCATTTACCTACCTTCCCCAGGGTTCAAGACTTCTCTCCCCTAAGTGATAGAGTGGAGCGGAAACTCTCTACCACTGCCTCCTTCATGTCTTATGGTGGCAAGCTTCGACTCTTTCATAAGGAAAAATTCCTATACATACCGTTTTAATCATAGGATTGCACCAAAGGAAATTCATAGGATAAAAAAATTTCTACAAATTTTAAAGAATCCCAATATGAGCTCTAACCTCATGGAATTTTTTTTGAGAGTTTCAACACATCTTCTTTTTCTTTCTTCCTTCTATATCTAATCAAGTAACACCTAATTTCAAAATTCGTACATTTTCTGTGCAGCATCCAAATACTTCTTCTGAGCAATTTATGTGGTTTTAATTTCTGTAAGATTCAACATATCATGATTGGAATCATGTGATTTTTTCTATTCCTGTATTTTAGAATTTCTACAATCCAAAGAGGCCATTATATCTGAACCCATGAAAATATATTGTTCGGATTATTGTCATTATATTTTATTGTCGTAGGATTTCTGGATCCCAACAGATAATGTTGGGCTGAGCCCTTTCTTTCTCCTTTTGCAGCCACATTTCCCTTTCCTATATATTAGGCGTGGTATGTCTTATTGCAAGCGTCGATTATGATTTGCGTGGCGTAAATCCATGCAGTAGTAGTTGACATCTTGTCCCTTTCCGTGAGATGCTGCAAAAGTTCTCCACTGCCATTGTTTTTGCCACACATTCCTCTTTTCTATTGAAGCGTACGTGGATTATGACATCGATCGACCATGCTGCTTTTATAGTTCATGGTCATCGATGGTTGAGGCAGAACCAGTGATAACTATAAGCATCACCTCAACCTATATAAATTATTGAAATGGGTCCAAACCGGACACCGACAAAAGGGAGTAAGGGACTCACTGGCAGTTTGGCACCACGAGAATATTCAGTTTCACTCCTGAAGACAAAAATCCGACCAAGATTTCGGATGATTGGCTCCACGCGATAGTTTAACTACAAAAAATTGAATCACTCGAGTAATGCTACAAACAGAAGTTTCCAAGATCGTCAGAAAATTATTTTTTAGATAGATCGTCAGAAAACTATTGGGGTCGGAACGGATCTAGATTGGCTGCGGGCATTGCAGGACGTGACGCTACGGAGCACAACTCTGTTTTTATGTGTGTTTGAGATGGTTTTTCTTTTTCACTTTTTCTTAAAAGCAGAACTCTGGGTTTCTTTAAGGTTGAAGCATCTCCAGCGAGGAAGAATTGGCCGCTCAATGCCCAAGAAACTCAAAAAGAAAAGAAGAGCATTCTTAGAGCATCTCCAATGATCTCTCTAAATTTAGCTCTCCCTATCTCTATTCGAGAAGTCTCTTCGAAAGATTTCCTCTTGATATCTCTTTATACTTTAATAGAGTCTCCATATTCCACTCTTCTATATTTATTGATATTTTGTAATTACCTAAATATTTATAATGGTTTTATTTGTAAAGCTATAGGATTACGTTCGGATACTGCTAAGTAGGCTATAAAAGGGACAATTCAAACTAGTGCAAACCTACGTCTACTGTAAGATCCCAGGTCATCACCAAGGTCAAGCCATCTACTGTAAAATCCCAGGTCATCTACCAAGGTCAAGCCATCTATTGTAAAATCCCAGATCATCAGTGTTTGAATCTACATGACCTCTCGAACCAAGTCTGGGAAATGCATCTCATAGAACCCTTCTATGATTTCTTCTTGTTTCATTGTTGCTCGAATCTCTGGAGCGTCCTGGACTATCATTTGAGAAAATGCTAATCATGTCATCATGCAATGTACTTCCACTAATCTGACCATATGACCCACTGAATATGGGAACATCTGCTCTGCTAGGGGTTGCATCTCGAATTGATTCTGCAGTGATGGATGATGCAGTTCAAGTAGCAGGTAAAACAGGTGTTAAGCTAGAATGAGAAATATCTGATCTTTCACTTGACAGAACAGCTGTGGACGATGTCCCGGTGAGAGCTATCTCTCCATCTTCCAAGTCAGGCATGATCCTTTCAGATGTCATCAGTGAGGAGTGGAAATCAGATTGAGACATGGAACCAGCAATTTCAGCAATGCAAACTGTGTCAATATGAACATTATCAGGTGCAGGTTCTACAAGCTCCCGTCCCATAGGAACAATTCCTTGTCTAGATATTGTCTCAGCATTGCCAACTTCATTACTGAAATTTCCCCTGACATCCTTTCCTGATGAACTCTCACGACCACTTGTTTCAGCATTCTTAGTTCCCAGCCCACCTTCCTTGTTTTCATGACAGTTAAGTGATTGAATCTGAGATGGTGACTTATGGTGCCTGAAGACGGATGCAGTCTTGGATTTGGTTCACTGGTGATGCGAAGATCCTTAGCAGCCATAGAAGCCCGAAAATCAAGCCCAGTCACTGCTCGTGCTACTTGCCGAGATTGTACCTGTAGAAAATACCTTCCTGACATCAGTTAGAGATCTAGATAACAAAACAGAAAGAAAATAAAGCAACCTTATGTCCTTATCCACTGAAACTATGAAACCACTGGTACTTAAACATACAGAATGTTGCAAATTTCACAATTTTACTTCAACTTGTCACTCAGGTAGACCAAACCCTTTAAATGTGGATAGATAAATTCTTCACTCTTCATTCATGTGCATTATGAGGGCTGCAAAATAGGATAGCAAATCCAGAGGCAGCTATTCATGTTTGGTGATTTGTAAGGAAGGATCATAAATTTTCATTCCGTTAGTCAACTGCTTCATACTTAGCACGACTGAACACGCGGCAGTTCAAAGAACTCGAGATCAACAGCTCCAAAAGCATGTCTACTTTCTAACTATGCCCCCTGAAATCGCCATCCCCAGCCCCACAACCCCGGCGCCGGAGCCACCAACCGATCCCTCGCGACAATCCACCCCTTCCTCCACGCCCGACCGAGGCAGCACACCTCCAGCGCCGAGACACTAGCTCGCCCCTTCCCGACCGCTCCTGCTCCCCATGCTCGACCACCGGTTGCCTCCCTCTCCCCAGCTCCTTCCTCTGCCATCAAATCCAGATCCGCGGCCGCGAGGATGACCGCGCCGGCCACCGCCACCGCCGCCGCCGCCGCCTCGAGGCGGAGCAGTTACAGCGTCTCCGCGGCGGACGGCGCCCTCACCGGCCTCTCCATCTCTCCCTCTGTCACTCCCTCGAGCTCCACCACCGACCTCCAGATCCGCCGCCCCCTCTCTGTCCTCCAAGCCCCAGCTCCGGAGCGCGCGCCGGGGATGCGAATCCGACCGCGGGGCGACCGGATACGGCGCCGATTCGAGCGCGGGATGGACGGCGGGGAGGGAGGCGTCGCTGCTCGATGGCGGGAGGGAAAGCTCGGGACGCGTCGTTGCTCGATGGAGAGCGCACGGCGACGAGCTACATCTGGCGAGCGGTGACGCACGGATGGGGAGTCGTTACTTTGGGGGAGAGAGATGGCGCTGCCGTTGGAGCTCATTTTTCTCCCAAGTTCGCTATAAAATAGCTTGAGCCAGATAACAACGCCTTTAGAGTTGCTCTTAGCCAGATGCCTTTTCCAAATTCCAATCACCGAACGCGCTAATCTTCTCTGCTACAAGAAAAACCCACAGCGAAGAAATGTGCAAAGAGGAAGCAGATGTCACCACAAAGACTGGCAATTTCCATTCACATTAACCTCAGATCAGAACATTTGGTGACATCCATCGCACGTTCCAAGAAGCTAACAACGAGAGGCACAGCTACTAGATCCAGGGTACAAGATGACTAAACAAGCTACGAGTCAAGCAGGGACACAGGCCTAGGCGCGCTCCCCGCGGATGCGGCGCGCGAGCTGGATGTCCTTGGGCATGATGGTGACGCGCTTGGCGTGGATGGCGCAGAGGTTAGTGTCCTCGAAGAGCCCCACGAGATAGGCCTCGGCGGCCTCCTGCAGCGCGGAGACGGCGGAGGACTGGAAGCGGAGGTCGGTCTTGAAGTCCTGCGCGATCTCCCGCACGAGGCGCTGGAAGGGGAGCTTGCGGATGAGCAGCTCCGTGCTCTTCTGGTACTTGCGGATCTCGCGGAGCGCGACGGTGCCTGGGCGGAAGCGGTGGGGCTTCTTGACGCCGCCGGTGGCCGGGGCAGACTTGCGCGCCGCCTTGGTGGCCAGCTGCTTCCTCGGGGCCTTGCCGCCGGTGGACTTGCGGGCAGTCTGCTTCGTGCGGGCCATGGAGGGGATGGGCTACTTGCTGCTGCTGCTGCTAGGGTTTGGGTGTTCGGAGATTGAGATTTTTCGCGGTGGTGAATTGAGGATGGAAGGGAGGCGCGGTTAAATAGAAGAAGATGCGTTTGGTGCTTCCAGCGCCAAAGTTTTGGGTTTGGATTTCGGCTAGGCGGGCGGTTGGGCTTTGAACGGGCACCGTTGGATCGCGCCCAAATGGAGGGTGGGATATGAGTTTGCGGCCGTCACGCGGATCGCGATCCGTGTTCTCTATGAGCGATGCTGCTGCGGTGGAACTGCAGGATAACAATAGAGACTTAGTTGATACAGTTATGTACTATAAAGCTATGGATCATCCCTATCCACATGTGAGAGATCCGTGAATTTTACTCTAGTGGTTATTCCGTGGTACTCTTATGCATGTAGCACTATAATTTTCTGAAAACATCTGAGAGGCTGAAAGTTACTTGTCAATACAAACGGAAAAAAAGAAACTCCATAGTAATATGGTGCAAGGATAATCAAAATAGGAAATAAACCACTAGAAGAAAGAAAAAAAAACTTCGATTTATTGGTTAACATACTTGAAACCACTTCATTTCCTTATGTTTGCAGCCATCTTTGTACCCACTCTGGCTCTTAAAAGCTTCCCTGCATAGTGACCTTTATCCTGATATCGATGAATTGCCGGTCCATGACTAGTTGTTCATCGTGCGTCCCTTGTGCGGAGGGATGACGAGGAGGCGACAATGCTCTCCACTCACTAAATTCTAGGTTGAATGGCAGGGCATAGTTAGAGAGCAGCGACGCGAGCTACCGGCACAAGCACTAGTTGCGAATGGTGGTGGAAGGGATATGAGCTAGCAACGGATGGGCAAACCTTTTCAGGAAGGGACAACGTGCGATGAAGGATCGAGAATGGGGCATATAGGGATAACCATGACAGCAACACCTATTGAATTGAATGTAAAACATTTTTCCGTTCTATTTACTATTTGACGTGGAATGTTAGACAGTCGTTTTATTTGCGTGATTCTTTCTTATCTCATGCAGAAATTATATATTCTGTACGGTTTCGGTGAAACCGGGAATCAAACGATCCCCGTTTCATTCCTTTCAAGGCGTGACCGGGCCCAAAAGCACAAACAAAGCGAGCAGACACCATGATCCGTGGCAGCCCGCACAGAACACATCCGCACCGTCCATCCCCCTCTAATCCAACGGCTCACCCAACCCCGTGCTCCTCCCGCCGCCCATCCGGCGCCGGCGCTGGCGCTCCCCGCCGTGGCGTGCTGATCCGTCCAAAACCCAAAATTTCCGCTCAAAATCTCGAAAATTTTCAGGCCGCGCGCCAACCTCCGAAATCCCACCTCTACTTAAACCTCCAAACCCCCCTCTTCTCCTCCAGAACCTCACACTGCTCACGCAGCCCCGCCAATCCCCCAACCAAGAAGACACCGCCGTTCACGCGCCGTCCTCAGCCCAGACACCTCGATGGCCCGCACGAAGCAGACTGCCCGCAAGTCCACCGGCGGCAAGGCCCCGAGGAAGCAGCTGGCCACCAAGGCGGCGCGCAAGTCTGCCCCGGCCACCGGCGGCGTCAAGAAGCCCCATCGCTTCCGCCCAGGCACCGTCGCGCTCCGCGAGATCCGCAAGTACCAGAAGAGCACGGAGCTGCTCATCCGCAAGCTCCCCTTCCAGCGCCTCGTGCGTGAGATCGCGCAGGACTTCAAGACCGACCTCCGCTTCCAGTCCTCCGCCGTCTCCGCGCTGCAGGAGGCCGCCGAGGCCTATCTCGTGGGGCTCTTCGAGGACACTAACCTCTGCGCCATCCACGCCAAGCGCGTCACCATCATGCCCAAGGACATCCAGCTCGCGCGCCGCATCCGCGGGGAGCGCGCCTAGGCGTCCCGCCGCCATAGTGATAGCCTGATATCGAGGGGCATGTTCTGTCCTGTTCGTCTACCTGCACTTCGTGTTATTATTAGGTTTTAGTCGATGCTATGGTTGTACTGTCACTGCTAGTTCAAAAATTGCAATGGAAGTGATATTTTACCTTGATTTCTGAGTTCATCTTGTTCTTGTGAATTAATGGTCTTCGATGGGGTGTTATGTTTGGTTAATGGTTGTGCTTGTTGGGCTTTTGTTGGTTGTGTTTGTTGCTTACGATCGCTCTTCTTTAATTCTTTCAGGCTATTTTTTTGTTAATTGTGGATTTTTGTTGAGGCATTCAAGTATGGAATCAACAATTTTAGACAAAGTGGTCCTTGTGCATTAGTAATTTTCAATTGTTGCAAGAATTGCGAAAAATAAATCAATCAATTTGGGGTTTGTGTGATCTTAGTGCTTGGTGCCATGTAACAAGTATATGACCTAGTGATCCAGTATAAGCGAAACAGGTACATTACAGGACTTACACTTACCGTAAGGTTTGAAGATCAAACCTCCTTATTTGCTATGTCATTATTACTATTTTCAACATTTTGCTAGACAAGTGTTCTTTGATAGCATAACTGTATCTCTGACTAGACTAGTGCTGTGATCAGCCTATGGGCTGCAGCTGGCAGAGTTTCGAAAGATCAGAAGGCGGATATGAGTATGGGCCACTGATCACTGAAGATGCTATGATCTTGTTTGCAGCTTCTGTGGTATGTATTCCGTCCCAGCTCACGTAGTTTTGCGGGTCTCCACAAGCCGTCGCGCTTGCGATTTGACCATTCACCACCTTGCTGTACCCACAGTATACATCTGGGTTAAAATTGTAGGCTCCGTCGCCGTATCCACAACACGCCTTAGTACCATACTTCAGCCCTGAAATCAGCAGTCTTAGAACACCTGGATTGTTGGACATGACTATGAAGCAAACAGATTCATGTACTAATTAATTCGATGCTAGCTAGCAAAGACTTCAGAGAGCTTACCATGAGCTGCAGGATGTCGGAATAACTCAAGCGTGACAGAGTGTTTGTCGACGTACACGATAGACGCATCCTGCAGCGTTTTCCTAACCTCGGCCAAGCTGCTGTTCAGGAGTTCATTATAGTAGACCACTGCGCTATTGTAAGTTTTCATACAGCCGTATTCATCCAGATCATTGCTATTATGAGGAAGCTCGGTGAGGAAGGCCGGGTAGCATCCGATCGGTGCCATGTTGAACACCATAAAGTTGCGAGCTCCAATGTAATATAAGTCCTGCAAGTTCATGGAATTAACTAATTCTCCCATTATTTTGGTAATTTCAAGTTATGCTAACCACCATTTCTACTACTAATTACCTGTATCGTCCCTGAAATCTGGCTAACAACTGAAGGAAGAGTCTGCTTGACACTTTCGATGCCCTGGGATGCTAGGTTGGATGTGAAATCATTTTGGCCAATGTCTATGGTGTACAAAGAATTCCCGAAAACATCGGGTGGAGGAAGTTGGCCTGAAAATCGAGCAAATGAGTCATCTTTGTTTGAGCTATAATTTTCCAAAATCCAGAGCATATTTTATATTATTTGCTCAAGAAATTTTACAAAATTCTGAGCGTGTTTGTACTGTAGTGTACCACTGTTGCCATTGGAACTGAGCACTCTGTTCCTGAACTCCTTCATCTGCCTGAGCTGGATGGCGAGGGAGAAGGGGCTGGTCCCGGTGACGAAGACCGACGTATTGGGCAGGAGCGCCGTCGACGCCATCGTCGCGAAGTTTGCGCCGTGCCGGTAGTCGGACCCGACGGACTGCAGGTAGGGGCTCAGGAACGGCAGCCCCATGGCTTGAACTGATCAGACAACACATCTTCTCAGCCTCATGAGAAGGAAAAGATGGGAAGTATATACGACAAGCTCGGACGCACGTACCTATGAAGTCAATGACGAGGCGGCCGTCGGAGGCGCGGCCGGCCGGCCTGTGGAAGTAGGTCATGCCGAACGGGGCCTGCTGCGCCGGGAACGCGGCCCAGAAGCCGCCGGTGTCGGAGTTGGAGTCGCCGAAGTTGAACACGGCCGGGAACTTGCACCACCCGCCGCCGCCCCTGGCCACCGGGCCGAGGCAGCCCAGTGTCGTTCCCAACAAGAGCAGCCGTGTGAGTGTGATCCTCATCGCGGAGAGGAAAAATCACGAGCTCAGCTCAGCTCAGCTTTGCTGCACCACCTTGGTCGGTGATGTAGATATGGTTCATGCGTAGAAAAGAGAGCGACATGCCATGTTTATATAGGAGAGAGTGATCAAGATCGTGGTGTTGGGCTGGAAATTGAATCTTCTTTTCGTTTTCATTTACCATTTTTTGATGAGATGCTGAGACAGAGCTGCGCTGGGCCGAGTTTGGACTACACATACTTGGATAGCCCTGAACGCTTCCGTCATGAGAGATACGATATGCTTGTAGTGTTGTTCATCCTTGTTGCTGTCCAGCGATGCACCTCGCGTTCCTGGATAAATGATACCGCTTATTGCCTTGGAATTTCCTTCTAATTGAGAAATCATTATAGCTCGTTAAGTACGATATCCAGAACAGGAAACCGACCCACAGATGCTTTGGACTTGTCTTTGGATCATGTTCATGCAGCAGCGCTTGTTTTACTACCTTGTTTCCTCTGCCCGAACTGGGCGAGTCATTGATAGCACTACCCATTTTTCATGGCAACTCAATGTTACAGTGCTACTGTTTTGGAAGCGTTTCAGCACGTTCATACACGAGCAAATGCATACAGCTCCTGACAAAGAGGCAACCAATCGTTATCCGGCGAATCCCAGAAGAGTTCGGTTGCCACCGTGCAACGATCGTAAGAGTGTTGGAGCCTACGGTACGAGAGGCAAAGCGGCTGGGGGAAGATGCCGAACCAAATAGTCAATGGATAAACTCACACAGACAAGTTCGCGTGATATCTCGATAAGAATCAGCATATCCAGAAATAGGCATCACGTAGTACGTACTAGATGCTGTGACAAAAGATTCTGATACACAATCATAGTCATCGGTTGATGCAAGTCTGCTAGCAGCTGACACGCAGAACCACTCGAGACTCCATCACATGTTGAATGTATCATGTTCGTCAGCATGGTATGGACCTGTACATGGGGGTGGTATATGTGAAGGAGCGTCGTCTTCTGGACTATGATGTGCTGAGCAGGTGCTGGATAACTTTGTCTGGGTCGTTGTCGTGGATCGCCAGCAGCTCGGGGACGTTTGAGGACGTGAAGCCCATCTCGTGGAGAGCATTGTAGGATTTCACAAACTCCTTCACCTGGACAGAAGGTAATAAGGTCCATACTTGTCAGTTTGCCGAAAATGCAACAGCGGGAGAAAATAGTCCATGAAGAAAAGGAAAAGGTGAACAAGCAAGGAACCAGACATACCATTGTATGAGCACATAATGCAAAAAAAATAGCTGGTACGGATTAACCTCAGTTAAACTACCCACGACCTTTGCCCGTTGAAGTTTAAACCATGTGCTTTACTGATTTACCCAAACTGGAAAGTGTTGTTCGCTCTATAAAATTGGCTAACTCATATCAACATTTTGATAAGAGGGTTTCTAAAATAGGAAAGTATTTTTTTGTTTTCATAAAGACAAACTATTTCAAATTCCTACCAAAGATTATTCACTTTGCACAAAACACTATAAAAATGTTCAATGTTCTGTGCTCATTATTTTCAGCGTTCATATTTGGTCTATAGCTTTAGTGAAAGATCGCAAGTCCTCCCTAAACAAGTCAAACATGTTAACTTCTATAGTCCTATTATAAATAATTTGAGCATTAGTGGTGAATTGCAGAGGCCAGGGGTATTCACCTCCGTTTTCTAAAAAACCTAGTGGTGAATGCAGTCAGTAATCGTGGACGATGGGAGAGTATCTTAGAAGGTCATCAGGCTAAATGAACATATAAAACTCTGTCCAAGACTGATTCAAGGCTCTGCTCAGGACATTTATATGAAGCACAGCTGGCACTGCCTCCCTTTCTCCTTCATTTCTTCTTTGTATACATCCAAGTCAACAAAAAAGTCATCCGGACAGAACAGCAACAATAGTTTTGCAATTGATTAGTGCATGCAATAAGAAAACGTGGATATAATTGCCTGCAAATTCTAAAAGCAATTAGACGTTTTGAGTCATAAAAGCACTGGTTTTTGTAATTGATGAAGATGAAAGAAACTATTGCTCAAGTGCAAGATAAATAAGGGAAAAGGAGCATGCCTTTGTTGGATTATCTCCATAATTCAACACAGCAAATGAGACAGCTTCACGTCCAAGCCCCGTGGATATATACTTCTCCACAACTGGATCCCGTGGTGTAGCCTGCAAAAGGGACAACAAAGAGAAGGAAAATAAGGATCCAGAGAGATACCATCATATTACTAGAAATTTGATAGGGTACCCAACTTGTTATAAACATCTGGGAAGTATTTGTCATGTGAAAGGATGCCAAGGAGGTGAGGAACCTAGAATGGAATCACAAGATAATGCTACCAAATTTCATTGAATGCCTTCCAGGCAAGAGATGTTTCATGAAATGCCTGTACTACCCTAGGAATTCACTGAAGATACAAACAGGTTAAAAGTATGGAAGAAAACACGGATGAAAGAGAACTTAAAGTGATAAGCACAAGTGATGCACCGTCTGTCTCTCTCTCTGGAATAATCAAGTCCATGCACTAAGTACAGCTATGAGCCTACAACAGAACATGTTACTTTTGAACAACATTTTATCAAGGTCAATTTTAATTAGGGCACAAGCTACCACGTTTTCCTGGGTTTTTGAACAATCTAGAAGTATATCCTAAGCATATAATCCAAACTCAAAGGAGATAACTGATTAACCGCACAAGTTTTTCTCCTGAACTGAATTACACAAGTAGTAGAACCATGGTACCAATTCTTACTGCATCAGTCAAATTTGCCTGGCAATGAACTTCCCACTACATTAAGGTTTTGGCTTAATAATAGCATGCCACATGACGATATTTACAGATGAGAACCTCCCTATAGAAGTTAACCTAATTAAAACTGGCCACGAATCTGGGCTGACAGAAACTTCAAGCAAAATTTAATTTAGATGCACATGAAAAAGTGGCTTCGAGTCTGAGCTGACAGAAACTTCGAGCAAAATGTAACTTAGAAGTACTTGAAGAAGTTTGCAAGACTAACATGATTCGTAAGACAGAAGGAAGACATAAAAAGAACCAACAGAAAAGGTATGCTAGCTTTGAACAAACTGTGAGGATTATCACATGATACCCGTATTGATGAGAGAGTGAGAGGAGGAAGGGATAGATATTGTTTACCATAGAATTAGTGGTAGCTGTGTGTCTTGGGCCTCTTGGCAGCTGTGGTTGTGGTGGTGGTGGTGGCTGGTTTTCTACCACAAACTTGCTCCAGTTGGGGTTCTCCTTCTCTGCCTCCACAAGAATCTTTCTTTCATACTCAAAATCAAAGTTAAAAGTGCTGCGGGGAACTTCTACCATCTGTGGTGCCAATTGAGGCTGGAAATATAACACTAATTAAAGGATGGCGAATTCTGCGAACACTAAGAGGGAAGCGTAAATAACAGAACACTGCATGCCATTGAAATATTAAATAAAGAATGCATGCCTTGAATACAAGTTTGCAGAACGCATCTTGAGAAATAGAACATAACAGGATGAGTTTCGAGGGAACCCACCAATAATATGAATCCCGTCCTCACACATTCAACTCATACTACTAACTACTAAACCAACATTCTAAGATCAAGGAATGGAATGGGCTGGCTGCACAACCAACTAAAATAAAATCAATTAACATAAGTCCTATGTAAATTCTTCTATTGTAAATCATAAGGACTTTCACTCAGACACACTTCCATGCACTATTTAGAACTGCAATCAGCATGGAACAAGCTGCACCATTAATATCTCCAATGGGCTGCTAGCAATGGCGATAGTCCACCAGGATATGATAAACCACTAAGGTTTGTTAGCGGTGCTTAAGAAGATCAAGAAGAGTGCTAATTGGAGAGCTAAAGGTGGCTCCTGATGAATCGTTAATGATGCTAGCAATCCATCATTTGTATATTTTTGTTACATAACCATGCTCTAATTGAGCCCACACACGAATATGCCAAGACCAATTATTTATTAACCAACATTAATCTTGCCAGATTGCATCATAATTTCTTCATTCCTTTTCGCAAGCCAATGGAGAATAATTGGCAGTTGAAAACTAGACATTAATGGTGGTATGGTTTATATCCTACCAATGCACAGAAGTTAAAGGCAACAATTTACATCTGAATCAACAGTGTTTGCTAAGACATAGACAAGAACTCACTCGGTCTGGAGTAACACTCTTAAAAAAGCAGAATGAAAAATTGAACTCACTGGTATTGCAGTCATTCATATAAGAAAATCGGTAAAAAAATCAGATTAACTGCTCTGCATAGGAGAACAGGAAAGTAGTTATTGAACAATAAATTATATGGCTTACAGGAGGGGTTATCCGATATTCTGGCTTTATAACAACTTGTGTGCCCACTGCAGCACAATAATGAGTCACTGTTAGTAAAGCATGATCTGTTCTTAATAATAGGCACAAAAGGGAACACACTATTGAGCAGTTTGTTAATTTGGCATGGTGGAAACAGCAAAATAGATACAAGACACAAATTCATCAGGATTCACTATTCCAATATTTGCTGTCTTCAATAATTATGAAATCTCCATTGATCATTAAACCCAGGACCTTTTACAACCAGAAATTTACGTATACTAAACCATTTTTTATGCATTCGAGTATTTTGAATTATGATATCATTGCAGAAGCCTACGTTATTGCCCTTGTTACCCTTCTTTGTTAGTGGAATGAACACGTATGCAAACACAAAAAAAATACTGACATGCTTTAACATCCTACGAGTTCATCATGTAGAAGTATGGCACTTCGATTAAGTTCAGATCCGTGCATAACAGAACCATGTCCTAGTCCAATGCTAAGTTCCACCAAAAATGTACAAGCAGGCTTTTCCCTTCTCCCAATACAAATTCAAGGTCCAACTCTATTTCTCCCAATACATTCCAGCATGCCCTTTCTTTGCGAGGAAGAATGCATCAAAGTGTAAATGATTAAATTTGGGGGCATTTACTAGCTGAACAAGTTCAGGCACTCACATAGACATAGGCCAACCGGAAACCCAAAAAAGGGGAAATGAAATTCCAATGAACAACCGAGGCAAACCATCTCGGTTTTAGGGCTACATAATTCAGTTCTCACTCCCGAATCACGGCCCCTCTAACTAGAATTAGAACAACAGATCTGCCGATGCAACACGCACGAAACCGCATTCAATTTGGCACTGCGCCCTATTCGATCGAGTACGAAGCGCCCGATCTTCCGCTCTTGAGCAACCCACCAACCAGGGTACCAATCAACCGTCAACCAGCAGAGAGTAGGGGAATAGAGGATTACGCGATGAGGAGGAGGACGAGGAGGAAGTTGGGGCCGGGGCGGAGACGTGGTGGTACGGCGCGGCCCGCTGCGGTGCCGTGGGCTGCGGTGCCGTGGAGGCGCCGTGGGAGGGCTGGCCGATGCGCGGGTAGAGGGACGAGCCGCCGCCGCCACCGGCGTAGGAGCCGGAGCCGGAGCCCGATTGGCCCCGGAAGTCGTACTCCATCGGCGCCAGGCGATTGCTCGGAGCACGCGGTTTGGATGCGAGCAATGGAGCGGAGACGGGGATTCGGCACGGGTAAGAAAGGTCGCTCGAGTCTCCAAGCGCACGGTGTGGTGGGGTTGGGCGCGAGAAAATTAACGATACGCCAGGTTTTCTGGCTCGTTTTGATCATATGCCCCGTTAGTTGTCGTAGCTGACAAAATGTCTCGGTTTTAACTGCACGGTTGATTATATGCGCTGTTTGGCGAATTTTGTTCTGAATAGGGGAGATAGGGTGCTGATGTAGTGATTCTTTACTGACTAGGACATACTCTCCCCATGTTGCCCTTGCTTTACTTATTCTCTCATTCATTCACAGGAGACCCACCGCACCTAGCAGACTCATCTCGTCCCTCTCGTGTTGGTGCCCGGTGACAGAACGAAGACTCATCGTACCGCCCACCAGCGGACCGAAGACCCACCGCACTACCCGCCGGCGAGCACTGATGACAGGAGCGGCTGCCCGGCTGTCCCCTTTCTCCCTCCCTCTATTAGGTGCGGCACAACAGAGAAGCCCATCTGCTTCGGTGCGATGGTTCAGCGATTTGGCGACCCCCATGGCTGTCAACAGAGCACGCTCAGGAGAGGCTTCGATTCTGTAAGGAGGAACACGCGGCCGTTGTCGACCATTCGTGTTGGTATGCCTTCCCCAATCCTCCTCCCCAATCGATTGCCTCCCGTCTTGTGAAATTGATTCCTCGATCAATTTGATGCCGTGTGCAAACCCTGGTTCTTTGGCTATAGTGAAGCGGTAGGCAGGTACTCAAATTCCTGTCTCGTTGATTTGATTCTTCTTCTTGCACGGCAGGTACCCCTGATTCTCTCCCTTGTCCTACCACTGTGATGAATTTGTGCTTCCACTATGTATGGTATATAGCAGGGAGAGGAAAGATGTCGTAGGGTAGCTACAACTCTGGTGTGAAGTGGCTCAGGCGGCTCCCACTAATTGACTGCCCTGGCTGTGGACGAGAGCAATTGCGCCTACTGCAGTCCACCACAGCTGACAACCCGGGGAAGTAGGAATGAGAAGGGGAAGAAGGTTAGCAGCAGTAGTTCATATATTTTCTATTCGATTTGATTGAACAATTGGCTCAATTGTTGATGTCTTGATAGATTGCCAAGGATTGCACATTCTTCATGTGGTTGGAGCAGTACAACCTGTTAATTGGAGAGCTAGGCATATTGACTGGAGATGAGCATATTCCCACTATCAACTATGCAGGTGTGAGCATTGAATCAGAGGCAATTTGGCGGTCGATTGAGGCTATGAGGGTTGAAGTTGTCTCCATGAACGGAAGAATGAACAAGTTGGGCAAGAATGTGGATGTTCGGTTCTTATTGAACTGATTTATTGTTCTAACTGTTGTGTTGGTCTTCCTAGTCCTGCTAGTGAAGTAGATTTCTATTCTTTTGGTGGGACAAATATGTCATGTATTCTGCTGAATAGTTCTATTGTATACAAGTGAAACAAGTTAGATGTGGATCAAGTAATAATGCTTGTATGAATCTTTTGCACTCCAGTTTTTGTGCTGTGACATGGAGAAGCTTATGTAGAG
Organism: Stipa capillata; assembly: GCA_019208055.1. Classification (NCBI taxonomy): domain Eukaryota; kingdom Viridiplantae; phylum Streptophyta; class Magnoliopsida; order Poales; family Poaceae; genus Stipa; species Stipa capillata. Next base: position 294,999 of record JAGXJF010001219.1, on the reverse strand, counting down.
AAATGCAGTGTGCAAGCTCTTTGATGGACAAATATGTCATGTATCCTGGAAGTTTTTGTATTCTCCAAAATTTTGGTTAGTTCTATTGCAAGTGAAATCAATTGAATTGTATCCTGAAAGCTTTTGTAATCTCCAAGATTTTGGTTAGTTCTGTCCAAAACTGGAGAAGCTTATGTAGAGAATTGTAGTGTCAAAAACTAGGGAAGCTTATTTGAAGCATGAAGAAGGTATAAAAAGTATATGTGAACAGCTTGAAGAAGGTATATGTGAACAGCATTTTAGAAGTATTTCAGACAATAGTTCAAGCCTTCCTGAAGGATTTAAGTCAATAGCATTTCAGAAGGATTTGAGAAGAATACATGACAATACTTGTTCACAGTAGTTCGCAAATGCAGTATACTTAACAACATTTCACAAAAGCTAGTTGCTAGCTAAAAGTTCACAAAAGCTTGTAACTTCACAACAGTTCATGAAAGCCTGTAACTTCACAACAGTTCACGAAAGCATTTAACTTCACAACAGTTCATGAGAAGCTCAGTGCTTCTTTTTCTTCTTCGGAGTTAGTTTCTTGGCACGTTTTGTTATGGAGCTCTTAGGCACGTCAACTGCTTTTTTTGGAGAAGCACAAGTTGTCCCAGATGCATCTTCCGCAATTGCAAGAGCTAGTCTCCTGGAAATGTCAGACAATGGTTATAAAATGCATTACAGTCAAACATGTAGCAATGAGAGGTTGGGTTAAAATAGCACCTTCTTGTAACAGGTGTAGGGCTGTCTTGGAGGATAGCAGGCAGTGTGATAGATAGTATGCTAGGTGTACCGGTTGCAGCACCTTGCAACACAGCCACTTCAGAAGGAGGTCGATCTTTGCTTCTATGAACTACTCGAGCCTTCCTCTTCCTGTTCAAACAACACAACTCTTATTTAGTTAAATGGAAAAGGAAGTATAGTAAACTTGCATGACTATAGTAACACAACTTTTACCCTTTTTGTATCATTTTGAGGACAAGCAGCTCTCTTATGCTCTAGCTCTCCACATTGTCTGCATCTGTGATTGCTACCTGATCCAGAAGGTTTACTCCCAGAGCCACCATTTTCAAGACGTCCTTTGAACGTCAACTTCCTTCGCCTTCTAGCCAATTTCTTGCCAATTGGTGGGAGCATCACAAATCCTAGATTAACCTTCAGCCACTGAGATCTCTCTGTCAGAGGCTCTATCTCCCCAGCACATGCAGCCCTAAACCTTTCCAATGAAAAGTACTCATGCACATAATCCTTAAAGTTTCTCTGTCGATGGCGCTGGCCTTGTTGAAGGCCTGTCACCCAGAGATGGATGTCGGCGCCCTCCGTGACGAGCTACCAGGAGCGGAGGCAGGGAGACCAAGAAGCTGGTCGCGGCCATGCATGACACTGCAGACGTTTTTGCCAAAAGGCTTGATGTATAAACCTCCTACATAAATAAAGACTCGAGTATTTTGGTCAATATCTGTGTTATGCGTGTGCTTATCATGTTTTTCATTTGTGAGAACCCTAGTTTCTAGGTTAGGGTTAAGCGTCGTGAGGTGGGGTCAGATCAACTCGCGATGCTGAGTTGATCCGAACCTATCGAGCTACGTCGAGAGTTAGTCGAGAGGGGGAGGAAATCTGTTGTGCATTCATGGCATACGCATTACTCATGGCATTCTGTACTCATATGCATTGGAAATGAATATGATTGAAATTAAAAATTTATTGATTAAAGAAATATTACAAGTGTTAATGATATAACATTATTACAAAATGAATAAAGAAGAAGAAATGGAAAAGTACATGATTAAGACTCTACCTATACAAAATCTAAACCCTAATTCTTGAATCTTCAAATCTTCAAGTCTTGAGCTGTAGCGAAGCACCGAGAGCCGAAGGGGGGAGATTTTTGGAAATATTGGCGGTCATTCGAGGTCGTCGAGTATGGGTACTCGAGACCGTTGGAATCACGCCGTTGCTGTAGGAGGCAAAAAGTTTTTGAAAACGATATTTTGAAATATGCGGTTCACCGACACAGTTCCGCCGACATCCGCAGGGTTAGCTGCGGGGGCAAATTAGTGCCGATGACATAAATAGTTTTAGTTTTCAAAAATAGTTTGGAAAACATTTTTTTGAATTTGAAAATGTCCGAGGGCCACGTGGCTAAGACCCTCATTGAACAATTCAATCTATTATATTGTATATTAGGGATAAAAGAGGTGAGAAGAGTAGTAAAATAATTTTATTTATCCTAAAACTATATTGCCTCCATGAGTTTTTATTTTGAAAAAGGAAATGGTTTTATAAACCAATTGAAAAGATAAGGCAACCATTCATTCGTAACTATTCTTTAGCTACATTTCCTAAACTTTAAGGCAACACATCCATCGAGTAAGAATGCAACAGCCAACAAAAGTTGACCAAAGTCAAGTTTCTTAACATGTAAGGCAACCTTTTTCCTCTGAGATTTTATCCAGCAGCTCATATATAAAATGAACCAAGGCAACATGTTAGATAATGCATCAAGCGGCAGCATTTTACCCATCAGCCAAGGCAAGTGACCAAGGTCTAGATTCTTAGCAAGTAAGGCAGCCAGAGATAAAAATATCTCTTGTGATTATCCAAGGGTGCAATGTTAACAAACGAAGCATGAGGTGGCCATTTTCACCATATGTAAATAAGCCTCTGTAGAAGACCTGAACAAGGCAACACCCAGTAGTAGCACCAAATTGTCATCGACCACTGTTCCTTAAAGAGCAAAGAACAACAAGAGAAAAGACCACCAGATTAGGTGTAGGTGCAGCAAGATCATCAGGACATTTAGGAGTCAAGCTCTAGGAGACCGAGCCACCAAGTAGAAAAAGAAGGAAGTCTCAAGAGGAGGACCAGCCGAGAAGAGGAGGGCAAGCCACTAGCAGAACCAAGAAGAGAAGAGACCATCAGGAACCCAAAACAAAGTGGAGAAGACCTCAAGCCCATAAGGTAGATCATTGATAGCAGTCTGTTCTTATCAGATTTGCCTTTCTCAACTCTTTCTCAGTTTTGCCATACAAAACATACGGGTGCTTTGGATGCAATCATTGTTATAAGCAAACTAAAAATCAAGTATAGTTCTGTTCCTTTCAGTTAACCAACTGATTTTAGAAAAATGCAAAAATAGGGAAAACAGGGAGTAACTAAGATCAGGCAGAGCTTGTTCTTATCAGTTTTTAGAATGATACCTCAAGCTGATATCTGTCCTTATCTTAGTCAAGACCATTCTCAAATCTTATCTCAAATAAAGCATTACAACAGAGAATACTCAAAGATCAAGGTAGCACCTGTTCTGTTATAAGTAGGCTAAATCACCATATATAGAAAGAAAGGGACCGAGACCTAGTGCCGCATCTATTCTTAATATGCTAGATTAGTAACTATACACACAAGGGCATAAGGAACCAGTAAGGAGAGGCTAAGAGCAAGGTAGTATCTGTCTTATCAGAAATTAAGTTTTGGTAATCAAAACTTGAGTTCTCCTCTCAGTTTCACCATTGCAGAATTATGCTAAGGTCTAGTGTAGAAACATGTTCTTATAAGATTCTTTCTCAAATTTAATAATCACCAAAAGAAGGATAATCATATCAAGCAATATATGTTCTTTCAGTTGATAATTGACATGTATATATGCATGAAATCAAATACAACAATTGTTCTGTCTCTGATTAAGGTAAAATCAACTGAGACATCTGTTCTTTCAGTTAAACAACTGATAATGCATTCATGTAGGAAGCAGAAAACGATTAAGACCAAGTTAAGTAGTAATCTGTTCTTCTCTTAAACCGAGCATAATAGATTATAATCACAGGGATTTAAGTAGAACTACGCTTAGAAATCAAGCAAGTATGAGCATAAGCATGCATTAACTTAAATCATTTCAAGCACCCAACTAATGTATCATCTGTACACTCAATACGGGATCAACCGGAACTCAAATCTCAAATCGAAGTAGTCATGGAAGAACCCTAGGCTTGGGGGAATTGTAGAAGAGGAGCCGTGGGAATGGGGACCTACCTGGGCATGGCACCGCCGAGGTTGTAGCGGCGATCAAACCAGCTATCGTCCGGCGGAGGCGACCAAGGCGGAGGCGGCCGAGGCGGAGGCGACCGAGGCGGAGGCGGCCGAGGCGGAGGCGACCGAGGCGGAGGCGGCCGAGGCGGAGGTGCCGAGGTGAGGCCGTGGCGACGGCGTGAAGGGAAGGCCCCAAAAATCAGGAGGCGACACCCCTGGCAGCGTGCGCCGGAGGCGGAGAAGACTGGAACTAAGCGGGGCGTTGAGGCCGGCATGGCGGCGAGGCAACCAAGGAAGGCGGCGCGAGCACCGGTTTTGCCATTAAGCCAAGGGAGGCGGCGGCGCTCTTGGTCGGTGGAGGCGTGCACAAGAAGGAGGAGAGGAACCGGTTGGGCGCAACACACCGAGGGAGAGAGAGAGGCCAATGGGCCAAAGGACCCATTAAAAGAGACTAAACGGGCAGGGTGGAAATAAAATAAAATAAAAATTTAACAGACTAATTCAATTAGTCTTTTCTTTCTTAAAATAAGACATAAAAATCAAATAAGTTATTCTTCTTTATGATAAAGAGAAATGAATATGTGCATGTATATATGTTAAGAAGTAACTTAGAATTGATAACTTCTTAAGTTGGAACATTTATTTCTTAAAAAGGGAATTAAAACTTGAATAAAATAATGAGTTATTCTAACTAAATTAAGTATATTCTTCTTTGCAAAAGAGGATTGATACCTAAGTTAATAAAGAGAGATTGAGAAAAAATATTAGACTCTAAGTAAGATTTAAATCAAAAGTTGAATTAATTGGTGTTATTATATGAAAATTATCATAAGATTTCCAAATATCTAGCAATTGAACTATTCTTTTAGGAAAGTCTAAACCTTTAAAAGGATGCTCAAAAGGTTTCAATTTGAGGTCTTTGGAGATAATACACATGTCATCTCATGCATTTGAGGCCATGTCATTTCATTCATATTTGAATCTTTTGAATTAGACCTTATCGGACTTTGCTATCTTTTGTTAGAAGCCGGAGTTCAGCAACCAGAACCGTCGAACTCCACTACCTATCCATTACCAGGCAAGTCCAGTTTCTTGTTCATTTCCGTTGAGAACATTTTCCAAAACTTCCTTCTCGTCTATAACATGCACAAAATGAAAACCTATTTTCTAAAGATCAAGCAATTGTTGTTTTATTTTGATCGCCGATTTTTGGGCGTGATCATGGTGGGTGGTGAAATCCTAGAAAGGGTGCCGGAGGCACATTGGAAGGTGGATTTTATCACACGGGAATGTTTCATTTAAGGTTAATGCAACCAATGATCAATTGTGCTTAAGGGCCGTAGTACCCTTTACCCTAGATCTATACTCCCCCGGGAAAGGAAGACCTTAATAGTTGTATCTGGAGTATCAACTGTTGGGAAGGTGGCGCTAGCCTTTGGCTATACACAAACGTTGTATCCGAAGTATCAACGTGAGACTGGTAGTCCTTGCCTGATTGTGCGGGACTGCGACACGGAGTATAACCGAGCGGGCGGTGAAACGGCTCTGTAACTTTACGGTCTGGTTGTGCATGTGACGACGTGAACACCACGACTATTGGTCATTTGTGGGTACAGTTGTGCACCTCTATAGAGTGTATAGAATCGTGGCATTGTCACTCCATGTTCCTGGTTGGAACTGCGAATCCGGCAAGAAAGGGATTCATCGAGAATCCTAGCAGCTTGTGAGACAGGAGATCATTAGTCTCTTTAATTAAAACTTGACTCTCGTACCTTACAAACTGCATTGCTTTTGGAGAGCATTGCTGTTCTCAGTAGATAGTGCATCAAACACCTGTTGCTATTCCTGGACTTGTTGAGTACCTTTTGTACTCATCCCTATATCTAATTCCTTTGAGTAGACTGTGAGCCGACGACGGAGGAGGAGGTGATCTACGTCGAGGTCGACGATGAGGTTCCCGAAAATCCGGCGACGGCGGAGGAGGATGAAGGCGTCGACTACTACGTCGAGTTCCGCGACGAGAATGCCACCGAGTAGAATAGTAGGTCGTATGAGTTTGTAGGTGTAGTTAAGACTTTTGCTGTAACCAAACAATAACGGTTTTAAATTTCTCGTACTTTTGGGAATGTGTTGTAAGACTTATGTTGTATTTCAAGTTTGTAAATTAAGTTTGTATCATATGGACCACTGCAATGCTTCTGTCGTGCTACTCTGATGGCGTATCGCCGCAGGTGGTATCAGAGCAATGGTTTAGATCTCTAGGCATAAAAGTCTAGTTAGGAGACCTGTGAACCTTAGGAATTAAGTTGGAACTTCTATAAGGACTATCCTTATCTATAGTTTTCTTTTAACAAAGATAAATGTATTATTTTCAAACAACTTTCCTATTGTTATCTTTAGAAATACCTAAGATTGTGGGTTAATTTAATTCCTTCAAGAAAAAGATAGTAATATATTACACTCTAACTTACCTTTTTAATCTATAAGAGGTTCGGAGATTTTAGAAGTAAAAGTAATAAACATGATAAGGATATAGTCTTAAAGAACTAGGACATAAGATTAGAACCCTAAGTATCGGTAATTGTCGGTGATACGGGGACCAGGGTCCCCTAAACCGTTGGCAAAGGCCCAACTTGACACTGTGTCGCTAAGGACGTAGGAGTCAAGAAGAGGTGTTCGGGGGCTCACCCCGAGCATTGTACCCACTCATCCTATCAAGGGGAGGCCCGAGTCATCCCTTAAAGATGCTTCCCGAGCACCCAAGGCGACTTGGCCCCCGCTCGGGACGAGTCAAGAAGAGGTGCCCGGGGGCTCACCCCGAGCACCGGATCCACTCGGCCTATCGAGGGGAGTCCCAAGTCGCCCCTTAAGGATGCTCCCCGAGCACCCAAGGCGACTTGGCCCCCACTCGGGACGCCGAGTGCCTCTCCTAGACGGTGGGATGGCCCAGGGTGCGTGCTCGGGGGTGCTCGGGAGCCCCCGAGCACGGGAACCCCGAGCACCCCCCGTGGGGCCTTCCTTAGTTCACGTGGCCTGACAGGCGTATTTAATGCCTGTCTGACGGGCATACCCACTCCAAGTCCACTGCGGACAAGATCGCGGTGTCCTGACCGTTTCCCGTCCCCCCAAGTCAAAAGCCCCATCAGCTGTCGGCCTTGGCAGGGGATGGAGCAGTCAGAAACCTTTTTGACTTTGGGACACGCCGCTGCGCGCCCAGGCACATGCCTCTGGTCCCTGATCTGTGGGACCAGGGTAGATGCAGCATGGTCCGTGTCAGAAGGCGTCCCAGGAAGTCTTCGTTTTCTGACCCAACCACGTTATGATGATCCAGATCCCAACCGAAGCGTGACAGGAACTATTCTGCTACAGTAACCCTCAACCGTCGGCGTGGGTTGTCCACGCCCCATCCGTCAGCAACGCTACGGCTATAGTGTATTTGCCTTTCGGCCATTGTGGTGACCCCCGGGTATATAAGGGGAGAACCAAGGCCATGAGAGGGGGAAGAAAAAAAGGAGAGACCTAAGAGAAAGAAAGGAGGAAGAACATCCGTGCTTCCAGGCTCTTTGTAATCATCCAAATATTCACATATACACAAAAAGCAGGACATAGGGTTTTACACCAAGAGGGTGGCCCGAACCTGGGTAAATCACAGTCTCCATTCTAGCATCCACGCCACTCGAGATCCGACATAGCTCCTATTCCTTCCGCTTCCCCGGCCGAATCCCAAAGGGGGTCCTTCTGGACCACCGACGCCGGTGTTTGTTCACCGACAGTAATTAAATACTTGTTTTTGCTTTTGTTCTGGACACTATAGTGAATAAGCACATAGGTCTTAAGGCACACAATTTGATTAATTGTGCTTATTGGAGTTATGGATCTTTTCAGGATTTTGCATGAGTGTTTAGTAGTGATATGAAGATAAAAGCTTAGTATATGTCGTTGAAGATTATATTATTAAGCTTTGCTTCATATCACAATATAGGTGAATGGCGAGTCCAAGTGAGGAAACCCTTAGGTTGACGGATGAGCAAGCTCAGAAGGAAGCGGAAGAAAAAGCTAGAATGGAAGCTGAGTAGAAGGCGAAAGCGGATACAACTAGTGGAAGTGGAGGCAGCGGTATACCTCCACCACCACCGAGATTCAGCACTGAAGAAGCTTTCATGCAATACATGCATCAAATGGAAGAGGATCTAAAGGCCAGAGAAGAAGAAAGGCGGGAAAGGCGTGAAGCTCAGGAAAATCAGAACAAGTTCTTCGCCGAGATGCTGAATAGGATGGAAGGACGAACCCGCGATACTCAAGCTCCAGCCGGAGAAGGCGTTAGTTTGGGCGATTTCCAGCAGACTAGGCCTATGATCTTTGCCACATCAGCTGAGCCCATGGATGCAGAAGACTGGTTGCTAGACACCGAGAGAAAGCTAGAAACTGTCGGATGCAACGACGAAGAGAAGGTTCGCTTTGCCACACATCAGCTTACTGGACCTGCAGCGGCATGGTGGGTCAACCTCAAGGCAGTTCAACCAACCAGAAGGGTGATCACATGGGACGTTTTCAAGATGAAGTTTCGTGAAGCTCATGTGCCATCTAGTATAGTAGCGCTGAAGAGGAAGGAATTCATGGACTTGGAGCAAGGTAACATGTCAGTTCCCCGATATGTGCATGAATTCAACCGACTGTCGCGCTATGCACCAGATGATGTGAATATGGAGATCAAAAGACAGCAGAAGTTCATGGAAGGACTTCATCCGTTCCTGTTGATGCAGTTAAGGCTTGTCCGTGCCACAGAGTTCCAAGATCTTGTTAATCGTGCTATCACCTTGGAAAATGATTATCGCAAGGTGCAAGAGGACCGGAAGAGGAAGTTTGAACTGAGGCGACAGCAGTATCAACAGAACAGGCCTCGACGAGTGGTGTATGTCCAGAGGAGCCAAGCCGGAGTAATACCTACCGGAGTAGCAAGCCGAGCACCGATACCGCCAGTCACTCGTAGACGCGATAAGTGACCTTCCTCCATCCCTTCGAGACTGTAGTTTGGACTTCTTTATCTTTGAGGGAGGAAAACATAGGCACTCGTTCTCTTTGTGGTTGATAAATTGGCTTAGTGTCGCGTTGTCCAGCTATTCCTCGAGAAAGCTAGTTAGGAGGCCTTGTCGGTTTACTAAGAATTGGGCGGTTTAGTCGAAAGTGTTGTACTTTGCACCTTCAGCCTCCTCCTTAGCCTAAGTCGAAAGCTTTGTCGCTAGTCGAGGAGTTCGGTCAGTCAGGCCTTAGGTCGAGGTCGAGTGGAGGGTTCAGGGACCCCCTATCATTCGTCGACACGGTAAGGGACTTTCCTCCGTCCTACGAGGCTAGAGCTTGGGTCCCTTCCCTTCGGAGTACTAAGTCATCAAGTGCTCCATAAAACACATTTCTGTGAAGCTTTTCAACCCCGTTGTACCTGTCCAGCCCCCAACTGGCTATCAGAAAAGGAATGCTTTAGATAAGCAATTAAGAATAAGAGTGTTATTTAACTAGTGTTTGTGTACAACTTGAAATAAAAACTAAGCTATCATCCGGGTCTTCCCTTAGCCGCAAGATCTCCGGAGTACCTTGTCGCCCTGTCGACTCCACATCAGCTTGTCCGAGTGCACGTCTTAGGTAGAGGTACCTGGTATGGCTCACCGCCGGTGATCCCATCATACGGGTGCTGGCACTTTGGAGGAAGGAAGGTGTTTGGTCATGGGGAGACAATGATAGTTCTCGAGAGCGACTCGGATGTCATCTACGTGTACGTTACCTCGGGTACTTAAACATAGAACTTTCAGAGCTGATCAATGTTCCTGAAATTGGTGAGGACTCGACCATCCTCCATGGCTAACTGAAACGACCCGGGGCGAGTAGCCTCGATGATCATGTAGGGACCTTCCCAGGAGAAAGGTTATTACTGTTGCCTTCGTTCTGAACGAGTCATAGAATCAGGTCTCCGACTTAGAGAGAGCGTTCCCTGACATTCTGGTCATGATAGCGCCAGAGGGATTCCTGATACATGGCTGCTCGTAATAGCGTTGTTGTCCTCTTTTCCTCAATGACATTGAGGTCGTCTTCCCGTCGATGAGATTTGTCCTTGTCGGCGAATAGCTCAACCTGGGGGGCCATAGCTTTAGTTCATAGGGGAGGATGGTTCTGCCCCGTAGACTAGGAAGAATGGTGTTTCACCTGTTACCCGACTGGCGGTGGTCCAGAGTGCCCAAAGGATGGATGGTAACTCGAAGACCCATGCCTTGGTGTGGGCGAAGACACAGTCGAAGAGGCGGGCTTTCATGGCCTGGAGTACGAGTCCGTTGGCACGCTCAACCTACCGGTTGCTCCGTGGATGGGCTACAGAGGCAAAACAAATCTTGGTGCCAAGCTCCTCGCAGTACTTGGTGAATGCCGTGCTGGAGAACTGAGTGCCGTTGTCGGTGATGATCCTACTCGGGACACCGAACCAGGAAATGATGTTTTTCATGATGAATTGTTTGGTGACTTCTGAGGTGATTTTTCTGACTGTCTCAGCTTTGATCCACTTGGTGAAAGTTTCGATAGCGACGAAGAGGAACTTGAAGCCCCAGGGTGAGACTAGGAAGGGGCCTAGAATATCCAGCCCCATATCGCGAAAGGCCACGACAAGGGTATCATCTGTAAAGCTTGAGCGGGTTGGTGAATGTGCCTGCTGTGGAATTGACAATGACAGCAGCGCCTAACCATCTTTCTCGCATCATGGGGAGTCATAAGCTAGTAGAAACCTTGTCTGAAGGCCTTTTAGACCAGGATTCGGAAGGAAGCATGAGCTCCGCACACCCCTCCATGGATCTCTTCAAGTAGTTCGACACCCTGCTTCCGAGTGATGCACCGTATGAGCACTCCGTGAGCACCTCTGTGGTAGAGGACACCTTCGACCAGGGAATACATCCTGGCCCTATGGGAAATTTTCTCTCCTAGTGCCTCATTCTCGAGCGAAACTCGATTCTGAAGGTACTGGTGGATGGGGTCCATCTATGATTCTTCTCGATCGAGCGGAGCTATGAGTTCCCCCGCTACTTGTGGCATACCCGGTTTTAGGGCTGGATAAACCCTTGTGTTTACTGTATTGGTCCCATGATCAGTGGCCAATACACACAAGATTGTTGATAACAAGGTCATACATTACCGAGTTCAATACACGATAGCCATTATGGTCTTATTCTTACAAACAGGCCTATTGGTCGAATAAAAAACTGCAGTGGAAAGATACATGTGGTTGTCTACCCATCAATATGTCAACCATAGGCAACTGACTGGGGTAATGCCCTAGCCCTCAAAGTCACTGTCGTCGTCGTCGGAGTGATACTCCTCTTCGCCTAGCCACATCAACAAGCCAGGTGAGTACATTGAATGTACTTGCAAGCAAGTCCCCACGGGAGAGTAATACGGCTATATTTCATGCGAGGTTTGTTTCAAAGAAGGCAGCTCTATTCTAGGTCACATGTTGAGTGGAAAAGTAAGTTTTCAATTAACTACAAGAATAGTAGATTCTAAAGGAGTTTTGAAATTGAAAGTAACTCAATTGATCATATCATCGCATGAGGTAGTTTCCACTACCCCTTTCCTTTTCTCAGCCCGATAGCTCCACCTATCGCCAACTAAAGTTCCTGGTACCTAACCGTACTACCCTTTGTAGTACGACTAGGCCCTTCTTCTGCAATTACTTGCTACCCAGCTTGTAGCGTAAATTGTGCTCTGTGGACATGTCATGCCCACGTCCTTAGTCCCTTTCCCCAATTTTGCAAACAAAACTTAATCTAGCCAGTGTGTGGCCTTGCCAGATTGTGTCCATAACCGAGGACCTGGCTATTCGAATAGATTTTTAACACTCTGCAGAGGTTGTACGGCTTTACCCACAAGATGTAAGTCCCCCTTGTTGCCGAGCGCTACGAATACACTTCATGAGGTGTATCGGCAGGGTTATTACAACGAGACCTTTCACCAATTTTCATAACAGTGTTGGACCCGCTAGGTAAGATCTACCTAGTTTCGCTTGTGCTCGGTGATTCCCGACCCACAACCCGAAGTGGACTTACCTTTGTGTCGAACGACTCCCTACGTAGTCACGCGGAAATCCTCTTGGGATGCCAATCTACCTAGCACTCTGTCCCTACTGCCCACGGGTCCAGACACTAGCACTCGATGGGATAATAAGCCCAGTCCTTTCCACAAAGGGCATGTGAACGTACGGGGTGAACCTGATCTAGCGGCACTTAGGCCCGGTCCTTGTTTGATTCGAGCAAGACTCTATAATCAATCCCGACAACCATGCCACCACAAGTCACATCAACATCCCCAAACTCCCCTTAAAATTCTTACCCGAATCAAAATCATTTCCCCTTTTATTTTGAATTTTTGGTAAACGTATTTTCAACATCAACCCTAGGCGACTCATGTCACCCCAAGGGTTTTATTTCCGAACCAAAAGTAATTCCCGGTCCCGTAAAATTTTTGGAGTTTTATTCTAAAGCGGGACCAAGCTTGGCTTATAGCCTATATGTCTAGCACCTCACTGGAACTACAATGTCCAGCATCTAATACTAGGGCTACCAAAAGTATTTCAGTTCGGATCCTTGGCAATGCATCTATCGGCTATAGCTACTCTTACTTAACATAGTATTGTTACAAACATAGCATGCAAGTTCGCAAGCAAAATACTTAAGTTTATCACATATATGTTTCAACATGGTCAAGGTGAGAAATGCTTGCCTGGCAGTTCTTGGTTCTGATCCTGACACGGGGGTGATTCCGGTTCCTCCTGGTGCACGTACCTCGCTCCATCAACTACACGTTAAAGGAAATGCCGATAAACAACCGAGCGGAGAAACCTCAATAAGACTAAAATGTTATGCCATGCTTGAAAGCAAATGATGCAGTTATGATGAGGTGCTACGTGTCTAGGTTTTAAAGTGGTTGAGTTAGGGTTTGCGGAAAACATGCTCTTATTTTAATCTCTCGAACTCTCGAGCATATGATTATGTCAAGAGTAGTCCAGGGGAGAATATATACTCGAACCTGACTTGGCCATGGGTTTGTAAAGTCTTGGACCTCAGGTTAAAAGAAGGAAGAAATTTTGAGTGGATGGATATGCAGCATGAAGTGAAGGCCTTATTGAAAAAGTACCATACTCCTTAGGGTTTTAATCCAAATTAGTTTATTCCATTGACTTATGGAGTGTTATAGAACCCTTATTATAATTGGAGATGCTAGCATTTTTCATGCTGCTTGAAAATAACATATACACCGTATATGCTATCTAAAGCAATGGGGAATTAGCCCTAATTCTAATCCTCTATTCCAATGTAAATAAATTCAAGATTTAAAAAAAATCCCTTTGAACCAAAAGTTTATAAATGGGCTTAGGTTCCCAGAACCGGTTCCAGAGTTCTAAGAACCAGTCTAAATCAAGGTAAACTGGCTGAACCGAGGCGATCTGGGTTAAATAAAAGGAAAAACCAGTTCTGCAAAGAGGAATACGCTTTCAATAGGCTAAGATTAAATGTCCAGAAGCAGAAGGTGGAAAGGGTGCTAGGCACTGTCAGTTAACCGGGGTGGGCCAGGAGAAGCCTTGGCCCACATGTCGCGACGCGGGCCGGTCTTACCGCTTTGGGCCTGCTACCTGTGGGGGTCCTACTTGTCGGCCTAGGTAGAGCGTCCCTACCGCTCGGGATCGTTGGGGAGAGCGGCGTCGGTGGGATGTCTCCGGCATGATTTGGGGCTATCGGCGGCGGGGCTTGGTTCGTTGAATTGAAGGGAGGACGGGGCGCAGGGGATCAAGGGAAACTTGTTGGTGCCAGTTAATTGGTGAATAGGACTCGGTAGTGCTCGGTATTTTGAGGAACCGAGGTGATGTTAGGGTTGGCCATGGGAAAAGACGGAGGGAAATTGAGCGGGAGCTTCAGATCCTTGGCTCGGGAGTGGTGTTGGGGAGAGGTGGGTGGAGGCAGAGAGCAACTTAGGCCCATTTATAGGTGGAGCAGCGGTGGAGCTCCAGAGCGGCCGTTGGGGTCAGTTCAGCACGGTGACGCGATGGTTCAAACGGATCAATTAAGGCGACACCGAGCTTGGGGGTGATCATGGCAAGGTCGTGGCGGATGTAGATGGGGTGGACGACAAGTTAATCGATGAATGGCGAGGTGGAAACGACTGTCGGCGCGACGACGCCACAGTGGACGCGCACTGTGGCATGTCAGTGCGCGGTCTGGGCACGCGCTGAATGGCATTCGGCGCGTGTGGGCATGTCTGGAGGGGCATGGGCGTGTCCCTCATGCCAGTGGAGTGTCGTAGACGTGTTCGAGGACCTGGCAAGGTTAGGCACCAAACGGAGTAGGATAGCGGTTTGAATGCCAACATTGGCATGGACTGGGGTTAGGCTAGCTCAGCTATGCTGAGGACTTTAGATGAGGGGTAATGATGGGATGGGTCCCCAGGAGAAGAAAGAGACTCTGAAAATTTTTGGGGATTTTTCCTTAAAGGTTTAGACATGATTTTATTTGAAGAAAGATTTAGGGTAGATGTGTTCGATGATTGCTGAGCAAGATTTTTGAATTGAAGATGCTCATATTTTTATATATTTGAGATCCTGAAGCTATAAGGAGTGTTGTTGAATTTTATTGGAATTTTTGGAGGGGTATTTCTATAAGTTGTAGTTCAATGCTCAGTTCTGACCCGAACTTTAATATATTAGTATTTAAATATTTTTGTACTGGTCCCTCAAAGATTTCTCTATATTTGTGTTGAGGGTAACATTGGATTGCCTCATAAATTTTCTTAGAATTTTCGGGGAGGTTAAAATACATCAGGTCGTGGTATTAGGGTTTGTGTGACAAAGAAAAATATTGCAGATAATGGGATTAGGGCAGGGACTTAGGATTTCGGGGCGAGGGATGGAGTATATGTTGAATATGGAAGTGGATGAACTCATTTTCCTGAGTTAGGGTAGAAGTGCTCGCAGGTTGATACTAGGGTTAGCATATGTATTCAGTGTATGTGCCATGGCTAGGGTTTACATTTGTATATATGGCGCAGATGTTCGGATTAGGGTTTTATGTGCGTGAGCGTCAATACCTGGTGACGTCCTGAGCTGGTTGTTCGCCGCTCCCTCGCTATGTCATCTACGGATGTTGTGGCACTCACCATGTCATCTGCCGATGTCGTGGATGACATCGAGATCTTTTTGACAAAGACCCTGGCAAGACATAGAGATCGTGAGGATGCTAGTCGGGCAAGCTTATCGGCGAGGCAGTTATCTTTGCAAGGGATGTATCTGACCTCGAGTCTGATAAATTTCTTTTCTAACTCCCTCACCTCTGAAAGGTAAACCGCCATGGTCTTATTCGAAGTTTGATAATGCTTACTCACTTGCCTCACCACCAGTTGTGAGTCCCCACTCACGAGCAGGCGATGGATACCAAGTGCAGAAGCTACTCGGAGTCCAGCGAGCAAACCTTTATACTCAGCCACATTATTAGTGGCATGGAAATCAATCTACAATACATATTGCAGGCACCTCCAGTCAGGGAAGTGAGCATGATCCCAGCCCCCGAGCCTTAAAGCGTGAGTGAGCCATTAAAGTGCAGTTTCCAAACATCCGAGCTGTCAGGTGGCACCTGTTGATCTCAAACGTGTTGAGTTCGATAGCCCACTTGGCAATTCTGCCAATAGCATCTCCGTTGTGAAGGATGTTACCGAGCAGGAGGGTGGATGGTGTGACGATCTTGTGAGCCTGAAAATAGTGTCGTAACTTGTGAGAGACTGTGAGTACCATGTGGAGTAACTTCTGGACTTGTGGGTAGCACTCCTTTGGTCCATGAAGGACCTTGTTGACGTAGTACACTGGTCGCTGAGTCATCTGTCGCTTGTCAGGCTTGTCACGCTCTACCACCAAGACACCACTTACGGCTCGTGGCCCGATGGCAATGTACAACAACAGCTCTTCCTCTAGGTCAGGAGCGATTAGCACAGGATGGATGAAAGATAGCATTTGAGTTCCTAGAATGCCTTTTCTGATTCCTCTAACTATGTGAAGCCGTCATGTTCTCACAGTAGCTTGAAGAAATGTAGTCCTCGGTCTTCAAGATGGGATATGAAGTGGCTAAGTGCGGTAATGCATCCGGTTAGCCTTTGGACTTCTCGTACTGACCTGGGAGACCACATGTCCATGATCGCTCTGATCTTCTCGGGGATGGCTTCGATTCCTCGGTGTGAAACTAGGAATCCAAGTAGCTTCCCTGCGTTGACTCCAAATGCGCATTTCATCGGGTTGAGCATGATCTGGCTCTTTCATAGATTTGTGTAGATCTCGAGTAGGTTAGCAAGAAGGTCTTTTTTCCTTGGACTTGATGACAAGGTCATCGACGTATGCTTCAATGATGCAGCCAATCTGATCGTGTAAGGCGAGTTGCATTCCCCGCTGATATGTAGCTCCAGCGTTTTTAACCCAAAAGGTATCTTCTTATAATAGAATTCCTCGAAAGGAGTTACAAAAGGAGGTTTTCTCCTCATCCTCTAGACATATGCTGATATGGTGATAACCAGAGTATGCGTCAAGAAGGCATAGATAATGACACCTAGAGGTGGAGTCAACTATGTGATCTATTCGAGGTAAAGGAAAAGCATCTTTCGGACAGGCTTTGTTGAGGTCGATGAAGTCCACGCACATGCGCCACTTTCCGTTTACCTTCTGAACCATGACTGGGTTCGCTAGCCACTTGGATGATCGACTTCTCGAATAAAGCCCGTCTTCAAAAGCTTTTCGATTTCTATCTTCATGGCTTCTTTCCTATCGGGAGCAAACCGCGGAAGTTTCTATTTTATAGGCTTGGCGTCAGGGCAGACTGCTAGCCTATTCTCAATCATCTCCCTGGGGATTCCAGGCATATCAGACGGTTTCCATGGCAAATACATCTACGTTTGCCTGGAGGTGACGAGCGTAAGTTCCTATTTACGGTCCAGGTTGGAGCCGATCTGAATGCACTTGGATGGCTCCACTGGATCTAGAGGAACTATTTTCACCTCGCTGTGAGTTCTTATGGCCAGTTTAGGTCACGAGTGTTTGTCGTCCTTATCGGTGTGATGTTGTTCGGCTAAGTCTAAGCTGCGCTTGTCACAGCGTAAGCCTATTTCTGAACAGCTGTGGACCGTGATAGCACCCTTAAGAGCTGGGATCTGCATTCACTGATAAGCGTGGTGTGCGGTAGCCATGAACTTAGCGATGGTTTGTCGCCCTAAGATAGTATTGTATGTTGTCTCAACATCGACCACATCAAACATAACCTTCTGTGTTTGGAAGTTGTCAGGTTTGCCGAAAGTGATAGGGAGCGTGATCTGTCTGATTGGAGTAGCCGAGGACCTAGGTACAATGCCATGGAAGGCCTGTGTCACCAGTTTGATGGAGGAACAGGGCATTTGGGTTGAGTCGAGTGTGTTGGTGAAGAGGATATTCAAAGAACTTCCTCCATCCAGAAGTACTCTGGAGACTTTGCAGTTATTGATGGTAGGTTCGACCGCGATTGGGAATCGTCCTGTCTAGGCAAAGTTTTCGGGGTAGTCGGCTTAATCAAAAGAGATCCTGACGTCCGACCACCTAATCGTCTGCCGAGTTGGGGGTATCGTGGCGACAACTTCTCGAGCCATTGTCTTGAATTGTCTTCTGGACTCGTAAGACGCTGAGTCCCCAAACATTAGGTCTACCCTTCTTTGCTCATTCTGGTAAGGCACCTAGTCGGAGTCATCACCGGAACTGGACCCTCATCTTTGGCTCGCGATCTGAGTTGTCGTGGTGTCCTAGTTGGGGTTGTTCGATGCCCTGGTCCCATTCCTTGATGAATTGGAGAGCTTCTTTGATGTTGGCCACCTTGTCGATGAGGTCCATCAGCTCCTTCACCATCTTTGGGATAGCCATGGCAACTTCCTCTGTATACCTTTGGTTCCTGATACCTCGAATACAAGCTTGAATAACTTGATGATTGGTTACCTTGGGTATGGTGTTTTGAATGTTGCTGAACCGTTGGGTGAATTTGCGCAGGGTTTCTCCTTTTTCTTAGAAGAGTTGAAAGAGGTCAGCAGACTTCCCAGGACATACGTACGTGCCTTGGAAGTTTCCCTGGAAGTGGCTGCAAAGCTGTTCTCACGAGTGGATCGACCTAGGTTGAAGGTTGGTAAGCCAAGTCCTGGCTGGTCCTTTGAGGGCAGCCGGGAGATAATTGGTCATAACCTTCTCGTTCCCTCCTACGACCTCGATGGCTGTTGTGTAGATCTGCAGGAACTCGGCGGGGTCAGTCGTACCGTGGTACTTCTCGATCGATCTTGGTTTAAACCGTGAAGGCCAGCAAACCCTTCCAAGTTCTGTAGAGAAAGCTTGCCAACCATAGATGGCTCCTCGAGTCATTCTGTCACTCGGAGTGGGAGATCATCCTCAGTCCCGGCCATGATACCGAGAAGTATTGTGACCAAGAGACCGATTCGGAGGGGTCTTCAAGTTCCTTCATTGTGTAAGGTATTCACGTAGGTTATCTACCAGGTAGCCTCGGATGGGTGAATTCTTACGACGACGCGGCAGGACGAAATCCTGGGAAGGTTGCTCCCGACGAGATCGTCTTTCACGGTCAGCCTCTTCACGAGAAGCGTTGGAGTGAGTCTTTCCTCTTGTCGAACTGTGGCTGATAGCCATGTGGTGTGAGGACTCGGCTTATTCTCGAGCTTGGAGGATGATGTTCTCCATATCGATTAGCCACTGTTTCCCTGCTGGGGTAGTCAGCTCCATGGTAGGAGGCTGTATATGCCGTTGTCAAATCCTAGAGAGGTGTTGAGTGGCCCTTGATCTGAAGAGATCAACATCTCGCGAGATAGGAGTACCTTCTCGATTTATTGGGGTCATCTGCTCGAGAGGCCCTAGGGTCCTGAGGAGAACTCCTTGGGTTCAAGGACAGATCTCCACCATTCTCCTGCGAGGAGTGACGTTGAGACCCGTTCCCGATCGCGAGTACTTCGCAGGGATACCGTCCGCTGGAAGCAGTGTCTAGATCCATCATAAATCTGTCATTGGAAGCAGCCTCCGTTAAGCTTCTTCGATTGTCTGGGAGGTTGGAGCATGGGGTGATAACACTGACATAGGACTCGCGCTGCTCGTGTGATTACCCTGGTGGTCATGAGATCGGAAATTGACCTCGTAACCTCTGGCGTATTCGTCCATCAACTAATGTACATTGTTGTCGAACTCGTCGTCAGGTGAGAGATCGTCGAGATCTACTCGGTCAGTCCTCGGCTCCTGTTCAATTGGAGGGGTGAAGTTGTCGTAGAACCCCTCGTCCGAGAAGCGGTTCTTGCCATAGCTTGTGGCGGAGGCATCAATGGTGATTCGTTGGAATCAACAGCCGCGATACCCATGATTGGTGCCATCTGTCAACGATCAGTAAATCATCAACCTTACGTAATACATGGAGAAAGAGAGTAGGGGATCATATCTGGAAGCTGAAACGAATCTAGTCGTTGAAGAGAGATTTTCAGCAGTTTTTGCCAACAGTAGTTGTGGGCTTTGTAGTGCAAATTCAGCTGTTTGGAAAAACTTCCTTCTGCCAGCATTTTGCAACGTGCTGAAGCTTTAGTGCTCATTTGTCAAAATGATGTAGATGGTTTGGATCAACCAAAAGCCATATGTTCACTTTCTCACAGCCGCAGCAGCTTTTCCAGATAGCCAGCCAACAACAATTTTGTCAACAGCCACAGTCTAACCAAACAGGCCCTTATATTGATCTCGAGACAAGGTACAAGGCGGGTGTCTTGTCCTAGTGGGATCTACAACTAATCAGAGGTGGTTGTCGAGGTTGATCTTCCCTTCTACTTGCTCGGAAGTCTTCAGGTTGAGCTTTTGGCTATCCAAAGCTGACTTCTTATGCTCTTTAGCGATCCTAGCGAGCTTGTCTTCTCCGTAGGCCCTTGGGATCCTTTTATAGAGGGCATACCATATCGTAAGGGATACATACTCGTCTCCGAGTAGGACTCCGTCATCCTTAAACGCTGGGATTGACTGCCTAGTTTAAGGAGTCCCAAATACCTACGGGTAGTTCCTTATCGACTTAGAGTCCTTCTCCGAGGTACACATCTTTCCGAGTGATTAGGGCACCCCTAGGTCTCTCTGTATTCGTATACGAATAATGTCATCGTATACCACAATTTTATACTATTCATCGTCACAAGTGCATCTTTATTTTGTGCTTCCAAGATGCATAATGTGATCCATCAAAGTATGGTGCTCTACCAGATGAACCATTCACATAAGAATGACCATGATTATAGTTAGAAGGTGGTGGTACATCACCAAACGAGTTGCCACTTAGACTACCCAGAGCGCCGGCACCTCTACTAGCCCTACTACCAACCTTTTTCTCTTTGTTTGGCAATCTTGTTCTCTCTAGGTGATGAAGCCTCAAAAGAGAGACCAAGCTCTGATACTAATTAAAGGATCAAGATGTCAACCTAGAGGGTATGGGTGAATAGGCAACTAGGAAAATTTAACCTAATTTTACTAGTTCTTGCAATTAAGCGGAATAGAAGGTTATCTAATGCAAGAACTATATGAGTAGCCCTAGAATTTTGTAGACTTGTAGAAACTTGTAGCCCTAGATACAAGCAACAACTACAAAGGTAAACTTGCAGAAAGTAAATTGAGGTACATGAAACCAAATGACATAAATATGTTTCTATCGAAGTTCGGATGCTTGGGGGAGTCGTACGTCTCCATTGAAGGTCTTGATCACAAAGACCAAAGCCAACTCTCTTTCAAGGCTTTTCCTCAAGAAGGTGCACCGAGCAACTCTTTCCTTCCTTCTTGCTAAGCCTTTAGAAACTTCTTGGGACTCACCACAACTTGCTTGGGAGCACTCAAGGACTCCTAGCCATCTAAGAGACCCCAATTTCCAAGAGTAGTCAGTGCGATGAAGACTTGAAGATGAACTCGATGCTCTAGTGCTCAATCAATCTCAATCTCTCACTCTTTCTTGATCTTCCTCACAAAAATCAAAGGATTAGGCTTGGGGAAGTTGGGAGAAGCTATCTTGAGTGTAGAAATTGAAGTGACAAAGAGTTATGCTTGGATGGGTGAGTGGGGGTATAAATAGCCCACTATCAAAAACTAAATGTTGACTGAAGAAAACACACACATGGAGTATTCGAGATTCAAATTTAATAACAATATTCCTCACCTAAAGAAAATGTTAGATAGTCTGGATGTAAATGACCTGGAGTATCTGGGATAGAATCTGAAGACTTCGAACACATAAAGAACGGACTTGGCGGAACACACAGTTAGTCCGGAAAAGACTTTTTCTATGACAGATACTCCGGGGACCAAACATAGATATTTTCAAAGTATCTAGGAAAAAATCCGGACACTTCGAGTGTCAACGAACAGAACCCGGAGAAACATTTAGTTACTCTAGATAGGTCATTATCCAGAGTATCTGGCAAAAATGATACACTCTGAAAGCCAAACAAAGAGAACTCCAGAGTATCTAGGAACAAATCCGGATACTTCAAGAGCCTTTCAGTACAAATCTCAGTTAGAGTCTCCCGGCCAACACTTAGCAGAAACCCTAAACAAGGTCCCCCAGACTCTAGATCACAGACAGAGCGAAGACTTGGGTTTTCTGTGGAGATCGATTCAACGCAAAGATTTAATTGAGCATTTTGAGCACTTAGCATAGTTTCCAACCTTTCATCACACCTCTCTTCACTATACAACTTTTCCTATACTCAATGTGATTTCCAAATCATTAAAACTAGGAAATGAGGTCCACTATTCATGGTTGCCTTGCAGTTTTCCTTTTTCAACTTTTTCTGCGTTGTCAATGCCGGTTGGATTTCACATGTGGGACTAAAACCTATCCATTCACTTGACACATATATTAGTTCCTTAATCGTTCGTCATTAATCACCAAAACTCACTTAGGGGACCTAAATGCACTTTCATTAACCAAAGTGCTTTCTTGCATTGTTGTCACCACTGATTGATACTCTACATCGATACTTGATAGTCCATGTATATATCACAATCTCTAGCATAGTCCATGTTGAACTATCCAATCACTTGTCATTCTTTTATTGTATCAAATACCATAGTTGATGGTGTCTTTATTGTACTTGAGAATATGCATGACTGTGTCGAGCCGAGGCTTCTATCGAGCGCTCACGTATCGGCTAGTCATGCAAACAACATAAGAATTATCTGGTTGACTAAGTGTGAGATATATAAGACTACCAAATAGCAGCCATTACATGGTCACATCCGCCATATCCATTCCTCTGTCTTCTCATAGTTTCATATTAGGATCCATAGAAGTAGAGATAGACTTGTAATAAGCATCCCGTAACTTCTAACAAATCTTTCATATGTTTTGTGTTGGCATAGGAATAGCCCCTTCTCTGTACACCCCACCTCAAGTCCAAAAAAGTGCTTAGATTAACTCACCAATCTCCCTTTTCTCAAAAAAAATTTAAAAAAAGAATCACCAAGCTCCTTCACGTGAAATCTGAAAATGGACGACCAGTTTTCCTTGTGCATGTAGCTCACAGTAATCCCCCATGATGATCAAATCATCAACTTAGAATAGAATAATTGTTGGGCTGACGTGAACTTAGGACAAATTGGCGCTTTCTTTTAGGAACATGCTCTTTATTTTTTGAAATCAGAGGCAAATTGGCTCAAACTATTTAATTGAGCTGAAAAGAGTTGTTTAGTTAATACAGGATAACTGGGCAAAAACCAAGGACCATACTCTTTATCATTCCTCTATTATATTACGTTCTGACTGTATAATTCTGTTATAACAAAAAAGATTAATTTGAAGTGAACTCGAGACAATTCGTCGCATTTGAGAGTAAAATTTAACACTACTTCTCTACTTTTTTTTACTACAACCTTGTAAGATGGAGAAAATTACCTTTTTTTACAAGGAAAAATATATTTTTTACCCCTCAACTATTGTTTGAGTACGCATTACACTCATTACCTTCAAAACCAGAAATATCTAACCCTTAACTCTCAAAATCAGATAGAATACCCCCCTCACACTATCCTTAAGCAGTTTTGCCCAATCAAAAGTGGTTTCAAGCGACGTGGCTGCCACATCACCTCCACGTCGTCCAAAAGGTTAGGAATTTTTTGGGAAAAGGGAAGTTGAGAGAAAATCAAAAATTTTAGAATAATTTTTTAGTTCGAAATAAAATCAAAATAATTCATCTTTTCCCTGATTTTGAAAATTCAAAAGAAAAATTATTATTTTTCAAAAAAAGAAATCATAAATCTGACAAAAACTTGATTTTGAAAAGCTATTTTGAAAATTTGCTAACCTCTTCGATGACGTCGGTGCCATGTCACCTGAAACCAGTTTTGATTAGTCAAAACTACTTAGGGATAGTGTGAGGGGGGTATTCTATCCGGTTTTGAGAGTTAAGGGTTAGATATTTTTGGTTTTAAAGTTAAGGGGTGTAATGTACACTCAGGCAATAGTTGAGGGATGAAAAATAGTGGTGCTTGCTCCAACTCAGAGAATTCCCATTCAAGGCAGAAGGCCTCAACCAGTGGTTGAATACAATAAGATGACAAATGAGGAGTTAAGAGAAATCCGATGGGATGTAAACCCATATGAATATGCCAGAGATGCATCAGATCCCAGGTTTTGGGCTAGAACACAGCAAGACTTCTATCAAACAACTTTATTCAAGAAAAACAGAATCTTCAAACATCAGTACATTGATCTAGCCTACCTGGAGAAACACAGATGTTTTGCACCTGTCTTAGATGCCCTCAGACAAGTGGGTATTGAAGAATTTGTCACCTTCAGGCAGGATTGGAATGAAGAGCTTATTCTTCAGTTTTATGCTACACTGTACATCTCAGGAAGTGAAGCTCATTCCACCACCTGGAAACTTGAGTGGATGACAGAGCACTCAAAATATGAAGCCACCCTTGAAGAATTAATGGCCAGAACAGGGTTAGGCATGGATATTAACTCTGAAGATGCAAAAATCCATGATGAAGACATTCTGCCAAAAGAAGGGTTGACACCTCTATACTATGAAGACAGAGACTTTGTCCTTGGCAAAATAGCAGACCTAACCTATACAGCCAGGACAGTCCTCAAAATTCCAAGGAAGACTCTTGCTCCGAAGAAAGGAAATCAAGATGAGATTCATCATAGAACAAGAAACCTTCTTTTGAAGATCATGACCCATGTCCCCTTCAACTTGGCTGATTTCTTCGCAAACTTCATGTCAGAAGCCTATGAGATCATATCAAGCAGCTGCCTTATGCCCCTTACTTGATGAAGTTCATCCTCAACAAGACTGATATTGCTTTCCACTGTGACTCCACTCACACCAAGTTCACACCTTCTCTCTATGAGGATCTAGTGAAGAAAGCAACTCAAGTCAAGGGAAAAGGCAAGCAACCTGCTGAATCTTCCCCACCTCAAGCAGGAGAAGAAAGAGAACCCATGGCTAGTGATGACCCTCACTTCTATCAGTCTGAAAGCCAGCCAAAATCCCCTACAGTGCCAAAACCTGAAGAAAAATCCTAGCTCCATCTAATTCTTCAGG
The DNA here is from genome assembly GCA_019208055.1 of Stipa capillata. Classification (NCBI taxonomy): domain Eukaryota; kingdom Viridiplantae; phylum Streptophyta; class Magnoliopsida; order Poales; family Poaceae; genus Stipa; species Stipa capillata. Next base: position 270,312 of record JAGXJF010001219.1, on the reverse strand, counting down.
AACTTCATCACATAAGAAAAGAACAGAAGCTAGTCAGGCATGACTTAAATGCTCTCTACAACATGGCCCTAGTATCACAGACAGCTGACAAGGAAGTTCTCAAACGGTCTTGGACACTTTTGAAGAAGCACTACTCCGCTGAAGAATTGGAAGCACAGGGTATCAAAGAGACCTATCCTTGGTGTGCTCATCCTCTCTCTTCAGTGCATTACATACTCACTCCAAGTGCTTCTATCTCCACTGTCCAACCTGAAGACACTACGACCTCTCCCTCAATGCCAGCTCAACCATCAGCTCCAGCTCCTCAAGCCTCTCCTCATGCTTCAGCCTCTGGTGTTCCTCCCTCGACCTAAGCCTTTTTGGTTATTTGATGCCAAAGGGGGAGAGAAGAGAAGATGCAGAAGAAGAGAGAAGAGAAGATGCAGAAGAGAAGATGAAGAGAAGGTGCAGAAGAGAAGATGAAGAGAAGATGATGATGAAGAAAAGGGAAGCACGAAGAAATTCTTTTAGGATAGAAGAGTTACAAACCTTGCTTCTCTTATTTGAAAATTCTTGTATTGGTTTGTAAACTCTATGTGGTGATCTGTGTTTGATACTCTTTTTGATACTCTTAGATATGCTTTAGTTAAATTGTTTATTTCATGCATGTCTATATGCTCTGATCACCTCTTGTGCATTGTTCCATTAATGCTTATTCTTATACAACGCATTTCCATGAATTCCAAGATGTAGGGGGATGTGGGGACCTGGTTTCAACTACTAGACCCCCTTGTGTACATCCTTGTCAGTCCAGGATCATGCTGACGGTACACAAGCGAAATGAATAACATCACATGCATTCAAAGTTAAAGACATAGTATTTGAGTACGATATGCCACACAGCTTACAAGGTTCCATGTCTTAGCGACACTATTACATCAGAGGAAACAGCGAAAATAAAAGCGAAGCAGCTCCATCCAAGCCATAGGCAAATTGACGGAGGCCACGCGACCTACTCTTCGGGATCATCATAGAAGTAGTCTTCATCGACGCCTTCTTCAGCATGCTCCTCTGCACACCACCACGAAACACATGCACGATGAGTACTTTACGTACTCAGCAAGCCACCTGGCGGCAGATGGTCCTATCATACTACATGCAAGGCTCCAAAGGAAGGCTTTATGGTTTATTTGCGTAAAGCAATCTTTTTAGTTGAACTACTTAAATAGATTCAAATGCAGCATTTTGATGTAAATCAGTTTTATTATCAAGGGTATTTTTAACAGGTGTGGTCCATGACCGACACACTCGAGCAAGGACTCCCGCCTTAGCTTGACCATAGGATTCATCAGCAAAGGGGTAGAGGAAAATAGCAAGGGGGAGAGGGACATGTCCTTTTCATCAAGAATGAGGCATGTGTTGTCCATGACTGTGGACACGGCTAATCGATTAGTTTTAACTCTGCAGAGTGTGTACACTTTACCCACACGACACGACCATCCCCTTATGCCGAGCTGCGCAATCTTGTACACACGCCCATCGGTGTGTCGGCAGGGTGAGTGACGAGGTCTTTTAGCTAGTCTCATCCCGATGTGACATGCCCACTAGGTTTCGACACAGAGGAGCATACACCTGCTTACCCTGCGTGCCCCCCTTTTGTGCTGAGGTCCTCATAGCCACGTCCACCCTTCTGCGGTACGGCGATGTCGGCACCAAGACTCGACTAACCTACTTAACCAAACCAGTGCCCATATAGCATGTGGTTGTACTGTTTTCACAATTCTCCAATTACATGACTTCGGCCTTATGCGGTATGGACGACAAATAGTTCCTTTAAACCGGCCTCCTACGGGTAGGACAACCATATGCTCCTTCAAACCTGATTCAGCTGCCGTCCGCACCATATTAGATGGTAAGTTTCACCCAGAGTAGAATAGGAAGAACAGAGAGAGAGGAAAACATCGGGCATCCGGCCCTAGCTCAGCAAGCTCAATAACAAGTATCAACAAGGATCATTGATCCCAAGATCATTCCTCCGAGGAGGCAATCAAAACAGCCTAAAGATATATATATATAAAGCATGGCTAAGCATTCTCTACTCTATTCAGAATAAAACCTATTAGTCTACTCAGGGTATCAAGTAAATGGCGACAAGCGAAAAGGTAAAGGTGTGTCAATCGACACGCTAACTACTGGAATAAAACAGCATGCATATTTCTAAACAATAAAATATAATGACTTTGAAAATATAGGATCAATATGATCAAGAAAAAGTGGCATGCCTTCGTGGTAGTACTCTCCTTCTTCAGCTGCTTCGGCCACCGGGTCGGTCTCTTCACTCTCTATCGTTGCAACGAAACGAGAACGAAATAATAAATAACCAACTCCAATAAACATTCTGAAAAGCAACCCGAAAGAGAAGCACGACGAAGGTAAGATAGGGTGGAATGGAACGATGGCGCGATAGCGTCATCGTGGCGAAGATATAATAGGTCTACTAAGATTGGCCATAACCATTTATACATACCATATGTAATATATCTAGAAATAACATATAGCATATGTCCCTTACCAGGTATTAGAATAATTATTCTTATACATACCCACATAACATACACCTTAACATGCTAATAATCACAACAAAAGGTAAAACAATTCATAATTAACCATAAATAAATATTTAGATTTGTAAGAATAAATTTATAACACAACACCATATTTACACATGTTTTTCTATTATTTAAAGACTAGAAATTAATCACAAAGCTATTTCCTACCATTAGCATAAACTAATTAAGCATGGATCAATTCAGGGTGTAACATCAGTACTGGAACAGTACCTAAAATTATTTAATAATAATAATAACTCTGAACATTATTTAATTAAAGCTATTTTTATTATTTTTAGTGTAACAATTAAATAGAAAATACCAATTAACATCAATAAATCATGAAATTGGATCAACATGTCATTATACCAATTCCAGAGATATTTCATGTTTACAAGTGTCCTGAAAATGTACTTTAACTAATTATAACTATTATTCTAAACATGAAAATTACCCTAAAAGCATGGTAAGCATTATTTAATCATGCCAAATGGGTTCTAATGACTTGACACCATTCCTAGAATATAACATGATTTATTGGGTACTGGTCATGCATTTTTAATAGCTAAAATAGATTTAATAAGCAACTATTGCTAAAATAGAATTTAAATAACAATTTTAAATAGATCTAGAACACATATTGATTTCTATAGCTCAGAACAGTGCAGAAAAAATATTTTGGTTTACATGGTAAATGATTTCTAGGGTTCTCTGATCCTAAGAAAAAATTGAATAAAAATAACAGAGAGCATTTCTATTTTTAATAATTAAAATAAAGCTTATTTTAATTCTAGAAAATTCTGCACTAATCCAAAAATTATGAAAATTTCCAGAAGCACTCCCTATCATACTAGTGATCTAAAGAAAAAGATTGACTTCAAAATAATCTTCCAGTACAAAGATATCATGAAATTAGGTCAAATTTCAAACTAATTTAGTTATAATTCAAAATCCGTTGGTCGGATTAAAAATCCGATCACACCATTGGATTCATGGGGTTCTAATGATCCTATTTTACTCCTAAGATCGAAGATCGGATTTAGATTGGTTGGAGCCAAAAATTAGACAGAAGGTTGGCTAGGGTTTACTGTACATGTGGTACTGTTTACGCATGCTACTGTAGCAAGGGTACTGTAGCAGAGAGCAATAGATGGATTGAAACAAATGGCTACACAAGATGGGGAATTAATGGATGAAATTGGTGGAGGGGAAGTGTTGCTCGGGTTGGTGGGAGACTACCTCGGAGAGGGATTGGAGAGGGGCTCACCGTGGGTGGAGAAATCGAGGAGAGAAGAGATCGCCGGAGTTGGGGAAGATGCTCGCGGTTCGGTTGATGGAGTGGAAGAAGCTCCCGAATTTTTGCGGTAGGAGATGCGCGACGCCGTGGGGAAGCTCCAACAGCAAATCCTCGGTGTAGGGGTGCGTCAGTGTGGCCGGAATTCCTCACCGAAGTTCTCGCCGGAGTTGAGGAAGAAAAAGAGGTGGAGAAGAAATTTTAGGGGTGGGAGAGCAATGAATAAATCACAGGGGTTGGGTTCTATTTATAGGGGAGATATGAGAGAGAAAAGGGTAAGAAGCACTGATTATTGGAAAGAATAATTAGGGAGGGAAAACTGAGATAAGATGGAAAGAATTCGGGAGAATTTGAAAACGAATCGGAAACTCGGCCGGCGGCGATGCGCGAGACGCGCACGCGCACGCACTGGGCAGCCCTGCTGCATGCATGCATGCATGCGCACGGCAGGCTGGCCCACAAGTAGTTTCCTTTTTTTGTATTTTCAGATTAAATCAAATGGGAAAAAGCAAGTAATTCCAAACTGATTTAAATGGGTTTCAAAAATTATGTAAAAGTTCTAGTAAATCAATTTGAACATGGGGAACTCAATAAAAATATTTTTAGAGTAAATTTTCAAATGATGGCCCACTGAAAATTCAAAAACAACACTTCTTGCTCTCAAATTAATTTCTACCCTTGGATTAATTTGAGATAAAATCCAATTAAAATATTTTTAACATATATTACATAGTTGCACATCCTTCTCTCTTTAAAAAAAATTTTAAGCCCGTAAAATTGAGAATGTTACAGGGGAGCTCCTCAAAACTCCTAAAAAATGTGCATTTGCATTCAAAGCAATATTCAAATGGTGCGCATATTTAGGGGGAGCTATCTCTACATCATGGAACTCAAAACACTTCATCTTTTATATTCAATATGAAGCTTTAATCGTGTTGTCATCAATCACCAAAAATGGGGAGATTGAAAGTGCATCTAGTGCCCCCTAATGGGTTTTGATGATTAATGACAAACGATTAAGGGACTAATGGTTTACTAAGTGTATTCAGGTGATTAGTCCCCAAGTAGTTGGTTTAACCAGCGAATGTCGACCCCTAAAAAGTTAGAGATGAAGGAAGGCTTGGACCTAGAAGATTAGTGGTGTTTTTCTAGACTTTGATATGATCAAAGGATCATTTGAGTCTATAGGACAAGCCGCCTATTAAGAGGGGTGAGATATCTAAGTTAGAAGAAGAACCTTCATGTGTGCTCAATCAAATCTCAGAAGTCTTCTTTGAAAACTCTTTCTGAGACACAGACTGTGATTCTCGGTAATACCGGTTTGAAGAATCGGTTGTACCGAGATTGGCCTCTATTGTGAGGTTTGAAGACTTAGTCATCTCAAGCCTCGAAGAGCTTCAATTGCGGCATGACCGGTCTTCAACCCGGTGCTGCCGAGAATAGCCTCTGTGTCGGAGAGTTAGGGAACCCTGTCGCTTAGGGTTTGCCCTAGTTTTATATTTCGGAAACCGGTATGTCCGCTTTTGAAGACTGGTGCTTCCGGGATATGCTTCTGATATTCCAGACTAAGTCCTGCTTGTCTTGTCTTCGGTTCTACCGATTTCATTTTCGGTTGCACCGAGAATTCCTCCTGGACTTAGCTGCCCTAGACTAAGTCCCAATTATGTGATGTCTTCGGTTACACCGGTTTTGCGTCCGGTTGTACCGAGAATCTGTTCTGGACTTAGTTCTTCAGTTGCCCTAGACCAAGTCTCTTCTGTGTGATGTCTTCGGTCATACCGGTTTTGTTTCCAGTGATGCCGAGAATCTTTTCTGGGCTTAGGTCAATTTGACGACCAGTGCTACCGAGTTGGTTTCCGGTTTGACCAAGTTTCTTCTCTGTGGAAGAACTCGTCAACTCTTCAGAACTCGGTTCAACCGTTTTCAAAGTCGGCACTTCCGGGATTTGCCTCTGGAAGTAACTCTGCGGAGTATATTTTTTCAATCCCAGTGTGACCGAGTTCCTTTCGGAGCTACCGACTTTGTATTGAAAACTTTCGCTGTGCATCTGAAGTTCCTCAGATCTGACCATTGGCTTGAAACCCGGTGCTTCCGGTTTTGGATTCCGGTTGTGCCGAAGAGGAATCTTTGTGCCCAATGACTCTTTTCTGAGCAGTGGCTATAAATATTCCCCGACCCTCTGCGGGCTCGGGAGGACACTTAGTGCAAAAAGAAACTGTCTCCAACTGTGTTCCCCTTTCCTCTTGACTCTTTGAGATTTACTTTGAGTGAGGAAAGCCTTGAGAGATCTGAGATCTATTTGAGCATCCAAGCAAGAGCTTCTTCAAGCCTAGAGTTCAAACTTGTTACTCTTGGAGATTTGGCATCTCCTAGCCGGCTAGGCATCTTGAAGAGCTCCAATTTGTGGATTCGCCTTCAACAGTTTGTGAAGATTCAGGGATCACCTCAAGATCCACCAAGAGTAATTGAGCAAGTCCTAAGTGGACTAAGCTCAAGGAGAAGAAGGTGAAGACTGTGTGTCTTCGGAGCTAAGTGCTCAACCTCTCCAAACGAAGACGTAGAGTTGTTGCCAACAACTTGAACTTCGGGTTAAACCTTACGTTCTCCTCCTAGCTTTCTATTTGCTTGTTGTTCTTCAATCTGAGCTAGTTTAGTTTGCTATTTGTTGCTTCATTTGAAATCTGCTTCACCCTTGTATGCTAATTAACAAATTTGAGTAAAATTTGATAATCTCCTATTCACCCCCCCTCTAATCGATAAACCTCGATCTTTCACCTATACAACGTGTACAGTTCAATATTGTCCCTCCTCTCTCTTTTCATGAGGTAGAGAACCCGATTGGAGCCCTCTACATACAACCGATACTCCTTCACTAGCCACTCCAACCATCGCTGCACCACCGTCCCAGCCTCCCTCGGAGTCGCCTCTATCCCTAGCCACCTCCATCCCTAGGTCGGTCGCATTAGCCCGGCCGCGGTCGGCGCCTCGGTCTCTCTTTCACTAATGGCACCATCCTCCTTACCTCCACCGCTTGCACCAGATCCGATCCCTTCGCTAGATTCGACGGCGAGGAGCCGTGCCGCCACCTTCTCGCCCATCGCCTCAGTCCTCCCTAAGCTCAAGCTCAAGTCATGCTCGCTCCCTTTCCCAGCATCACCTCCACCAACAACTTCGGTACCAAGCACAACCACCATCGTCGTCGGCTACCGCGAGCAGCGTCGCCAGCGTCGTTGGATCTGGGCTCCACCAACGAGGCGCTCTATCACGTCTATCGCTGGCACCCATCCACCATAGGTGGGTGCGTTGATGGGCTTGGTTCATGCTGGATTTGGAATGGGTTTCTTCCATCAAATGTTCATATATGTCTCGTATCCATTTTTTCTTGTTCATGAATGGGGATCTCTTCCTTGAACTACACATAGATTTTATTTGTTTCAGATCCATTGGTTCGTGGTTCATGAAAAAATCTTGAATGGTGGTTGGGGTTCTAGCACGGCCCAAGCGGGTTTTTTCCATGGAATTCTTTTTGTTGTGATCCAAGATGTGCAATCAAGAACGGTGTTCATCTTTTCATGGTTGCGGATTGGTCTTTCCATGGTTTCTTTTGTTTGTTCATGTGATCTAGAACCGAACGGTGGAAAGGTGGGCAAAACCCTGAGTGAGATCTGTATGCTGTGGAAAATGCTTTTTTATGCACAATTTCGTGTTTTGTGATTTTTTTTGCCTACATGATACATAATTTGTATATTTTTCTTCACCCGATTCATGTGTGTTCATCCTAAATTCCTGTACTTATTTATGTACGTAGAGGAACCTAGTTCTAATTCATCTATGTTCCCTTTCGAATCGTCGTCCCAAATTCCTGTGCAATTCTTAAACTAACTGGTGTACTTTAAACATGAAATGGGAAGAAAATTGAATCACGTAGGGATTTTTGAACTTTTCTTGATTAACCGTGGAACAAATAAAATCATAAGCACAAAAAAAATCATCTATACCACCTATTAAAAGGGTTAGTTTATCTTTCCTACCTCCATCCCACAAAATATACACAAGTCACTCAGCCCCGTCCGGTCAAATACATCCAACAACTCATATTGGTTTGATGGTCTGCCACCTAATCCAACGGCCATCCTTAATTGACAGATAATTTCCTACCATGCCATCCACTTAAACTTGATAGATAATTACCTACCATACTATTCACTTAAAGTTGATAGATAATTACCTATAATTGTGTTTACTTAAATTTAATAGATAATTTCTCATCACTGTCATTGCTATATCCTTCAGCGCCCCTCTCTCCCAAATCCGTGCCACGCATGGCTGCCTCGCGCCATGCTCTGGCCATGCCCGTGCGTCACCCCCGTCGTATCCTTCGACACAATGCAGTCTAGATTATGTTTTACACTATATATATTGTGAAAACGTGTGTTGTATGTGCGCATTTGCTAGTGAACATAAAAGGTCAAGTGTGGTGTTCCAGGAACACTATGCTAACAGCATGTTTGGCAACAACTAGGTAAGGGAATGAGAGTTCCTATTAGGGAGTTCATCGTGGGATGAGGCATAGGAATTTAATTTTTAGTCTTGGTTTCTTGTTTGGCAAAAGAGATGAAAATTCATGTGTAGCTAATGAGTCGTCTTAACTTAAGTCATGACGAAGAGCTTAGATTTTATGATCATCTTAACTTAAGTCATGATGAAAGACTTAGATTTTATGAGATCAATTCACTCTTAATTACCCACCCCACCCTGAGTTTATAATTGTAAGATTAGAGCCTTAAACTCTCAATCTCATCTCCACTTAAATTCCTATGTCTACCAATCAAACAAGTGATTTAACAACTCTTATCCCCTAAATTTCTATTTCCTTCCGGTAATAATCCCCAACCAAACACGTCATAAAAGCGAGAGAGGGAGGAAGAGAACTGAACAATCAGAGGGAGTATGAATTGTCAATCATTATACATTATAAGATTCCGGAGACAAGAAAGCAGCCACATACACCGATCGAGGAATTCCCAGATATCGGTCGTAGGACTACACTCACGATAGATGCTGTCTTTCTATTAAAAACCTGTGCAACTGGACGAGCCAGGTCAGTCCAGTTTTGTTCTTTCCATCGTCGATCGATCACACATTACCCTAAACAACACATCACGTCTCTCGAGTCACCATCATGTATGCAAACAGACGCAGCGTAACACCAGCCTACACCTTTCCACGCCCCTTGTCCGTTCCGCTGGCGGCGCCCGCCGGCCGGCTCGTTTCGTCCGGTACCGTGCGCCTCCCGGGGCTCGGCATCTTCGTATTCGGGCCGTCGCCGTGCCGCCGTTGTTCGCTTCCTCCGCTCTTTTGGTCTCTTGCTTGTCACGGCGCAGCGCGTGCTTTTTAGTTATAGTCCGGAGTTGGGATTGGCCTGAATTTTTACTCAGTTAGATCACGAAAGGGCCTATAGGTTAAGCTGTTGTTGTCCAGCTACGTACGTGATCTCTCGTACGTGTGCGCGTCGTATAGAAATTTACTATGGTTATGAGTTTGAGATCAAAAGTTTCTATACTGGCGAGCAGACCGGGGGATTGGGTAGAGAATTTGAAGGGATTTGATCTGATCTCTTGGGGGCGTACGTGGTGGACTGGAGAAGGTTAAGAGATGGACCGACGCGTACGTGTGTATACGTAAATAAATCTCGGGCGATCAGGAGGTTAAACAGTTGCCTAATTAAGCTGCAGATCCTATAAACAAGAGTCCCCCTCGCAATGCTTTGGCCGAAAGAATCTCTCTCTCTCCTACCTCTTATTCTTCCCTCTCTTTATCTCTCTCCCCCCTCCCTCGTATCTCCTCTCTCTTTCTCTCGCTGCTACCTCTCCCTCTCTCCCTCCATCTTCGATTTGCACAGGTAACTGCAGACCACTTTGGAGCTTGCATTGGCTGCGCGCTCAGTCACGTACCTACGTGCCTTCACGGTGCTCTGATCGTGTTGTTTCTGTGCTTTGCAGTTGTGCGTTGTTCAGTGCTCGATCGAGAAGTTGTATGGAAGCAATGGTGGAAGTTACGGTTCAAGAGGAAGCGCGAAGAACGGTCACGATGCAGCGGAGGGTCAAGAGAGCAGCCGAAGCGGCGGCTGTGATATTGCCAAGAATCGTCCGAATCTCTTGCGTGGATCGTGACGCGACGGACTCGTCCGGCGACGACGACTCGCCGCGGCGCGTCCGTCGGTACGTGGAGGAGGTCCGCATCGAGCAGCAGCAGCGCCAGCCGAGGACGGCCGTCGCTCCGCCTGCTCACTGCAGCCGGAGAGCTGTGATCTCCGGGACGAAGAGAGAAGCGGCGGTGGACGCGGCGGAGCGTAAGTTCCGCGGCGTGCGGAGGCGGCCATGGGGGAAGTACGCGGCGGAGATCCGCGACCCGCAGAAGGGCACGCGGGTGTGGCTCGGTACGTTCGACACCGCCGAAGAAGCCGCGATGGTGTACGACACCGCCGCGCTCCGGCTCCGCGGGCCGTCGGCGACGACTAACTTCCCCGTCCCGCCGTCGCCCTCCGCCGCTCCGGCCTGGGCCGACGACGGCGACTGCCTCCTCGTGTCCGTGTACGAGGAGTCCAGCGACGAGTCGCAGCTCATCAGCTCCCCGGTCTCCGTCCTCCGCGCAATGCCGCTGGAGACGGCACCGACCCCGCCTCTCCCGGCCAAGCCCGAGGAGAGTACCGCTGCTCCCACAGGTCTGAAGGCCTCATCGGACACCATGCTACTCCGGGAGGACACGTACGGCGGCGGAGGCTTCTGCCCGTTCTCCGCCGACGTGATCCTACCGCCCGGCGACGAGGACATGTTCGCCGGCATGGCCTCGTTCGGCGAGACAGCGCCAGGGATCCTCGACGATGACTGCATGCCATACTCACAACTCGACTACGCGGCCGCCACCGCTGATTATCCGGTGAGCAGCTTACTCGACCTTGGCGAGCTGCCGATGTGGCCGGAGGTGGACGGCTTCTTCAGCGACGATCTCTTCGCCGCGGAGCCGCTCTCCGGCGTCTCCGCCATATGACTATGAGTGGGGTTTTGTCGTTCGTGAGTTTTGTATGTATGGAGCCACGTGCCGATTCTTTGTCGAAGTTATATATAATTTTTTTTCGCGTCGTCGTCGTCGTCTCATTCTTCTGAGGGTTTGCCGGCTTGTAGAGCTGCTAGCTACTACATGCATGGCCATTTCGTGGAGTCGGGACGAGGAAGTGTTAGCCCTCTCGAGTCTCGATCATGTCTCTGTGTCAAGCGTGTGTTCTGATCTTGCTTGCGGGGTACATGCTGTATGCGCATTGCATGACAGCATGTCACGGGCAAATTTGGTCAAATCCAAAATATATTGGCAGACGAAAAAGCTTTTCACTTGTGCTGTTGAAAACGTTTTGAGTTCTGCTGCTCCATCTCGTGTACTAGTTATATATCTCGGTTTGCTGTATGAAGCTAGAATTCGTCTTCGCTAAGATGCGAGCCTTAAAGCAAACTAGTTTGATTCAGCTTTTTTTATTACGGAAATTAGTTTCAGCCTTTGAGGTGGAGACAAATTTGTACTGTAGTCAATGCAGTATCATAAGTTCATAATTACGTCAACAACTTCATATTTTTTTTCCTCACGAAACGGGCAGGAGCTCAATAGGAGTATAAGATAAGAGGATTTACATAGAGAGTTGCCGCAAAAGAACTTAACAGACACATATCTGTGAGGATTTGGCATCTCTTTGTACAAAAGATTTTAACATACCAATACTTCCCGGTCAACCGCTGGCATTTGTACTGTAGTCAATGCAGTATCATAAGTTCATAATTACGTCAACAACTTCGCATTTTTTTATTTTTTCCTCACAAAACGGGAAGGAGCTCAATAGGAGTATAAGATAAGAGGATTTACGTAGAGAGTGGTCGCAAAAAAAAACTTAACAGACGCATATCTATGAGGATTTGGCATCTCTTTGTACAAAAGATTTTAACATATCAATAATTCCCGGTCAACCGCTGGCAGGTTAATTCCGACAGGCCCTCTTGGTTGTCCGCACAGCACCTGTCGGAATCCCTGAAATCTCATGTGCACGGTCCCGTGCCCCTTCCACCTCTGTCTCCGGCCGGCGACGCTGTTGAAATTAGAGCTTTCCACTTCTTCTTTTTGAACTTTCAACTAAATTAGAGGAATTTCTAACTAAAAAGCCCGAGCTTTCAACTAAAATTCACACAAATTGCAACTAAATATTTTTGAACTTTTCAGACATTCCACTAGTTGGACCGGAGCTTTCAACAAAAAATCAAATCAAAGCACACAAAATGACCTCAGGTTCGGGCTTTCAACCCCGCATGCAACAACTTTTAATTTCATCTGACACAACTTCCTACCAAAAATAGCTCGAGAAATTGAGGAGAAAAATTGGAGAAAATGGCAAAAAAAAAGAACCCTAGATCTAGCATTTCCTCACCGGCGACGATGGCCGCTTGGAGGGAGCAGCTGCGGTGGCAGCTCGCCGGCTGAAGGGGAGAAGGGCGGTGGCCGCTCGCCGCTTTGAGGGAGGAGCCGTGGCTGCTCGCTGCATGGAGCAAAGCAGGATGAAAATGGTGGGACGGAGTGCACGAAAGAGATAGATACAGGAAAGAATAAGAAAAGAGATAAAGGGAGAGATAAAGAAGTCACGCGGTTTAATTGAGAAGGTGAAAAAAGAGCATATCGAGATGCAACATCTAGACCCCATGTGATGCACCGCTACTGCGGTCGTCTGCATATAATGATTTTCGCTAAGAATATGGCCAAAGTACATTACGAGATCATATCGAGATCTTCACAGAGGGATACGAATTACTTAAAGGACAATGCAGATTAATCACTACATGTGTCGTTGTCTTGGCATGCGGCATGCGTTGATAGTTCTTCAACCATGGAACACAAGCATTTGATTTGGTCTAGGTTCGGTGCAAAAGAATCTTGTTTACTTGAACCATGGCCTTCAATCTTGCCTTGATTAGATTTTCGGTTTTTTCGTTACCATATGTGCCCTCAACTGACCTATTTTGCCCGATGGGGGTTGAGCAGTACCGGCTGCTGCTCCGCGCGGAATGTGATTGCCTATGCACGAGGGGCAGGCACGAGTTCGTCTTTGGCATGGCATGATGCATCGTATACACGACAAATTGTTCCAGGATGTAGCTTTGAGGCCTCGGTGCAATTTTTTTCACTGTCATAGAACTCTTATCAAATCGACTAGTATTAGTTTTTATGCCGCAACAGTTTTCCAAAAGCTGATGAGCAAAGGTAATGATATACTTCAAGATACACTGGTCTTTTCTCAAAAGCTGATGAGCTAATGTAGACAATATACTTCATATATACCATGATTTTGGATACTAGATACATGAAGGAAAAAGTCAATTTTTGGTCCTTCAACTATTGCAAAAGTTTAAGTTTGGTCCCTCAACTTTAATACCGCATATTCTTGGTCCCTTAAATGTCAAAATCATCTAGATTTGATCCCTGACCCCACTAAAAGAGGTTTTGACGATGACGTGGCGGCGATTTCACACACATGGTAGCCTAGTCAGTATAAAATATTTTTTAAAAGTTTTCAAATTTATTTTTTGAAAAACTGAGATAATTTGAAGAAAAATAAAAAATAGATTAAAATTTTTAGAAAATTGAGATTAAATCTTATAGGAAACTAAAATTTTATTTAAAATCCATATTTTAAAAATAAGAATTTACTAAAAAAGAAAATTTGAAAAAAAAGAAAATCAGAAATACTCTAGAAAAGTTACTGAAAATATGAGAATATTTCTATTTTTTCAAATTTTTCCTGATTTTTTATTTATTGTGCTGCCTAGGTTGCCATATATGCGAAACCGCTGCCATGTCATTGTCAAAACCGTTTTCAATGAGACGAGGAACCAAATCTATATGGTTTTGGCACCTGAGCGATCGAGAATATATAATATTAGAGTTGATGGATCAAACTTAGACTTTTACAATAATTGAGAGACAAAAATAATTTCTTCCATACATAAATTATTGCCAAATCAAGGTGTCCATCTCTCAACACTAGAAAGTGTGAAGCTAGAACACCGATACGAATAAGGTCTCACGTGTGCAAAAGCAAACACACGAGAAACGACTTCTTTCGCGAAGGTTTCAGACAAAATGCACTACGGAGTATAATTTACCCAGTGTAAAGCTTTTGAGCATATTTTCTCGTGTTTTGCCTTTACGAAAGATGTTACTGATACACACCCATTCTCCAAATGTTCTTGGCACACTAAGCTTCATAGGGGTTGATTTAATGAGTGTAAGAGGAGGCACTGTAAACGAAAAAGAAGAAGATGACGACGAAGAAGAAGAAGAAAAAGAAGAGAAAAAACAAGCAACAGAATGTTATACAATTTCCAATCTACTAAATTAGCGTTCTAACCCCTATCGCACCCTAAGCCTGCTATACTAGCATCCCGGGCTCAGATCCATCGAACCACTAGTTGAGCCACAGACCAACGTATGATTGTAAGGGGTTTTGAAACCCCCCCCCCTCTTTAAAAGACTAATATGATAGGAGAGGCTACCTTCACCCTTATAAGCTATGCTCTCTCTCCCCCATAACAATTTTAGAACTACACCGAATAAAACAAAAATGAGAAGCAGGTACGTATAGCTATGCATTAGCAAATCATATCCAAGTTAAGATAATTTAATGAGAGTGTCTATTCTAAGTCGACTTAGAAATAGTTATTTCTAAGTCAACGATCCTAAGCGTTGATTTTTGATCCAATGGTTAATTGAGTAGTTGCACATTTTAGAAATCATGTGTAATTTCAGGTCTAGAAATGTGCAACTGAGCATAACCGAGCAGTTGCACATGCAACTTAGGTATAAAAAATGTGCAACTGGGTCGACTGAGAAATAAAACTGAGAAGTAGCAATTCCGTAATTTAATATATATTTTTAATTTCAGGTGATTGTGAATTAGCAAATATACATTTTTTAAAGTATAAGATGAATTGCAATTACACGTCGTCCTCGTATCACACCTTATACGTCAGGTTCGACAGGTATGTACAGTCTTCACGAATGAATAGTTGAATACACGTATAGCATGCACCGCGCGTTTGGTTAGTTGTACGCTTCACGCCCGGTGCCTCCTCGCGGCAACAATGGCGACCACGGAGATGGCGGCCAGCGACGACGCCCAGATCACTCCGGGGCGGTAGCGGACGAGGAAGTTCTGCATCCTCTTGTCGTGGAACCGCTTCACCTTCTCGATCTGCATGTCCATGGCCATGAACACGGACGGGTAGCTCGCGTACCCGTCGATCTTCTTGATCAGTTCGTGCACCTCGTGCGCGCCGCTGGTCCCGCCGCGCACGACGCCAGCGCGCCGGAGGATCCTGGCGTCGGCCGCCTCCTCGACAAGCTCGTTCATCATCTGGAAGTAGCGCGTCACCGGCTTGCTCTGCTCCCCGTACTCCCGCGCCAGCAGGTTCCTCGCCACCGTGGCCAGCTTGAAGTCGTACACCAGCGCCGGCAGCAGCAGCTTCGACGACTGCTCGTCGAACTCGACTACGGCGCGTCCGTCCTCGCCGGGCGCGAGCCGCACGCCGGACCTGCCGAGCTCCCTCGCCGTCGGAATGCGGGACGTCTTGCCGCCGCTCTCGTTTCCGGCGTTCTTCTCTGCCGCGCGCGGCACCACGCTGGCGTGCAAGCAGTCCAGCAGCGTGCGCGCCGCCATCTTGGCGTCGCCCGGAGGAGGCGCGGTGGCCGCCGCCTGCTCGCTGAAGAAAGGCGAGTAGTACCAGCAGAAGGAGCGGATGACAACCTCGTCGAACGTGTCGCGGTTGAAGCCCAGCTTGTACTCCTTAAGACACTTCTCTAAGTCTAACCCCTCGAACCGGCCAGCGATGCCGGCGTCGTGGATGGCATCCTCAACGTGGTCGACCACGTCGAGCAGGTGCTCCAGGGGGAGCTGGTTCTCCATTTTGATCACGTCCGTGACGATGTCCTGCATGTGCGTCGACTTGAACCTCTCGTCGACGGCGTCCCGGCTGATGGCGCCCTTGCGCGCCCCTCCCGCCTTCGTCGTGAGCAGCATCGGCAGGAAGCCGATGACGAGGAAGATGCTGTCGATCACTCGCTTCTTCTCGTCCGAGCCTTCGTCGACCTCCGCTGCCTGCTTCTCCCCTTGGTTGTTGATGCTCTCCTGCCGTTTCTCTTTTCCAACATCTTCGCCGGCCACTAAAAATTGGAGCATTTCAAGGATTAAACAAGAACTTGGTAGGGATTAATAGCGCGGAAAACATGCATGCGTGTCTAGGAATTAAACGGACCATTTGGCGTGGCTGCATCCGATACTGATTTATCCGTCGTCAGAGTTGGATCATGGGGATGGATGCGGGAACAGCAGTTGTCGGCCAGGGTGAGGAGCAGGCGGGTGGCGTCCTTCTTGGCCTTGTCGTTGACGTGGCGGCCGGTGATGGACTCGTAGACGAGAGCGGCCTTCACCCAGAGGCTGTTGCGGCGGTCGATCTCGCTGCCCTTCTCGTGCGAGAAAAAGACGCTCCTCGGCACGAACTCCTGCGGGTTCTCCGCGCGCAGCCGCCCGTAAGCCGCGGAGTCCAGTATCCTGACCGGCGTCATCGTGGGAAGCTAGCGCGTGTCGTGTGCTTCCGCTGCTGCGTGCGTGCGTGCGTGCGTGCGCGCGTACGTGTTGCTTGTTAAATTGGTTTAGGCGACTGATAACTGATGGTTAGAGACCTGGCGCCAAGGAGAAATTTATAGCCACGCATGCAGCGGCAATGCGCCCGGACGCTCTCTTCTTTCTGGGAATTCCTTTCTTGACGTGGTTAGAGGTAGCTTACGTGACTGGAAGGGAGAATAAGAACCCCTCTCTGCAACCTGAAAATGTTTCTACGCTCCTACAGGAAGTGGACTGATTCTAGCTGTGAAATTCTGTAAATTACTGCGCTTCAAAGAGACGTTACTCAGATGGTACCCTCAGTCCACTAGGTATCCAAGTCTTTAGATTTGGCTCTGTTTGTCTCACCGATGTGAATTTGACGTACCCATCCCTTGCTGGACACATGCAGTAACTTCACCAATCTTCTAACACCGCAAGTCCACTCCCCACTAGGCATTCATGCTTGGGTGCGAGCAGATGCAGGTGTAGCGGTGCGTGTATTTCTGCTTTGCAGATTGTATCATGTATTCCCCAGAAAGAGAGAAGGTGTAGCGGTGCGTGTATTTTTGCTTTTGCGGATTGTACCATGTATTTCCCAGAAAGAGAGAAGAGAGTGTACAGTGGCCAACTCCTCGTTATGACAATGATGATTAACGAACAGTCAAAGAAGACTAAGATATAAAGTGGGATGCACCTTACTGTTGCACATGTAATTGCTGGCTAAGGAATCCAGGTTGGTCACAATCCAACGATGAAGGATCGATCCCTAGTTGAGATGCCTGCCCTAGAATGGAGAGGCTGCATGGTTTCTTGTTAGATGAGGCCTCTAGGTATGTAGCACCCAAGGCTCTTACGCCAAAGGTTAGCGACCCAACAAACAAGAGGTGGTCACGCCAAGAATAAAGCAAGTTGATTACAAGGGAGCAAGATATGCCATGCATTCAAGCCTGTGCCCGCGAACACAAGGCACACCTGACCTGACAAATGCCCTCCCATTGATGTCATCATAGCTCCACTTTTTTCCAAACACCCTTTTTTACCGGCGACCATCAGCAAGATAGAGAAAAAAGAAGACAGTTCTCTAACGAATCAAAATTTATCAGCCCACAGGAACAGCATAGGGAGGCCACAAAGTTGAGGTAAAACGGACTAGTGCAACTGAAGCCAAAGCCGGTTGATTTCTGATTTCATTTACACTAACATTGAGAGGTCGGCTGCGTGGTATTAACGTGTGAACCCAACCAACCCCTCCCAGGCTCCCAGCAGCATCCTCTTCTTATTCCTCAGAAGTGCCATTCATCCGAAACTTTCACTGCATAACGGTCCTCTGAGCCAAACCGGGCAAGCAGGAGGCACATAAGGCTAACCTGAACGATGATCTGTAGCTTTCTACTATAGCTGGTCCGCCTTCCATGTAATGTACAGGGCATCCTTCCGCTGGCGGAAGGATGAGGCACAGGCCTTCAAAGTTCAGAGACAACCGCTTCAACCTTCGAGTCCGTTTACATGACATAAGGTTGATCCACGAAGGCCCACTCGAAGATCTGTTCATACTGTGAGGCGGCATTGTCCCATGTATGGTCTTTTGACATACCTCGCCTCATTAGCCCCTCCCAAGAGGGCTTGTGTTCCCTGAAAGTCGAAATTGCAGTTCGCAATGCCTGCAGAAGACGATAGACATCAAAAGGTCAAAACTGCAAATGTGGAATGTGGAAAGATTACGTTCCAAATACTATCTGCAGTATGCTTTTTGTTTGATTGGTGGATCCCAAAAAAAATATGAGCTTCTGGTAAAACAGTGATGCAATAGATCCAGAAACCCCCAATACACAAAATGCATATTTATGTAAAAAAAGATTTATTGGGGTCTACATTTTTTGGAAGGCATACTGGGTTCTACATTGAAGTATTGAACAAAAATGAAAACGAGAACAGAGTTCTATTTCCGCATATAAGGGATGTACCAAACATGTAATTCATGCCATGCACCTGACAGAAGTTTACAGTGTTGCACTAAGGGGGAAGGGTACCAGGTGCATTTTTCGTAGTTTATGACGCAGAATATATGCTTCGGCGTTTTATTTAGCTTGGAACTTCCCATGTCCCATCAGAAGATCGGATGTTTACTTTTCTTATTGCTAAACTTTTGGTGCTTCCTTTCTAGATGAAAGTCTTTCCCTTATTAATAAAGCTAACAGAACTGCGTTGGGAGATGGTTGGGGTTTACCAGCTCACCAATAAAGTGTTTAGATCAAGAAACTACCAGATAAACAAAACTGACTATTGTCAAGAAGGCCGCGTAACTCCAAGAAATCAAACAAAACTGACTATTGTCGAGAAGGCCGCATAACTCCAAGAAATCAGTACCAACACTTCCAAGACATCACACTTTCTGCATAGTTGAACAACCCAAAATCCCGCGATGGCATTTCTGGCTTCCATCACATAATCAAACCATGGTGCGATTATCAGTCGAAAATTATGAAATATCATCACCAACACTTCCAAGACATTACACTTTCTGCATAGTTGAACAACCCAAAATCCCGCGATGGCATTTCTGGCTTCCATCACATAATCAAACCATGGTATGATTATCAGTGGGAAAATTACGAAAATCCAATCAAAAAGCTTTAGTAAAATGGACTAGATGATGTTGACAAAGTATATCTTCAGTACATACAAGAGCCATTAAGGTAGCAGGATATACTACGACGAAGGTCCTAAAGTCGGTGAAGAATTTAACTGAAACTTACCCACAGCATTTTTTCCACTGTTAGTGGTGAGAATGCCCACCTGCAAAATATACAGGCAGTAACATGTAATGATCAGGAGTTCAGTGATTTATGGAACAATATACAAAAAAGATTGTGCATTAAATTGATTTCAGCAAAAAATACACTGAGAGTTAACAAGAACTGAGCAGTAATTACCCTGTACCCTCCTCTCCTTTATCACCAAAAGGGTTGAAGGTCTCCACTGTATCCTGTTGAATACACAAAATAAATGAGAAAATTTTGCGTTGGTGCCAACATAAGTACTAGGATCATTGTCTTACTCTGAGGCCCCCAGTTCCATGAACAACAGGAACTGTACCATATTGCATAGCATATAGCTGATTGAGACCACAAGGTTCAAATCTAGATGGCATTAACAATATATCACAGCTGTACAAAAAGAGAGACATCAGCATAAATGTATCTATAAGCTGACAAATGAGCTCTTAGTAATCAATTGTTTGCATACCCTGCAGTTATTCTGTGGGAAACCGGAACACTAAATCCAACCCATCCACGGAATTTATCCTTGTAGCTTAATTCTGTGGATCTCATCCAGCCTTCAAAACCTGGATCCCCAGAGCCAAGCATGACCTATGAAAAGTAAGAATAAGAAGGTATCATTGATCGACTGGCTCTAGTTGTTGGCTTAAAGGGTCAACAAAAAACTGCTAAAACCACCCTGTGCAAACATTTTCTTGGTCTTCAGTTGAATGACGAAACAACAAAAAATTGGCATGAAGATAAGGGCATGGCTGCAGTTCATCAAGCCCATAGTTTGTGTGTTTGTGCACGCGTGTGTACGCAAGAAGATGTTGGTAAGTATATCAGATGGTATAGACTACAAAGAATTAACCTGGCCATTGGCTGGCCAAGCAGGTAGTACAGCTAATATACTGGCACTGGTTGGTCACTACTACAGCGACAAATAGTGGTTAAGAAAAATGAAACTACATATTGAAAAAACGAGTGTAAGAAAGAAAAAAAATAACCTAACTTAACTTATACCTTTTTGATCAAAAAGAGAAGGTCTGGAAATTGTAAATGCAAATTTTCCTTTAAGAACTTCTCCCATTCTGATTAGGCCATTAAAAGAGTTCCAAAAATCTCCAAATAGATCATGGAAAGGACACAATAGAACATGAAAACTTGCAATTTTATGGGAGACACATATGGCCACATGTGAGATATACAAAAAGGACAAATGGAACCAAACTTATATGTCCCGAACCTTCGTACTTTCTCCTTTTTGTTTGTCCCAAACAATGTCCATAATGATTATGAAATATGGAAGAACGTTTTCATTTCCTAAATGATATATTGGGAGTAATTACCCCAAAGACTAGAAAATCCACACTAAGAAATTAATATATTTTTCTCAGAATAATCTAATTATTTACTTTGTTGATCTCAATTTTCAAATACGCCAAATAGCTACTCGATGACAACCCATAGGTCATATTTACTACTGTTATCATTGTTTTACAACTTGCAGATGTATTTTTCTGAATGACGTTTTGCCATATGCCTATATGTTGATTCACACCTAGTCTCAAGCATAAGAATCAGGACATACAAATTGAACGTCGTCCCTCATGAGATCTGGAATGGCGAGTTTAATGAGATCAATGCCTTTCTGGTAGTCCAATCTTCCAATAAAGCCAATCTGTGAATCAAACTAATGAAGTAATCGACCATAAAAGTTTTGAGGGGAAAAACATTAAATTCTTAGGGATTGATTCTAACCAGAGGAACATCAGGCCTTATAGGTAAACCCAGCTCCTTCTGCAATTCAGCTTTACATTTGGCCTAAAACAAGGATCCCAGGCCACATACGAAGGATTAGTCCGTGCAAAAATCATGGAAAAAAAGAAAAGAAAAATTGTAGAAGACATTAATCCAATTGGACGTATACATGTCATAGTTAACTAACAGCACACCTTTCCAGAGAGGTCATCAATAGAATAATGATAAGGGAGACACTTGTCAGTGGCAGGGTTCCAATCATTAATGTCAATTCCATTTACAATTCCTGCATGCCCAGAGAGCAAACTGAATTAATTCTTGCTATCCATCCATTTGTTCATAAAGCAGTTTAAGAACAAAATAAGTTAACCCAAATATGTGTACCATTCAATACACTCTTGCGGGAGCTTAAGAGCTCGTTGAGGCCCTGTCCACCTTCAGCAGTTGTAACCTCCCATGAATAACCCTGGAAATGAAACATTAAATGATTTCTTCATTGAGTTCAAGACAAAACACCCGAATTGAAGAATATCTTGCAAAAAAGGAAGGAAAAGCACGAGTAATATTACCTGACTGACAGTCACGATTCGATCTGCGGTCACAACTGCACCTTTCAAAAAGTTAACCGCCTCACCCTTGTCAAGGGCATGCCTCCTTGCCCATTCTGGAAATACCCATTCTAAAGCTCCATACCATTCAGGTGGCAATCCCAGGTCAGGATATGTACTTGCAGGCTCCACACCCTACGAAATGAAAAGAAAATATGGTATGAATGAACTGTCTTACAATGCCATGTACAGATAAGGACAAGTGATAGCTCAAACCTGATGTGCTAAATTATGTATGACAAGAGTGCTGCGGGAATCTCTATAAACACCGTATGGTCTATATTTTGCAGCAAGAAGGCTGAGTAAACAAGACTGAAGTTAGAACGAAATTGATTATGTGATGAAGAACAATTTAACATTTGACATTGAAGCCAAAAGGGGGAAACATAAAATGGCAAATGGCATACAAAAAAGAGCAATGCATCTAACATTGACACTTGCACAAGAGATATGTCCAGCTAGCTGACATTAAGCAGCTATAATTCACCATCTGAAATTCGTCAAGAGAAAGAAGTAGCATCTGAACATTCAAAATCACATTCATGACTTGTATAATGGAACATTACTGCCATTAACCTCAGGTTGTTCTGACATGTCCTAAAACACATGCACCCTACTCCTCCTTGACCACTCTTACATGTACAACAGCAACTTATGGTGTGAAAACGTAGGTGGTACCCAGGAGGCCAGGATTATTACCTAAGAACCATCATTAATGATATCGAGGGCCATTCTTTGATTCATGTGATATTATGTTAAGAAACCCTTATACAACAGTGAACTTGAAATGTTTTGTTTGAGAAATAGCACTACAGATAAGTACCTTGTGAAGCATGTTTTACCAACATATGAATAAAGACTACTATTTAAATGAGCAGGGATAGTTTTAAGACTCAAGAAACGCAAAAGCTGAAACATCAGAAAACAGCTTCAAGTATTCCTTACAGCTGATAGTATGATAAGAAAACGTTGCAAGACAACGGGTCATGTTTAACTCTTCTCTGCCAGATAAACCAGTCTCTCTAATAAGTTAAATCAATGTCACTTCAGACAAGATATACTGCACGCATGCTCCAACGCAACCAACAGCAACTGCTGTGCAAACCATATTATCCAGTTTGAAGTAAAAAAAGTTGGTTCAGAGTATTTGTAATTTCGTAGCTGATGAGCTTTAACTATTTACCAGAATAAGAAACTTAACAACCGCAAGGTACTAAAACCATCAATGCATACGAAGGAATTTTTCTGATCAGCTATGAACTAGTGAAAAACAGAGCTGAATTATTTAAACATATTGTGTTTGCTACATTAAATTGTTAATTAGTTAAAAATGATACAGAATTGAGAAAATCCTTGGGATTTTCATTTCGATACTTTTTAGATTTCATAAGCATATATGCAGTTTAAGAACAGACATGGCAAAGGCATAAAAGAAATGCAATAGAGCATGGGCGCACTGGGAAAGGAGAGCTTCAAGGTTAATAAATAAAAATGTAGATTTCCAAATCCACAACATACACTGGCACAAGGCTGGCATGCCAATCGTTCACAACAAACATGCAATTCTGTCCATAAATATATCCTCCCAATTCAAGGATTAACGGGGCCTCACATGCAGCATAGCAAAGGAGTGTGTATCTGAACTGCATGATATAGAGCAGTCTGTCAATTTATGTGACACAATTTAGACTTGGTCAAATAGGAGCTTAATATAACAACTTTCTTTACCTGATTATCACCAAAAGCACCAAAATTATCTCCATACAAATTTCCCGGTCTATGGTATGATGGATGATCAACAAACACCTGAACAAATGGGACAATTGACATGTAAACAAAAATCGAATAGCCAAAATAGAAGCAAGCATTCTGCGATTGCCGGTTACAGTAAGAAGAGATAAACATTTGAACTTAACAAGGTATATTTCAACATTGCCATTCTTGTAAAGAGCAGAAAAGGTATCACTGGACAACAATATCACCAAAGATGATGAGTCAACCCAAAACCACTTCCTGCTATCTTATACAGATCCTTGTTCCATAACCCTTAGCATCTAATGTTGTCTTCACTTAGTAACACAAGGACAATAGTTAATTCAATGCACTCCCCCAAAACCCTCTTCATTTTTTTAAGGGATCAAACCCTCTTCCTTAAACCCACATTTTCTCAATAAAGCAATAATGGTGCACTGAAAGTACAGAACTCCATGGTTGAAGCCAACATAACTGTCTACTCCAAGTGCAATTAGCAGAATAAAAGCGATGCTTTAAGATTTTACACCATGTTGATATGAAGTGCTTGTTGCAAATAGAATGCAAAGTCCATATCTGCAAATACATGATACTTTAGGACCATAGGCACAAACGTGCTACTTTCACGGATATATCATATCTATATTGATCATTGTGCACAGGAGCACGAGGCAAATAACAAAAAACCATAGAAATCACATATCAATGTCAATAAAACTTGCAGGACTAAAAGGATGTATAAGCAATGGTAAACAGTTCTTACTGTTCATCATAAAATAATAAGGTGATTGTATACCCACCCAATCGACGGAGTCTCTATACTCATGAAAAAGGGTAACTTCATGAGATCCGCCAAAGCATGAAATCTTAATCTGCTTCCCAGTGTACAATGCCCTCGCATAATTTTTGTCAGAGGCCCCATTTAAGTATCTTGGCATTACCACCATCACACGGTGACCACGAGCAGCAAGAGCAATTGGCAATGAACCACAAACATCTCCTAGTCCCCCTGACTTTGCATACGGAGCAGCTTCGCCAGTTACAAACACAAGGCTACGCGTAACTTTAGCTTGAGCATGCTCCTTAGCATCTGTGATCTCAGAATCCTGCTCACTTTCAACAACTGCTGTCCTGTCGCTGGAATTCTCAGCAATCCCTGGTTGCAAAATGAAGGATATTTGTATGGTACATATGTCAAGAGCAGAGTGAAGACAGGTACTAGCAGAATATAAGTAATTAACAGAAGATCATATTCTTTGGGACAACAGTTTAGCAATAATAAGAATGGTGCAACCAACATTATGTTCTCGGCTAGATGCCAAATTCAGGTTTTCAGATACTCCTGCTGTCGCTAAGTCAGTGGATTGTAGGGACAGGCGGAGCAGATAATAAACACAAGAAACACAAAATAGCAGCTCAAAGAGTCGAACAAAGAGTGAGTGGGTTTAGTGATACTGATAGGCAAAAACGCATTGGTCCCAAGTGCCCATGTGACTGACTAGGTGCATATGGGTCTGCCACGGAAAGCAGAATTGAAAACTAGATAGTAATGCAAGGGTCTTTAAGAGGCTTGCTTTCTTTATTTTTGCTTGTATGACTAAACATGTACTAACAATTGAAATTCCAATACTGCTTCAAAGGCCAAAGCTCCTTCCAGTTTCTGTTGTATGAAACTGAAGCAATCACTCTCCGGCGTAACGAAGTGGCGTTAATTCCACTGTCACATTAGTACAGTCAGTTTACCAATGAGAATTGACTATTGAGATGATAGTTAAACCCCAAGCCAAGATAAGACAAACTCGTCAATTTTACTCTGTTTCCAGTTTCCAACATCTGTGGCACGTCTTCCAAAAAAAAACATCTGTGGCACCTAGCCACTCCACTCCTCTTCCTACTAGTAATAAATTACGATATCTATGATATGTCTGCTCAGATCCAACCACGTGCACGAGCCCCGAAACCTCCCCGGTGCACCGCTATCGTATCGACACGCTACCCCATCATCTCACGATCCAACAAAAGGTCCTCCCCTTTTTGGCTATTGCTGTGTTCGCATGGGTCTCAGTTATTAGCGTGCTAGTAAATCTGTATGACTGATGAACAGAGACCATTTTACCCCACTTTCCAGACGCAATTCAGGTTGAATTAATCGAACATTCATCTGGAAAAATTGGCAAAAGTTGCACATATATTTGGCGAACGCGCAACAAATTATAAACGATATGTGTGATCTGAGACTAAACAGCATACCTTCGAGCTCGGGCCCGAGTTCCCCCACGCCGGCGTCCTGCACGGGTGGTGGCGTCGGGGCCGGCGCCTGCGTGGGCGTAGGCGGCGGCGGCGCGAGGTAGCTGGGCAGGATCGGCGGAGTCAGCTGCTGCGCGGGGGGCAGCGGGCGCGGCGCCGGCCCCTCCCTGCTCAGCTCCGCGACGCAGCGCCGGCGCACGCGCTGGAGCCGCGGGCGGGCGACGGAGGTCCCCGCGGGATCGGCGCGCCGCCGCGGGGCCGCCGCGACGGGGGCGGCTAGGCACGCGGCGCCGACGCCCGGCGTCGCCATGGGCCTCGGGACGGCGGAGAGGGATCGCGCGCGCGGAGGAAGCCGAGGTCGGTGGTGCGGAGCGGGAGCGCGTCTCGGCTCTGGAACTCTCTGGTCTCTCGGCCTCCTCCTCGGCTGCTGCGGTGCTGCTGCTGCCGCGGGCGGGCTTCTCGGGGACCGGGGGTTTAAGTACGCACACAGCAAAAGCGGATCGGGGTGGTTGGGTTTGCCTCGCCGAGGTGAGTCGGTGGCAGGCTACCACGACCACGAACACGAACACGAACTGGAGGGCGTGCACGGTAGACGAGGGCGTCGCGGCCGTGTCACGGTGTCACCTCACCTCACCAGTGTCCAACGGCGCGGACGGACGAAAGTTGCAGCGGGTTTTAGTGGCTGTGTGTGTGCGATCGATGATATCCTGGGGTGGGGATGCCGCCTCTCGCTGTCACCGGTTGCTCGTGAACTGGTGCGATATTTTTCCTGTACTCCCGACAGATGCTTGTGCTTCTCTGTCAGCGACGTCGCCGACATGTATTGTGTTCGCCAGCTGAGCTGAGCCGTCAATGAAAGAAACTTTTTTATCGAAAAAGAATGGGAGAAGATTTTATTCCTTTTCCGCTTACGTTTGTTAGCTAGCTTAGTTACATGTTAATACATACAAACTATGTGTTTCCAAGTAGTTAGTCCGCAGGCGCCCGCAATTTCCCTGCCATGTGAACATGTCCGCGAATTCAGTGCATGCTCCTATTCCCTCTTTCGTTTCGCTTTAAGGCTCGTTGAATTTCATTTTACAATCCAGCTTTTCTTATCAGGCACGCTGTTATCCAAGAGCTTCCATTCTCGTCGCCTTTTGGTAGCCACCGTGCATGTGGCTTTCTTGTGATTTTTGGCATAACTCTTATAGTGTCCCCGTAACATCGACCACCCAAGTAAAAGCCTAAAAATACTTGAAATGAAACATCGAGATTTTAAATAGAATTTTCTTGAATTTAGGTTTTAAATTTGAACCTTCTGAGGTGGAAATTTGAAATCTTTGATTCAAGGGCCTCTTTGGATCAAAGTAAATTCATAGGATTTCAGGAGGAAACCAAAAGCTATGAAATTTGATCTTTTCATACCCTTTGGGATGCAGGGATGAGCCACGGAAATTCCGTAGAATTATTGTAGTTTTCCTACAATTTTAGAAATTTTAATATCTACTCTTACCTCTTCTTTCTACTTATTCGCGTATAATCATGACAGTTTTCTTGTGTTTTCTATATGTCCTATCCAAATGGTTATTCCTTCCTTTTGAACTTGCATTCATGCCAAGTTCCTTAGTTTGTCCTATTTATGTGCCTTTTCATTCGATACGATCCAAAAAGGCCCTAGAATTTTTGGAAATTGAGTTGTAACTTGGCATAATCGAGTTGAAAGTTGCATTTTGTTAGGTTAAAAGGTTCGAGACGGTGCGAAAGGGCAAAGGGGGTTGGAGGCGGGAGGAGCTGTTTAGCTGTCCGTAGTTTTGTGAGTTACAGGCGACCGTGAATTTTAGTACCCTCCATGTTGTTTGTGAATAATGTTGGTTTGTAGGATGGTTATGCCAATATATATATTATTAAACAATAGGAAAAAGGCCACCGCATTCGTCCACATATGTTAATCTGTAATGTTGCACCCATATCAACCACTTTGTCGTTCTTAAATGACAAACTAACCTATCGAGCCCATTTGCCAACGTTTATGTGGACGTTGACGTGCATTTCCTCACACCTAATTTTTAGGTGGACATGGGGGCCCACAAGCCTCCTTCTTCTCTTCTTCTCCTCACTTGCTCGCACCGCCTAGGTCCACTGGGAGTTGCGTGGAGCGGATGTAAGGAGGAAGAAGGGGATAGGAAGGAGAAGAAGAAGATAAGACAACTGGCAGGTGGGCCCTATAGGTCGGTTTATATGTTAAGAAGTGCAAAGTAGATAATTTGGATGCAACGTTATAAATTAGCTCAGAAATTGTGGTTATATTTTTTTTTACAAAAGATGTGGTTAAGTATTACATGGTACACATAAATTGTGGTCTTGTAAAATTTAGTCTAATAAATCATACTCTCTCTGATCCAAAACATCGTAGTTTTAGAATATTAGAAAATATTTTTAGGTTTGACCATCAATATAGAAAAAAGTTTCCATGCAAGATTGATGCAGACCTCACCGACGACGAGTTAGGGTTTGAGGTAGGGGGTCACCATCGCCCGAGAAGGAAATCGTGCTCCCCAAGTTTAGAGAGAGGGGACCGGCAGTGGGGGTGGTGCGCAAGGTTGCATGATATCGTGCTGCTAGCTGCAAGCAGGGAATTGAGGGCCCGTGGGCTGTGCTAGAGCGTGGGTCGATGAGGAAGAGGCACTAGGGTTAGGAGGTGAATTCAGCAGCGGCAACTACCGGAGCCGAAGGAAGAGGGCGAGAAGGGCACAATGGTGGAGATAGAGGTTACGTGGAGTTAAATGGCGGTGGACGGTGGTGAAATTGAAAAGAAATGTAGCTCCAAATCCTTTGAAAATGGTAAGATCTTTGATGTAAGAAGACCGGGGCAGATCCCACAATGGTAGCCACTAGTGATAAGGTAGTAGAGCAGCGGCAGGAGATAGAGGAGAAAGAAGGCGACGGTGGAAAAGTTACTGAGGAGGAAAAAGATTCAAGTGTAACAACCGCTCCTTTTTTTTTCGAATTGCTTGTTGGCTGCCGTCGTCGGGCAGATGCCGTGTAGTTCAAGCGAGCCACATCCCACGAGTCCCAGCAAATTATGGTCGTGGCCATCATGCCGCGTCTGGTGTTAACGTGAAAATTGTACTCGATCCTCTCCTCCCACACTACGGTAAATTCTAGTACTCAACAAAAGAACACATATGATCCGCTTTCATCATGAAGTTGCGATGTAGCTTAGTGGCGAAAGTAAAGAAATAAAGAAAGACAACATAGGATTTGCTCGAATACGAAAATTGGAAGCTTCATAGTAGCAAATTATAGATGAATTATTTATGTATATTTAATTGACAGGTTGGGCCCGACAAGCTGATAGCAAGAACAGTACACTACAGGCTTCACTATACGATTACATCTGTTTGTAAGTTCGATTGCTTCTACAGTTCTGTCAGAACAACAAAAAGAATGAGTTACAAGGACGAATCAAAACTTTAGGCGAACTTGAGAAATACGACCAAACGGTGATGCATCGCCGTCGTACATTGCCGCTGCCGTAGTACTCGGGCACGATCACGCAGCATCCTCATAGTCGTAGGAGCTAGCCCCTGACGACGACGCCCTCGTTTGCGCGCTCGCACTCGTCGATCCACTCACTGTAGATGTCAATAGGCTCGGTGAGCGCGTGGGATACGGTGAAGTAGGCCTCTCTGCAGACAAAGCAGGGATGCCTCGACGACCTAGTACTTGAGGTCGATGCTGCATTCGACGCTACTGGCGTAGTTGCAGAACGGGCTGCAGAAGGCCGTCTCCACTCTCCACCTTGGCCGCCTTCTTCCGCTGCGCCATCTTGGAGCTCATCGACTTCCTCTTCCCCATCGCACCAGCGATCGAAATGGATCTCGCTCGCACTCGCTGATCGCAGGTCGCAACGGCAATCTCAAAACTAAGCAGGAAGACACGCAACACTAGGAGAATGCGACGAGAGTTGTGTGGTGGGCCTCTGGGTGTGTGCTTATAAGGAGCTCTGTGTTGGCCGTGTCTGCATTGGGTTGCTAGAGATTATCATTTTAGCCACGCCTGTCAGTGGCCGAGGAGCTGGTCCAATTCGTTCACTGACCTAGCAACGATACGGCGATCCTCGCAGGCTGGTCCGTATTCTCCCTTCCACGGCCCAGGAGCCCATGCGGCCTTGTTTGGTTCTTTGGGGAATTAATCCCCTAGGGGAACCAATCCAAGAGGGGATTGATTTGATCCCTCTCCCACCACCCAATCCCCTCATAGGATTAGCATAGTTTGGTGGGAAACTTCACATTTAAACATAAAAACAGAGTCAAATATTAAAAAAATTCTTCCACACAAGGCATTTAAGCAAGGATTGGTGCACTAAGGCACAACCATCAGGTTACATCCCAAATGCTGACAGAGTTGAAACAAGAAAAGTACAATGAAACAGACGCCATGACAAAATAATCCATCAGATGAGTATTGCAGTCGTAGAACTGTTGATCGCCAATCTTGCTTCCCATCGAAGACTTCACCCGCAATTTGCTCTAGTAGCTTGGCCCCCTTGCAAATAGTGGAAGTTAACAGCCTGAAAGGATCAAGATGCTCATGAGCCACGAGCGAAGGTGAACTATCAGCAAAAACAAACGAACTGTACAGGCCTATAGGTGTTGAAATGAAGCAAAAACCAAATAGAGGCAAAAGCTAAAGCTAAGGTTATTACTACTAGTAGACAGCCAGGTCTAGGGGTCTTGCATGCAACGGCAATGTTCTAAAGCTGATTGCAATTTGCAAACAACCTAGGTGAATTATTGCAGACATTAGCAAGGTATAGTTTATAACTTTCCTTTCCACGCAAGCTCACTTCTTTAAATTTGAAAGAGGAAAAAACTCACTTCTATCTATAGTCTTTTCTAATGTTGCATAACATTCTTGATGGGCGACGTAAGACCCGTGCTTGACATTTGTCGCCACCGCACCAACATTCCAATCGGTAAATTTGCTGCATCCGTAGATGGACAGCGCCGTGCTGACCTAAACAAATTACAGAACAATATGTCGTTTTCAGATAAGGATTGCGTTGATGTAAAAGTCATCAGCATGTATCATTGTGTTTGAGGAATTCAGTAAAGAGAGAAACGATTTGAAGGGCCTAACCCGAAGTAAATCGTCACCAGAATGAAGGTCCACCTGCGCGATATACAGTCGAACAACCACTTAGAAAAAGCTTGGGACAAATGGTACTACTAACAGCAGAGTTGCAAACACCAACAATTATCAGAATAAATCTTAATCAAATGGCAATGCATTCCTTTCTTTTAGAGAAATAAATCTTTAATCCAACTTCGCATCCACAACATCAACCAAATAAAAAACATGCTTTTTCTCGGAGCAATAAAAGGGTAAGAAAAGAAGTAGTGAAATCAAAGGAGCAGTAGTAGATGATGGTTCACTGGGGAGATTTGCTTCGATCCGAGCAATGTGAGGGTGTGGCTGCGCCGGATGAACAAGGCGTACGAGGCGAGCACGTGGGCACAGAGCGCGGCAACCGCGAGGAACGCTTGGGCCGGGAGGCAGTGGTGGTGGCTTCGGGATTTGGTTTCTACGGCGCTCTCGATGTGGTGGTTTGCGGCGGACGGATGGAGTGAGATGGCAGTGCCTAGGCGGTGTGAGGCTGGCGGCGGTCGGAGTAGCATGAAGCTGGCAGCGGCGGGACGATGTGGAGTGGCAGCGGCTGGTCAGCGTGAGGACACAGTAGGCCGGCGGTTGGTCGGTGCAAGGCTGGCGGTGGTCGGGCGCCGGGGTCCCTGGCGCGCGGTTGTGTGGTGCGGGAGCCCCATATCTGGGGAGCGGTGGCGGCTTGGTGGTGCGACTTGTGGTGGTCCGACGAGGGAGAAGGAAGAGGAGAAATGGGAGGTAGAGAAGTATCCTTCTTGTTGCCGTCGTCGTCGCTGTTGCCGTCGCGCTTGCTCAGCCGCCGGCAGGAGAATGACGCCGCTCTCGTGGATTCTTTCCACGAGCCTAAGATAATTTTTTTAAGCCTAGTGGATTGAAGTGGATTAGGCCGAAAAATTCCTCATTCGGGACCAATCCAAATACACAAATAGGCTCATTTGGGAATGGATCTCTGGCAGAGATGATCCATGTGGTTTGGGCCGGAATCCACGCTGGGATGGGCCTAACCAAACAAGGCCTGCGAGGGCGTGAGGCAACCCCTTGAAATACCCGCCTTGGCGCCCAAACGTAACCGTCGCAACGAACAGCACTCGCTCCGCTCTCCTCCTCCCTGCCTCTCTTCTCTCCCCACCTCGCCGCAGCGCCAAGAAACCGATCCACCCACCTCTGCCTGTTCCTCTCTCCGCCGCGCAGCGCAGTTCCCTCCGCCTCTGCAGCAGCGGCGACCGGCGACCTATGGAGCAGTTCCACGACGGGGACCACGTGTGGCTGCTGAGCCGCGTCCACGGCACGTACCTCCACGCCGACGAGGACGAGCGCGGCGTCTCCCTCCGCCCGGGACGCGCCACGATGAACGCGGCGTGGGGGGTGCACGTGTCCCACAGGGACGCCGTGTACGTGCTCCTCCGCGGCGCTGCCTACGGCCGGTACCTCGCCGCCACGGACGCGCCGGCGCCCCCCGGGCACCGCGGCCTCCGCTGCGCTCAGCGCGACCTCGACGAGCCGGAGGTGGAGGCCACCATGTGGCAGGCCGTCCGGTCCGGGTGGTACGACGACGTCCTGCTCCGCCACGTCGCCGGGCGCTACCTCCGCGCCAACGGCAGGTATCTCCCGTGGCACACCGGCGTCACCGTCGACGACTTCGACAACCTCAGCACGATGATGCACTGGGTGGTGGAGCCCATCCCTGACAGAGATATGATACCTGGCCTTCCAGGTCCACCTCAGGTGAGTTGGCCATGCCTTCTTGAACGTTCTCGAATTGGTTTGGGCGAAACCTACGATTGCGTGAATTTGGTTCTTGGAGGGCCAATTCCGGTTGTTGCTTGCGTCGGATCGAGTTTGCAGGTTGAATGCAGGGATCGCTAAATGTGTTAGCTGAGTTCTCCTGGGAGCAATTATTGGCTCTGTTCTTGCCAAAGTTGCGTTTTAGGGGGAGCAGTTCTTGGTTGCCGCCTCGTTTCTTGATTTCTTGCTCCTCCGCGTTTGGTTCGCTTTACGGCTTCAGGGAGAAATTCTTGATCGCATTTGTTTTTCATCGAGATCACATTTGTCCTCCGATTTCATACGGCACCAGCTGTAATCCGAAAATTTCTTATCCGCGCGTTACAGAAATTCAGTTTTAGCAAGTTAATTTGGGTACAGCTCTTGGAAATGTTGTCATCACCGTTGTTGTTCTTTCTCATTACGTCCATTTGGATCTTTTGTCTTCTTTGAGCTATTGGCATTGTTCTTAGTCCTTACTCCTTAGTCAATTCGTGTCAGATCACAGTAAAGACTGGTTATCCAGGGTCTGAACTCTGAACATTTGTTCCTGTTCTGTTATGTGCATTGGTATCTGTCCAGTTACTTCTTACTACTAGTGTTGTTGATCACAATACCCTGCTTCTTTGCAACTCAACTGCAGCCTTCCAGAGGCCTCAGCGCCCTGCTCGGGAGGGCCGAGGGGCAGTCGCGGGAGATCCGGTACGTGCAGGCGAGCCCCGACGGGTTCTTCAGCGAGGACGACTGGGTCACGTTTCGGTTCACCGGAAGGTCCGTGTTCAACCTAAGGAGCGAGCTGGCGACTCGGCTCGACGCCGTGCTCGTCTACTACGCCCTCATGATGTGCGTCCGAGCGGGCCGCCACGCGCGGCTGACCCCTCTGGTTGTCGACCTGCCTCGCAGCAATGAGCGCATCGACATTGTCATCCTCAGGGCCGGGACACCAGGTGAGATACCTTTCTATGTTCCCACTTCTTGAATCTGCTGTGCACAATGGAGACTTGCAGAGAGGTCAGTAGATACTGTTGCTGCATGTACATGATCTCTCAATTCTTATTTTTGTAGAGTTTTGCCCACTTGTGATTGAAAAAAACAGCTGAAAACTGCTATGTTTGGTTAGGACTTGGGACTTATCTGAAAACTGCTGTAGATAAGCAAAAGAAATTCAGTGAAAATAGTAGGTATTTACAGTCTGCATTGGGTTTATCAGTCTGTATACATATGCTAAATGATGGTTTGAAGATGATTTGGTTACTGAGAACGTCGCCGTCACACCCTAACACTCGGTGGAAATTATCAGTTTCATACTCCCTCCTTGGTTCAGAAAATTCAGTTATTACTATGTGCTGGTGGTAGATAGAATTGAATGGTGCTAAAATCTGAACCAGTTCACCCAGCACATTACTGTCTAGTATGGAGGACGATTTCTATTTGATTCGAGTCAGATTAAGTGTGTTGCATTCACATAACCGCACAGCAAAGTTCAGGTTGTAGCCTACTCATACGGTAGTCAATACTGTGATAGAAACCTATACTGCACACTGTACTGTTTTGTACATGTGCTGTCCTCTTGATCTTGTTACCTATTATCTTATTTTCACAAAATTGTGAGATTTAGACTATTGATTTTCTGCAATGGTTGCAGTACCTATAACATGTTGCCTAACTGCCTCATTGTTTCACTTGTCCAATGCGAATTCAGCCCATCAAGAGTTGCGATACCCAGATATTGATGAAGAGTAGAGGGAGATCCGAGCTGGACTTCTGACAGTTACCTCACAATTCACCTTTTCAGAAGTGTCGCTGCCTCGGATACGCTGACATGAGAATTGGATACCCTGCTTTGCATAGATGTAGGTTCAGAAAACTCAGCAGATCTTCTGTTTTTGGTAGTGAAATTTGATGCGTACTCCTGATAAGGAGCTGTTTGTTTGGCCTTTCAGTCCTAAATTCTTACAAACTGCCAAAAGTGTTGAGTAGAATGGCTGAACAATTTTGCACAGCGACATTGGTTGTGGAACCCATCTTATGGTCTTCATCTCTGTGATGAGATTGCTACTTCACCTTTGCCAGCTGAATTTGTTTTAGATTTTTATCGCTTTTGCGTTCTTTTCCCTAAAAAATTTCTTTACATGAAGCATTTCATATGAACATAGATGTAGTGGTTTTTGCAGTGAGTTGATCCTGTTTATCTGTGCTGATTAATGTTTCAGCCAAAAAGTAGGAAACGAGTTTGTATTCTGTTTGTGTTTTCATGTTGTTGATGCCTTGTCATTGACCTGAACTCGCTCGAGACCGTAGACGTGCGTCTTGCTGCCGCGTTGCCGCCGCGCTGTCCATCAATGAGCTGGAGCGAGCCGATCTGTGCTACTATGGATTGGATACACTTATGTCTGACGAAATAAGACGAAGGGCGTTTGGTCTAGTGGTATGATTCTCGCTTAGTCGCTTTGGGTGCGAGAGGCCGCTAGTTCCCTTTGTTCTTGTCCTATTTTCTGATTTGTAGGTTTGTAGTCTAAAGGAATTTTTTCTATAGTCTCCTTTACACTCTATTTCTTATGAAAATTCCCATTGATTTACATCTCTTAGAACAGTATATCTATTTTTTTATGATGCAATCAAAAATCCTTTGTACAGATTTGTATGGTTTTCAATTTATAGAATTTGAGAAAGCATGACATTGCAATCTAGAGTTCTTCTATTCACGTGTTTTTTGAATAAAAAAAGTTGAATCTGTAATACCCTATCCCTTTACGTGTTCATAGAAACTCCATTATTGCACTACTCCGACGCAACCCGTTGATTCGGTAGGAAAAATTCAGGGAAATTCGTTTCCATTCCATATTTGTTGAACTTACATTAAACGTTACTTTGATATATCATATTTGTCGAACTTACATTAAAGATTACTTTGATATATCTACTGCCATACCAAAGGGCGTTTGGTCTAGTGGTATGATTCTCGCTTTGGGTGCGAGAGGTCGCGAGTTCGATTCTCGCAACGCCCCTGTCCTTTTTTAATTGAGTATTCGCTAATAGCTATTTTGGGCATTTACAACTGAATACCAAATTGGTAACCTTTTTTTTAAGATCCAAATTGGTAACTCAAAACGGCATTCATATCAGGAAAGGGTACTGAGAGCGTAGCTAGAGAATTCTCACCATGGACCTGGAACACGCGAATATATATCCAAACTCTATCACGCAGCCGGACTTTTTTAATCATACTTACTTTTTAAGTCTTTGAATTATTCCCTCCATCCACAAATATAAGGTATGCACGGAATTTAAGGTTCAACTTTGATCAAAAATTAAACTAATAATATTAAGTTATATGATACAAAAATGATACCATTGGATTCATATTCAAACATATTTTTAAATGGTATCACTTTTATATTATATAATTTAATAGTATTAGTTTAATTCTTGGTCAAAGTTGAATATAAAATTTCGTGCGCACCTTACATTTGTGGACGGAGGAAGTAACGTCTAGTTATTATTATTTCTGTTTACTCTATTATAACTAAAAATGTAAAAATTGTAGTATATTTTACTAAAATTATACACCTCTAGGACTGTAATTTTAAACTTAGTAATACACAATTTTAGGTAACTGAAAATTTATGCAAAAACGATATCTTAAATACCTCGTTTGGAACAAGCAAAAGGTTTCAGCTCCTACAAAAATGGACTGTTTACCGTGAAATTCATGCTAAATTTCGACGAGTTACCGCGTCCTGCGTACTGAAGAGGCCTCTGTTCTCAAGCATGACGCGACGGGAAAACCCGTGTTGCTTCCACTTCACCACTACCACCACGGCACCACCTAATCAACCAAGTCTGCGTGCCGCCGCTGCTCCGATGGAAACCGCCGCGGCGCCCCGCGTCCAGGCGCTCGCGGACGCTGGCGTCCGCCACCTCCCGACACAGTACATCCAGCCGTCCGACCTCCGCCCGGCCGCCTCGGATCACCCTGCGGCCGCTCCCATCTCCGTCCCCATCGTCGACCTCTCGGCCACCGCCGCGGTGACCGCGGCCGACGCCGTCCGCCGCGCGTGCGCCGAGTGGGGCGCCTTCCACGTCATCAACCACGGGGTCCCGCCGGGTCTGCTCGACGCGATGCGGGGCGCCGGGCTGGCCTTCTTCAGCGCGCCCATGGAGGAGAAGCTCCGGTTCGGCTGCGACCCGGCCAAGGGCGCCGCTGCCGAGGGGTACGGCAGCCGCATGCTCGCCAACGACGACTCCGTGCTCGACTGGCGCGACTACTTCGACCACCACACCCTCCCCGAGTCCCGCCGCGACCCCGCCCGGTGGCCCGACTTCGTCCCCGGCTACAGGTGATTGACCCAACAAGAAATTCATATCTTTATCGGCTCTGGATGTGATCCTACGCATATAAGATGTGCATGCTTCAAATCGTACAAGAATTTGGTATTCTTCAAATAGTTTATAAGCACCCTAGTAGATAGGAGGAGTAAGTCCCTCAAAAGTAAGAGGTAAGAGAAGTACGAATTCTATCTTCAGATGCAGGGACAAGTAAAAAGTGGGTAAGGAACACACATCGATCCTGCATTTGTCATTGTATCTGTCTTAGATTTGATGTTCAGGCCCGCACACAATGTAATCTGGCTAGGTATATAATAGACAAGCATTGCAAACAAATGATGTAGTTCTGAGATTTAATTTTAATCTGAAAATGATCATTTCATTGCGACTTAGTTTCCAATGATGTCTATAAGTCCTCTCAGAGAATAACTCCAAGTATTTTTTTAAGAATTTAGCTGTGTTCTTCTAGTGCGATTTTAAATTTTTATAGATTGACATCATTGTACTGTGGAAAAAGTAATTCAAACATCTTATTTATATCATTATCCATGTTCATAGCCTATCACATGAGCTATCTTTTTCATAGAACAGTGAACCTAATACCTGCAGTGTTTACAGGGACACTGTCGTGAAATACAGTGACAGCATGAAAGGCCTTGCCCAAAGATTGCTGTGCATCATCTCTGAAAGTCTGAACTTGCCACCCTCTTATATGGAAGAGGCGGTGGGAGAAGCTTATCAGAACATCACCATTAGCTACTATTCGCCTTGTCCACAACCAGACCTTGCTCTTGGATTGCAATCTCATTCTGATATGGGTGCAATAACACTTCTAATACAAGATGATGTGGGTGGGCTCGAGGTATTGAAAGATGGGATGTGGATTCCTGTGCCCTCTTTGCCTGATGGAATCCTTGTAATTTTGGCTGACCAGACAGAGGTACTATACCTTCACTTCACATGCTTCTCTGTCTTCGTTACGTCTAGGGCTATGCCTTCTTAGATTATCCTACGAATATGCTCATAAATACCTTGTTCCATCCTGGATGATTTCCGTTCAATATTCTCGTGTACGGTACAACTGCTTGACCAGAGCTATTTATCTCTTTGAAATTTGTATTAATCTGGCATTAATAGCCCAATTCAGTTGACTAGCTTCGTGTGAATGTGATCAAGGTCAACAGTTTTGGGGGTATTGGTAGGAACAAACATACTAGTTAATTCGGATGGCCTAGGTGATCCCAGTTCATTTAGAACTTGTTTTCTACTGCTTCATGTCCACTTTTGTGGTGAACAAGTGCAACTCTCATCATATGACCGCATTTCTTTTGCGTGCACATTGGTTACCTTTTCACTAGATGGACAAGGGCTGTAGCAAATAGTTCGATGCAAACATCAGGTGAGAATTGCATCCTGTCATACATGCTATTTGGTTCCTGAAATCCTTATGTTCCTCGTGCTGTTTACCCTTCTCCAGATTATAACCAACAGAAGATACAGGAGTGCTGTACATCGAGCTGTTGTCAATGCCGATCGTGCCCGCTTGTCAGTAGCGACATTTTACGATCCATCTAAATCTCGGAAAATATGTACTGCCCCACAGCTTGTGGGCAAGGACCATCCGCAAAGGTACCAGGATGTGATCTATGGCGACTATGTCTCATCCTGGTACAGCAAAGGCCCAGAGGGCAAGCGCAACATTGACGCCCTCCTGATCAAGCAATAGAGCCATAGTTCTACATGCAGGAGAAGCCATTCATGTGCGCTGGAAAATTGTAATACATGTTTGACAATGTCTATCTTGATCAATAAAGAGGAGAAAAAACAAGGTTGTATACAGTAACATGAATTTCAGTCCATACTTTTCCATACGATCACTGTTAAAGTGCCAATTGCTTACGTCAATATGTTAACATGTATCTAACACAATAAACCATCAGATTTCCACTTAGGCCAAACTTATAGTTGATCGAACAATTCTTAAAGACGCTTTGTGAGTCTGGCTGTGCTTTAACTCCTCAAAGTTGTCTAGGGATATTTCAACCATGAAATTTCTCCTTTTATTTTCAAATAATGCAAATACTCTCTCCATCCAGAAATGTAAGACATATTTTGATTGGTTAAGACAAGACTTTGACCAATAATTACTCTATCAATATGCGGTTTATGTGATATAAAATCATAACCATAAGAAAGTACTTTTGAATACGAATCTAATGATATCAATTTTATGTCACATAAATAATATATTAATGAAATAATTATTGGTCAAAATCTTGTCTTAACCAATCAAAATATGTCTTACATTTCTGGACAGAGGGAGTACTTGCTACACTTCGTTGGTGCGCCAGTGTGAAC
Source organism: Stipa capillata (assembly GCA_019208055.1). Lineage (NCBI taxonomy): Eukaryota > Viridiplantae > Streptophyta > Magnoliopsida > Poales > Poaceae > Stipa > Stipa capillata. Next base: position 231,013 of record JAGXJF010001219.1, on the reverse strand, counting down.
CTCAGATCATTTGTGATCACTTGTTGAAAAAAATTCCATGGGAACCATATGGAACCCTTTGAGGTAAAGTAATTCTTGCTACTGGCTTCTCCGAAAATCTTTTTGCATCGATGACGTAAACCTACAAAAGATATGTTTATGGGGTTTGAGATTGCTTACCACGTGTGCCACGTGGTAACCTACAAAAGATATGAGGTTTAAGAGATTAAAGACATGCGTGGAAATAGAATGGACTCATGTGACGCTTTGTAAGTTCACATTTTGATGGGGTTTAGATTACCTGAGAGACGTCACTTTCCTCATCATGGAATATGTATTATCCATCCATCTTCTTCAGTTCCATTTTTCTTTGCAACAAATTGAACTCCCGAGCAGAACTGTTTCTCTTGTAAAGCGTGGTACCCAACTGATATAAACTGTTCGTTTTCCTGGATTTGTTCGGATACTTTAGTCCATTTATTACAAAAAGTAAATGATATTTTGTGCAATATTTACCAACCTTATCTTGCATGTCAAAGTGTAGCTTCGCTATTTGTATACTTGAATAGACCTGCAGCAGTACAGACAATTATGTCCACAACATTTGGAGACGATGCAAGTAACGTAAATCAACAAGAACACTTCGACACACTGACATGTCATGAATTATGTAATTTTAATGACAACATGAACAACCGAAAAAACATAAATATGTTGCAGTAATCTGGCTGTAAGTTTATTACCTGTTTTACTGGTTGCTACTGAATCAGCAACTTGAGCATATACATACTTGTTTCCGATCCCTATAAAATTGTCATTGATAAGTGGAAAGTCCATTGCAACTTTCTCACTGGTAAGATAACCTTCATTTCTAATGCTACTTTTCAAATTTAGCCTCCACTCATAAGGCCGTGAATAGAGAATTCCATCTACTGAAGGATCAAAATCTTCTGAATTCTTATCTGATGGGAGAAATGCCCCTTCATAACATTTTGCATTTTTATAACTATGACATCCACTTGGGATTATTGAACCAAGCAGCAGCCTCTGACAACAATCTGTTCATGGGTTTATCAGTCAATAGATAGGAGGAAAAATATAATGATAGAGCGCTACGAATGTACATTATCATTAGTATCTTTTATGGAAGGAACAACGGTCATATATGGGGAATAACGGCCTTCTGCGATTTCAGTATGTAGATGTGAGAGATTTCTGTGTCTCGTGTAATAATTTAAGTTCATGCATTGTTTGTTCTAGTTATATTTCTGTGTCCCGTGTAATAATTTAAGTTCATGCATTGTTTATTCTAGTTATATTACTGGCAAAATAGGCAACGAACGGATAAAGCGATAAAGGTAATATAAGCATGCTACAACTCGAAATAATAAAAGGGTTTTGTGAATACCAGCTAATTTAATCTACATATTGTGCGTGTAATCTACAAAAAGCTACATTGAATAGAGAAGATGTAGTCCACAACAAAAATTCAAGTTCTGGCCTATATATTATTTTAAAAATATTTTTCATGTGCTGAATATATTTTTATCACCAGAATAATAACTGGGTAAACATTTTTACAAGTGCATTTCCATAATTTGACTGCTGCACCAGATCATCTCATCCATTTCTAATGTTTTTACTATAAGTAGTGTTATACACAGCAATATTTGTTCAGATGAACCCATTAATTATGTGATAAGGAGTGGCCCGATCTTCTCGGTGAGGAACCGTCGATAGATGGTATGAATAGACGGTCTCATTAGCTGACCACCCGTGGCAATGCACGGACCCTCAACTCTTCGGAAAATGCCTAAACAGATCCATAGATGATCGTCACGAGACCACAAGTGACGATCACCAAGTCCCCAATTCCCTACAAAACAACTGCTTGACTTTGGATTACAGAATAAAAATGATCGCCTAATCCTTTCTCAGCTATCCTCACATGAATGCTGGTATGAAAGAACAAGCGATAGCTATGTTTCAATTTTTATGCATAAAGTAGTCTAAGGCTAAAAGCCACGAAGTAAAACAGTATATAAAGACTCTAGAACATCTACCCTAGTGTTAGAGTCGAAATCCAACATAACTCTAACTTCCATAAGTTACAGGACTCTATTTGGAAAAGGACAAATACAAATACCAATTTATTTTGATAATTATGGACAAACCAAAGGGAATCTGTGGACAGACATATACTCGTTGGAAAATACTTGGAGTTAGCTTTCCAACGAGTGCTTACTTGCCTAATTTGGAGTTCGTACGAGGAAACCATGACTGTTTCAAATTCGGACCTCCTGGCTGTCCGAACTGAATCCGAACCGAACCCAACCCTTTCTATCTTCCGTTTCCTTGCCTTTTTCACCCCATGTTCGGATGGAATCATCTAAGAAAGTTATTGAGAACCTTTGGATGGTCATGGGGGAATTGGATCCCACTAATACTTGACGTACAAATCCCGGACTCTTCAAGTATTTCATTTCACGTTCGTTGTCCGAATCAACTTGTGCAACCTTTACTTCTAAGGTCCCCTACAGAGCTCCAAATCGTGCACCGTTTGATTTATTGGAAAGTAGACTTGATCTCTTGTTGTCCTTTCTCCCTCAAGTGGTGCATTGTCCTCTCTCACCTCCCGCTGGAACTCCAGACGTTCTTAAATCAGCAAACACTTGTGAACAACATCTACGTCTCATTCTAACTCTTGAGCTGAATATCTGAGTATCATTAAGCAATTGAATTTAGATAGTATAAAGCTCTCATCAATAATATTAGCACGTGCATTAAGGAGTGAATTCACCTATTCATTAAGTAGATTTACTTTAGCTCTAATTATTGGACCTTGTGCCAGCTCTATATATATCTTCTTAGTAGCATGTTCATCAGTGGCCGGTGAAGATAATGATGAGTTAGGGATGCCCTCATCATTATGCTTCGTTATCCTTTTTCTCACTATTAAAAATTACCTCATTTCCATCCTCAAAACAATTGAATAAATGGTAGCCGCAATGGTTCTCCACATCAAACCACATGATGTACTCAACGTTACCAAAACGAGGCATAATTCCGACTCGTGATTTACTCTTCATATTGTATTGGATAAATCTGAAGAGAAACATGGGCAACACATTATCGGGGAGGTCTGATCTTAATGTAGTTTCCATATGCACTTCATTCACGACTTATGCAAATTGGAGAGGATAGTCAATTATAATATTGTAGCTATAATACATAAATATTAGTTAGAGGATACATTAATTTTTAGAAGCATCTAAAAGATGGATCATAATCGTATCAAATAAAAGAAACCATACTTTTTAGTTACTCCAATGTCATGAATGAATTTTCCTTCCTCAAATTTAAGATCAACTTTTTGAAGAAGCCTCTCGCCATCAACTTATTCATGTAAAAGGGCATCACTTAGTAAATGAACAATCACTATTGTAATAAAGTTTTAAAGGACAATTTTCTTACGCCAGCTTTGATGATGCATGATGTCAACTAACAACTCACATAATCATTGAAATTAGAAATTTATACAATTACATCAGTATGCTGAGAATTTTATTAACATAATTATCTAGAATGCATAATGTGTTTATCTTCATGTAAGTATTAGTATGCAACATGTTTATGTAACCTATTATGTTTCAATTTACATGGTACCTTGAAAAAATAAAATGCATATCAGCTAAAGTTTCTTGCTTTCATATTCCCATGGGTTTACTTCTTGGATGCTGGGCAGATTTACATTTCACAATTTACAAGAGATTACACCAAGCTTTTGGGCACTTGTTCCCATTATCACCGGTGCTCCACTCCAGGAATCTTCTCTAAACCAAGTCATTTACATATATGAGTAATTGCTATAGAAGTGATGCAAGTTCTTTAATAACATCATATGAAAATGTCTTGAGTAACTGTAGGTAATAATGAATATTACATGAACATTGTACATTTGAAATGTCCCATTAATCTATTACTTAGGTACTGTAAATCTTATGACCTTATTGACTTTTGATCCACCGTGTGAATTTAAGGACTTGAAAATTGGTTTTTCATGGTTTGATAAAGGACCCATAGTGGAAGGTTAGTGAACAAGTATTTTTTTCGAAAATGGTGAAGAAGTGTCATCTAATACCTTTGGTTCACTAGTGAAAGGCGGGTACCAAGCTCCCTTAATGTTATAAGGCCCTAATGTGCTAAGATTATTGATGTCGATTTCATATGGTAAATGAACTTCCATTACAACAAAGGTTTGTCTAGCATCCTCAAATATGCTAGTATTTGCACCGTCCTTCACAGGCTTTCCAAACCTCAACTGTGATAGAAAAATTATATAATTATAGAAGAGGATACATAGAATTTACATCTAAAAATAAAGAGTTCAGGCACATAATTGACCTAATGTTAACCAACCACAACTTGCTTAATCATCAATCTTCTCGTGTCTCTCACACCTCTAGAGCTACTCAAATACCAAGAGAAAATGAGTAATGATCAACTGAAATACCCATCTTTTTTAGCTTTCTAACACAAATGATATTCACACTAGTTATTTCATACAAAAATTTGGTGAGTTTCAAAGTTACCAACTAGTCTTCTAGAGGATTTTGGAGTTGAAAGCCAATTTTAACACCTTCATGTTGTGCAGGCTCCAGTAGAAGTAATATATGCGTTGGACAAGGCTTCAGATCTAATCTACCATTATTATTTTTGAAATCTAATCTACCATCAGTCCCTCTTGGTACTATATTACAAGCAGAACTTTGAATACCGCAATTTATTATGTGTTTCAGACAAGTTTTGATCCTAGCTAGGTTCCTTTTTAGGATAACATGTATGAGTTTCATCATTCATTCTCACCCCAAAAGTTGAATCTAGTGGAATATTGTGTGCTTCTTCTCATACTTTAACAACCTTTCTTCATGAAAGAGTGATATATGTCCATGTATGGAATATGCTTTAGCAATTCACGTAAAAAGTAGTTTTTCACATGTTACCTATGTCCGCTGTTGTCCATTCCATTCCACCATTGTCAGAAGATGGGAGAAAAGCCATTTTATCCTTTTCTCTCTCTAATTCATAGGTGTCTGAATCCATGTACTTGTTCTTATATGATACGTTCCATTCTCCTGAGTTGCTCTTGTTAAAATACACAACATGTAGCATTCCACGTCCTTAATACTACGTGTATGACGTTGAGCCAAATATAGAGTCAGCCATTGTTTGCGTCGGATTGAGAGGGTATGGACCTTTTCAAGTAGAATATGTAAGAAATGGTTAGTGAAAATATTCTCAAAAGTTATCAATGCCAAAAAAATTTGTTGATAATATGAACTGTAGCTTGATGAGATCTATATCGTGCAGGTGTAGATTGTAACTCACAAAATTGTGCACTTGTACTGAACATGAAATACTTACCACAATGAATACTTGTAAAAAAAAAGTTGTTGTTCAATCATCGCTCGTCAACCTCAAAGAGTATTTCACATTATATTGGGCATAAGAAGCAAGAAATAAATGAGGCTTAATTACCATTTCTTATGTAAACACCCTCAGGAAAATCATTAGGGATCTATCCGTCAAGATCTATGAGCAAAATTGTCTCACCAATTTCATTGATAGGTTGAGAGTTTCCCTAGAGAAGAATCAATTGAAAATTTTATGTCTTACCTGATGAATCAGATAAGTTGCACAACATAACGAGACAAAGAAACATTCTCATGAATATTGCAATAATATCACAAAAGAATGCGTAGTACAATTAAAACAATAAATACTATTTAGAAAATAACTTTGAGTGTTTCAGAACAAGGCATTGTAGACCATTGAAGTAGCCATGCTGATCTAGGAAGACATCACTCAGTGGTACCTTGCCTTTGTGCAAGGAAGGGGGGAGGGGCAGGTGTTAGACAAGACCTTGGAGGCCACAGGTATTCAAACTCTTACGAGATTATCGTCTTAGGGCTTTCTCTTTTGGTTTCCTTGTAAATAACTTTTAATCTCTTTTGAATCTATACAAACAGTAGAGCGCCCGCCTTTTTCCTAAACAAATTAGAAAATAATTTATGAATCTTTTTGACAAAAAATAACAGCCTTAGTATTTACCTCATTGAGAAAAGGTTGCTTAGAAAATCTGTGAATGTGGAGCCTATGAATCGGTCCAGGAGATTTGGCAAGACCAACTTTGGAGCTTCTCACATTTCCTGTACAAGTGGCTGCTTCTTCCATCCAGCTAGTAAATATTTTATGATCTATATTGACTTATGTAGAACTTAAAGATATTTACAAGTTATAACTGCTTGTGTGGCATACCCGGTTTTAAGGCCGGATAACCCTTGTGTTTACTGTACCGGTCCCATGATCAGTAGCCGGTACACACAAGTTAACATGTATATCAAGATCATACACGCACATATTAGGTTATGACACATAACCGATCTTCGAGATCGAATAATTATACCTTTAGCCCAACGGCTAGAATCTTGCAGCGGAAATCAAGCGGCGGTGTGGCCCATCAATATGCCGTTCCCGACAGGCAACTGACCGGGGGTTTCGCCCAGGTTTTCACGGATACCATCGTTGCTTTCGAACTGTCGACCCTTCTGTCTGGCCAAATCAACAAGCCAGGTGAGTACATTGAATGTACTCGCAAACTTTCCACCGGGAAGTTGATACGGATATAAATGCATGCAGAGGTATTTCAAGAAATGGCTCTATCCTATGTTTCAAATTGTGCGAGAAAGTAAGTCTGCATGAAATACATAAATAGATATTAAAAAACAGTTTTCGTAAATTGCCACGGTATTATGAGACAAGCATCTGTTCACTTTCTTCTTCCCGCTACAACGGGATTCATATCTGTGTTTTTCGCTACAACGAAAAGTCTGGTGATCACCCGCTTCAACGGGGAGTCTCAAGCTCACCCGCTACGACGGGGATACTAGGGTTTGCCCGCTTCAACGGGGAAATCCCTTCTTCACTTCTCCCGCCACGACGGGGAACTTCCATGCCATTCTGCGAACACGGCGGATCACGTCCTTAAGCCCATAACCCATTTATGGTTTTGAAAACCCAATCTACTATAGTGTGTGAAAGATCAACTAGGCCCCTAATTGGTTTTGATGGTTAATGACAACTCAAACTGGAATCTAATGTTTACAATGAGTGTAAGCAGGTTTAAGAGGTTCCAGGAAGAAGGGTCATCAAGGAAAAGATGACCACCCAAAAAGTATAAAGGTGGTTTTCAGGATAAGAGAATGGCTGTGCTAGGCAGCTGTGAGGAAGCCGGTGCTGTGCAAGGAGTTGCAAGCAAGGTGATGGTGGCTTGATGCATCAAGGGCCATGAATACAGTTGGTGGCAGGTAAAACCTAGATTTGCTAGTTTCTTTGAGTCCATAGGAAACACCCGTACTATTAAGAGGGATGAAGTAGTAATGTTCTGTGGAGGTTCTTTTACTCAATGCTCAGGGTGTTGGACAGTGGCACTGATGCTTTGAGGTCAGTGGCCCTGTGTCAACAATTTTGCACAAGTGTGAGACTGCCTTGCGTTAGCACTCTGCAGTGCTAGCAGTAGAAAATCCTAGAGGTTAGAGTCATCGGTGTGACGCAGCTGTGTCACAGGTGGTCTAGCGCTCTATGACTCATGTACATCTCTGTACCAGGGGAGAGCTTGTAAATGCTAAGGGAACTACACTGTGATGGTTTGTCTGCTGAGTCAGAAGGCTGTTGGAGGTTCTCTCCTTATTAGGGATCAGAGTTAGTCGTGCGCTGAGGGCATGTGATGTGCCAAGATCAGGCTGAGTAGTTAGGCTACGTCAGTTAAGGGTTCACCTGTGTGTGCCTCCAGTGACACAGGTGTCGATCTGTCTGAGCCGGTTATAGTTGGGCGTTGTGACTGGACCGGTGACTCACTCAATCCTACGTGGCAACAGTGTAACGGTCAGGTGCCTGTGAACCCTATAAATAGGGGACCAGGGGAGGTCTTCGGCCTCAACCAACCTTGCTCAATCCAGTCAATCACATTCGACCGTTGCAAGCCTCTCACCCTCAGAACAAAAGCCAAACTTCCTAAGAGAGTTAGAGAGTCCTCGAGCAAAGAGCATTGGTTCCTCCAAGAGTCGTTACTGCTGATTCTGTTACTCTTGGAGTGTCTACTCCTAGACGGGCGTAGGAGTTGCTGGTATCACCCAAGCTTGTGTGGGCTGAACCAGTAGTTTGTGAAGGTGATCCGAAGTCTACCTGCTGCAAGGCTAAAGGACTTCCACAAGCAAAGCAAGAGGCTTGATCACTCAGGTACTCCGAGAACAAGCACGATTTAGTGCTGGCGAGCTCTTCGGAGTAGTCTCTCCAACGGAGACGTACCTCTCTGAAAAGAGTAGGGAACTTCGGTGAAAAACACCTTGTCTCTCTGACTACTCACTGTGTTGCTTAAATTTACTTGCTATATCTGCATGCTCGTGTGTTCTTAGTTATATTCTATTCATCTGTGATAGATCACCTTTTTACCTGTATTAGCATAGCTGTATCACAGTTGCTGTAGATCATATCTCTTGCCTGTGTCAGCTACCTGTTACACAGCTGCTTAGTCTGGTCATCTGTTTCTAAGTGTTTAGCTTACCTGTGTTAGCCACCTGTGTGACAGCTACGTGTTAATTTACACATCATATTTTGCCTGTGCTGTTCACCTGTCACACAGCTAGCTTATCCTTGCAATTAGCTAAGTCTTAACTTGACAATCTAAGCTAAAAGAAGTAATTTTAATTAGCCTCCTATTCACCCCCCCTCTAGTCGGCACCTTCGATCATTTCAGTGTGGCCCAACCAAGTTCGTCCATGACCGTGGACACGGCTATTCGAATAGTTTTAACCCTCTGCAAAGGTGGTACGGTTTTACCCACACGATGTAGGTCACCCTGAGTACACTGCGCGCCGTATACTGGCAAGGCTACTACAACGAGACTCTTCACCAGAGTAAACCTAGCCATGAACCCGCCAGAAGGACATATTTCAAACCTAGCTTGAGTCAGTAACATCGCTACAAGGAGGTTGGTGTTCCAACTTTGTAGCGAATATGACCCCGCTTCAACGGGAGCTTTCTCTACAGAGGCTACAACCTCATCTGCACGTTTCATACTGCCTACGGGTTCATGCTTGTCTCAGACCGGGTACTAGGTCAAGTCCTTCCCATAAAAGACATGTGGACGTACGGTAAGACTTGGCCAAACGGCACTTAAGTTCAGTCCTTATGTGATCCGAGAGGGACTCCACACCACGTCCGTAAACAGACAGCGAGAACCACGCCGGGCATTACCTCGCATATAACATTCTTCCTGCTTTCCCCCTTCATTTCTGACCCAGACCAAAATCTTCTCCATTTTGTTTTGGTTTTAATAAAACCTTTTCCGGCAAATATCCCTCCCATGGATATACTACCTTCGTACACTATCGGACACAACGGTCCCTTTCAAACATCCAATACATGAAATATGTGAGTATTCCTCCCTTTTTGAAAACCTACATTTTACTACTGCAGGGCTAAGCCAGATATATACATAATCTACCCTAGGTTTCCCATTAACATTTCTCGGGATATATATAGCTCTAGGGCGACAAGGATTTCAGTGTCGATCTAGGGTTTGCTAAGTATCGGTCATAACTGCACTACATAAAATAACAAGTCAAAAACATAGCATGCATGTTTCGTAAACAAAATACCATTACATAAACTTGGGTTTCAACATGATCAAGGGCAGAGAGCTTGCCTGGCATTTTTGGTTGGGTCTCTCGAGTTTGAACTTGGTACGGCAATCATCCAGAACTCCTCGCGCAAGGCTCCGCCACGTCGGTATCTACACGTCGGAAGGACGTCGTATAAATCCACGGTACGAGGTACAAACCAAAACATCGAATGTCAAACCAGAAGGATCATCACACGAAGTCCTAACACGTTTGATTAGCTACTGGATTCTAAGGAGCTATAGACAGTGAGAAAGGGGGGTGCCTTAGGTTGTCACGGCAAAAGTTATCAGTTTTAGAGTTTCTGCCGAGATCGGATTTCTGTGGCCTCTATTGAGTCAGAGTGAAAGTGCTTTTAGGGTGTGAGGATCATAACAACATATGTGTTTATTGGACGAAATATTAGGCACAATAGGTTTTCATCCCCTCTTCCTTATGGAATCCAACCTGCCAAGAACCTAAGACTTTAATTAACCCCAGATCAATATGAATACAAAATAGGTGGCGAGTCTACTTATAAGCTTTGGATGCTATCATGAGTTTTACTTCAAGGCTTTAGAGGTATATGCCTACATCTCATGTTCCGTAGCTTTTAGGGGACATACCGTGGTTTTCAGCATGTACTTGGGGACCAGGGCTGTAAAAATAGTTTGAAAGTTCTTTATGACTTAACAGTAGTGCTCTGGATCTGCTTTACAGATTATGCATGCTTTCAGCTTAAAAATTGCTAGGGGTTACCTCTAAATCTGAAGTTTTCCAAGGTTCCCAAAAATTCCAAAAAGGGTATTGGACTCATATAGGGTTTCGTATATAAATCCAGTCTGGATCCAATGTTATACAGAACCCAAAATGAAATACGATTTAAATGGTACTAATCAAGAGCGGTATGCATATGCCATGTTATATGTGTGCATATGTTCATAATAGAGCATGGCGAGGTAGATGATAGAAGAGCATGGCATAAGGAAGAGGGTTGTGCCCTACATATGCTCAAGTTGCAAAGGTGCCGCGTGGTAGACGTGCATACGCGCAAACTTAGATTGACGCCATCACGCCAGGAATTTCAGATATGCGTGTATGGACACGCAATAATTCTAGTTCGGAAGAAACAAACGGCATTTGTAATACGCCGGGGGGTGCCAGGTTAAACTAGTAAGGAGATAGATGCAAGAAGGGTTCGACACCTGTGTTGGGGGGGGAGACAAATCACGTGGTAGATATACCAGACGCTGAGGGAGTACAGTTGTGGGACTCAAAACGACGAGGGAGGAATAAGACCATATGGTCGAGTTAGGGTTTCGAATTTCCCTTTACTCACAAGAAGCAATTTGGGGTTCATAGTGTATGTGCTCATATACACATGAGAATTTAAGCATATATAGGATAGCGACGAAGTTAGAATAGACATAAGAGGTCGTGGGGGCTAGATTTTGGGGAGTGCCATCAGTATACTCATATATATATATGCAAAGGATTGTAGCAGAGTCGAACGATGAATTAGGGTTTTGATCCGTATCTCGGGAGGAGGGGTTAGGGTTTTGCGTATTTGCGTATATATAAAAGCAGTATATATGTGCACACACTCAAGATAGGACATGGCAAATTAGATGGTAGAAGATCATAGCATTCGGACGAGGTTCATAACGTATATATGTTTCAATTTCGCAAAAGCACCGTGTGGGTACTTGGCGGAAGATGTTGATCTAGTTTGCACCGGCTAGGCAAAAAGAAAGGGGATGCCGAAGGTGTGTTCGTGGCGGGGATGCAAGGGCGAATAGCCACGTTTGGAGACAAGGTGTTAAGCAAGGTTATCATACCTTACCGGACAGAGTTTCGACAAAGTGGGGATTGAGAAAAATAGGAACAAGGGTATTCGCGTTTGGCATATAGCTCATTCATGTTTTGAAATGAGGTTTTAGTTAGATGCATTTTAGTTGATTTTATTAACAAAAGTTTTTGTTAGCCCTAATTTTTAGGTTTCGGAAAATCGGGGTGTGACAGCTTGCTTGAAACATTCAGATATGTACATTGATATTATGTAGTAGGGCCTTTTTGGATTGATTCACTTAATTCTTCTACTTATTCTTTCATTCTTCTATTTTGAATCAAAAATAAGAACAAAATTCATGATTTTTTTTGAAAATTCTTAAATTAAGCAATATCATAACAGTTGAATACGTTCATTTGTCTGCCAACATGAGGTTGATAAGTTATAGCAGCTGTATGTATCACTTGTTTTCACAGGAATGCTACAGCCTGAAGGTGACGAGCAGCAATATGGTTATATGGTGTATGATACCTTGATGACATTAGGGGTGAGAAGGGGAGAGCTCGATTTGGGGCCTTGTGGACGTGCATGCATTTGGTTGATATCGTCTTTTTTCTTCTTCGAGAAACCTCTCTTGTGGTTTGTAATATGTTGTGCCTCAGCGGCCGGTGGCATTATAAAGCGGTGAGTAGCTAGGAAGGCGTATAAGAGTATGGACAAGAGATGGATCGTCATCCCGTCTTGTGTTCTGGCCATGGGGAGGACCAAGTCATTATGATTCCTCGGCTTGGGGCAATCATGGCAGAAAACACCACGTTTTATTCAAAATACAAAATGGTTGGATACATGACGAAGATAAAACTGTAAGTGTACCTTTTATGGTCTTTTTCTATTGGTTTAGAGTTTGGATGTGTCTCTGTGTCCATTGTACTATATATTTGTTTCTTTGAGCAGTGGAATATAATTAACATTATTCATGTTAATCAAAGTTAAACCTAGGTTTCCATTTTTAGCCACTGCCGCTCGTCGTCTTCTACTGCATTATACCCGTGAGGATCGGGGGGCGTGATCTCCACTCATTGGTGTGGCCTGGACACTCCAAATCATTATTGTTATGCAATAGTTGATTGTTGTCCCTGTTCGAGACCCGTCTCTCAGTTTCTTTGTCCCCAAGTTCTTCCCCGACCAGATTTACTACATCAAGCCATAGTCAGGCTCATTAGCGTCGCTGCCGCTAGTTTCTTTGTTGGCTTCCTCGAGTTGCGCACCAACCCCTCTAGATCGTGCCCCTTCGCTCTAGAGCCCTGCACCATCGGTCCTCAACACACTGCTCCGTCTCACCGTTCTTATTGGCTTCCGCCACCACGGGACTTCCACCCACCGCATCTACATGGAGCTTTATCGGATTTTGATTCAATTTTTTGAAAAACAAAAAATGGTTGGGTTTTTATTTTAAATATTTTAGATTTTCAAAATTAAAAAATGATTAATATTCCTCAAAATTTCCTAAGTTTACGAACTCATGACTTGTTTGATGATGTGGAGGTGATATGGCTAACACGTAGACGCCACATCATCTAAGTCGGGTCAAAACTACTCCAAATTAGCGTAAAACAACCTTCTATCGCTGTCAGAGAGTAATTTACCTGAATTTAACAGTTAAAGGTGAGATTTACCTGATTTTAGAGTTTCGGAATGAAATGTGCTCACAAGCAATAATTGAGGGGGTGAAATATGCACTTATTCCTTTGCTTTTAGAGAAGCAAGCCCCTTAGAACAGTGTATCATTATGGTTATTAAAAAGTTTTATTTGTCTTGCTATATTATGTTCGTTGTGTGCATGAATGCGAGATATCAAGTAAAATTATTGTTCCATAATAACGCACGGGCACTTTATTAGTTATAGTGAAAAGCAGGCTTTGCCCTCCCAAATAGGGCTATATATAGTACACATTTTATTCTAATGTTTTGTATCATTGCTTGTTTCAAGATAGGAGTGGCCAGCTGATCAAAATGCTGTTGTTCATATGATTGGTTACTGGATTAACTTTCTCGCTAAGACTGCCAGGACAATTTGGAGCAAATGGCTGATGAGGTGCTTGGCTCTAAAAGAAGCTGGGCTCACGTCACTTGGAGATGGGATGAGTTACACCCGGAGATGGAGAAGACGGAAGTGAGAGAGATATTCTCTAGTCTCTCCGCACGGGCTCGCAGTCGGCAGTTTGTCAGTGTAGGTAAGATGCACGGAGCTCTGACAGTACTCACGCGTTTTACAGTGAATTTCCCGTAGACACCATCTTTCTCTGGTATCCAGCGTAAGAGGAACAAGGTACACATCAAAATGAAGAGGTGCTACGCATTGTACAGAGAGAACAGAACACCCGTTCCAATCGAGCTGATCCATAGTTCCACCATATACGCACTGAGATGCCACACCACTGGGGCGTGGCTAAACAACTAAGATTTGCCGCTCCCAAGGGGAGGAAATGTGTAAACCGCCAAAGCGTTTTCTTCTAGCAAGTGCAGCCTCGACCAGGAACGGCCATGCATGCTGCGGTCTAGTTGCCTTGGCAAGTCCTGCTAGCTTGCACTTCCACCTCGAGCTCGCGGAACGAAACGCCATAGATCGACAGCAATGTCGACCTCCTTTTTCTTGTGGAACTTGTAAGTCTGTGGTAGATCATAGCGCAGCTGTAGCAAAGAGAAAGAGAGGATATAGATTATCGCACCAGGTGTGAGACCACAAACACAAGACATTATTCGCCCCCTTAGTCCCCAATGCAGAATCACCTTATAAAGCCAATCAGGTTCTGCCAGATTTCTAGCAAAAATGGAGAGGTTAACTAAGACTATCTTCCACTATTCCAAATAACATTACCTCACACAGAACCTCAGCACTGATGGCATCGCAATTACGCAAGGCTGTCTTCTTGATGTACTAAAGATCAAAAACACAATATCAAATGTGAAAAATCAATGAAAAAGTTTCCATGCTAACTACAAGGTGGAAAACAGATAAATGTGAACAATCGTCAGGAATTTAAGATCATTATGCATAAAGTTGATTAATTCTCTTGGGCAATACAATGTTCTATACAGATAAAAACTTACCCAGCAGAATCAAATCAAATCAAAGAGTGAATTCTTGAGGAAAAACTTACTTCTCTCGTGGAAGTCTTGTGTAGAGAATAGACAGCTTGAGAGGCAACCTGTTAATAGTAAATGGATATTCAAATTTAAATCATTAATGTCATAATCTTTCAGTAAAATTGTTAGAGAAAACTACTTCTCGACCTTCAAGCCCATAGAAAGAAATTCCATGTCAGCTCCTTTGTTTTTTGTCCCAAAGGGAGGATTCATGACAACAGTGTCAACAAGAAGGCCTGCACCATGTCTCTTATTAGGTAGCAAAAAAGTTAAAGATTTTCAATGTTGAAAGCATGTATATTTATGTATCGATATGGTTCATTTTCAAGAACCATATTTCGCAAGTGCTTCGTTTCCTAAAGTGAAGATATTTCATCTGTGGACTCATTTCTCTTACTTCTCTCTCATCTCGGGCCAACCAATGATTTTTCCTTTCCATCTCCCTCTCACATCCCACACAGCCCCCTCTCCCCCTATTCTCTGGCCATCTCCCTGGCTAGAGAAGAGAGGGCAGAGGGGGTCCCCCCCCCCTCTCAACGTGTAGATACTCTAGTTGCCTTGGAGGCTCTTCCCTTAGAGGGATACCGTCAAAGCTTGTCGCTGGTATGGAGTTCCTGGAGGACCCGTTTGATGCTGATCCTTGCTTGTGTTGTCTTCACTGGCCTTTCCAGCACCCACTTCCTCGTCTTGGCTCAACCTCAACCAGGCTTCCATAAACTACTCTCAGATCTAGCCGGCTCCTCCCCCTCTTCCCCTTCCTGTTCTGGCTCTTGGGTCTTGGCCATGGTGGTGGCGTATCGGTCGTCGTCCTGCGCCGCTCCCATTTCCCAGTCTTCTTCCCTTTCACGGGCATCAATAGAAGTCCCTGCTTTCACCATAATCCCCACTTCAGGTAGATGCCAGAGCCGTTGAATCAAACCATTTGTGCTCTTCCCATCTTGAGCTTCAACTTCTTGTTCATCTGGTCGTTTGAGGGCCTGGTTTTGTGCCGGCACATAAACTTTTCTCAGATCAGTGATGTTGGCGCTGCATGAGCTCCTTCATCATTCTTGGCATCGGCGTTTACTCCTTCCTCCGGTTTGGATGTGGGCACTGGCGATCGCATCTTGGCGAAATGGCGAGGCTTCTTCCTTGCCATTCTTAGGGACACAGCCAACCCCATCTCTGTCCTCTGCAGCAAGCTGCGCGGCGGCAGTGGTGGCGCAACCCAGTGGTCTTGGACGACTGAATTCTCGCCAACAGCGAGTCTTCCAGGTTGATGTGTGCCATGGACTATGTCCCTCCCCTATTTGGGACCCCCCGGGGGGGGGGATGATGTAATTTCTGTTACTTGTTTGCCCTCTCTTGTGGGGCTGTTGTACTCAACTTTCCAGTGAAAACAGGTCTTAAGTTTCCTTCTTTCTTTTTTTGATATTTGACCTAAGTTATTGACCTGAGCAAGCTACGAAGTACTGCAGAGTAATCAGCCAGCTCCAAAAGCATGTTCAGCTAGGATACCACATTGGTTGTAAAATGATTTTCTAGACATAATCTACTTATGTAAAAAAAATAAATTAAAAAGAACTTCCAGAAAGATAAAAGACAATAGAGTATATGATAACCAAAAGAACACCAAAGGTTCATCTCAGGCTAGATAGAATACGTATCCACTTCAGAAAAATACCTTTCAAATTTAAGTTCTTTATGTCACACTGAATTAAGTCGATATCCAGCTGCACAATCAAACATTTAATGAAAAGACACACGTCATTCATGTTAAAATACAATAGATCCTAGAAAGCTAGTTAACACGTCAAGTGTACTTTCAGCTCTAATTCACCAACATGTGCTTAACCATGCAAAATTTGATCACTAGTACTGAAAAGGAAAAGAAAACATGCAAGAACAAGAGTGGAGCCAACAACATCAAGATCGTTAGTACTGACAAAAGGCAGCAAATGTAGAGGGATATGAAAAACAGAACTATTGTTGGTTTAAATAAATATACTAAATTTAGGTGGCTGCACACCTCCATCACACGATGAATAATTTCTACAAGTGCACCCAAGAGCTTGGTCAACTCCAGAATTGCGTTCTGGTATATGCTAAGGGCCTGTTTGGCCTAGTAGGGGATCCAAGTTGTATCTGACTTTAGCATATTAGTCCTAAATATCAACTCCACCAACTTCAGCTTATCCGGCATAGTGGCATTTCCATGCGGCTCTGGGACCTGGGCTAAGCTTACAAGGTCATAAGGTGACATTGAGGCTAGTCAGATGTTGAGGATAGGTTGCAACAATGTATAGAACATATGTGTTATCCTTCACATGATATATCAGAATACCATCCATAGATCTAATGTTTTATTGGGCAATAAACTTCCAAATGAAAACATATTAGAGTAGCAATTCCACATAAAGGATTGCTGGACATATAACTTGGTTCTCGAAGTCCTACAACCCTGTCCTTACAAACTTCTTAAGCAGTATATAATGTTAAAGGCATCAGCAATAGGGGTCAAATGTTTTTTCATCTAACCGCACTTGTCACCCTTTGATCAATTGTAGTAAGTGCACCGGGCGCAGTTAGTTATACCAGCTGCTACCAACAAATAATAGAACAAACTGAAAGCTCTGCTAAAAAGTTGCACAAATAGCTGATTTGTGCTGGTGTAAAACCTTCCACAAAGCTGTTCAACAGGAAGATGTCGATTACCAATCTACACCAACAAAATATACCTCGGAACTATGTAACCTAAATGACAAACATGATGCAGAATTTTCCACAAGTGAAAACAAGAGGGAAACAATCAGACTAAAGCAATTGTTATAGTAGAAACCAAGGCAACGGCATACCTCCAGATCAGCAGCATTTTCTTGAGCAAGTTCAAGGGACTGCGGGTCAATATCTATGCCAGTAACATGCCTGTTATTCCACAACCGTAGCGAATAAGACTAGGAATCACTAATCAACAGAATAGCAACAAAATCGTAAAGATCTAAGCGATACACAATTACACATCGATTTCATAGTTTGCAATACTAATGGATAAGCATTTAAAGTATTCTCCACATTCCATGCCATAGAATGGTAGTGTCACATCTTCGTACCACTTCTGAGTTTCAAAGAGATATGTGGCCACAACTATAAAACCAGAAAACTGGAATTTTTTTACCAAGAATATGTAGTGCACTGAAGTAAAATAAAAACCCAGTCTCTTTTCTTTTCTAAGCCCTTCAGGATGAGAAATTAAGCAATGCAGAACCCTCTTCCCCTACCGAGAAAAAGAGAGAGAAAAAAAAGCAAGAAGTTCTCAGCCAGATATTGGTATGGGAAAGCTATAAAACTAACTATATACACAAATTCATTTTCACAAGGAAGTTTCTGACATGCAGGATGAACAATTCTATTAATCAGGGTTCAGTTACAAACCTACAATACCAGACAAGGCACTAGCAGGTGATTCAGTGAGCTTTTATCGTGGTTTATTGTCTAGTACGATCCTGTAACTATTGCTATATCAGCACACAGACATCATGGACAAATGCAGTGTCTACTAGGGTACTAGGTAAAACCTTAAAAGTTTCCCGCAAGACAAGATAAAACCTTATTCTGCACAATCAACCAGCATACCATTGCAGAGGCAACCACTCTTCATTGAGATCGATGGGTGTTAAAATAAGCATGCAAAATGGTTGCACCGGAATTAAAAAAGGGAAAATGCTGTTAATGAGGAATATCTCCACCATCAAACATAGAAGAAACAGTTGGCAAAAAGAACTAAAGAACATCACTGCCTAAATATTAAGAGCTTAAACATACTCACTCAGCATCCAGGAGAGCACTCGCGACAGCCAGGGTACCACAGCCGCAGCCAAAGTCAGCCACCACTTTACCAGCTATGTCATCAAAAGAATTCTCGGCCTGACGGATTTACCGAATCATCATGAAAAAGATAAAGCAAAGAGAAGATCACACAGGAATCACTAGAATTTTAGCATTGCACCCGCACCCGACAAACCTACTCTACTATTTGTCTACTTGATGGCATAGGTTGTGTGACCAGCCAAAACTTCAGATGCTCCAAAGTTTCTAGTTTCCTTCGATGAACTTTGCCAAAGTTTGTACTACATGTGGTAGCTTACAGAGCTAAAAGATTCAAGTGAGAACACATGTATTGCTTTTCTTCAAATTTCTCTATGGCAAAGCATTGAAACCGCCACAAGCCTACAATAAAATCCACCCATGGACCTACTAGTCTGCGGCCGGAATTCCTTGGTTGGTTTGGACTGGAACCAAAGGCATCAGAACCATAAACCGCCTAAAGCAAGCGAAGCAACAAGGCATCCGAACCGGAGCAGGATTCTACCGTATAGAGCATCCGCGACGCGATGTGAGGGCCCGTCGCGTACTGCTCCAGCTCCACCTGCACCCCCCCCACCACCACCACCGGCGGCAAAAAGTCAGATAAATTTCCTCCTATTATTTCCCACCTGGGAGGAAGCAAATCGAGCGGCGGCGGTGGAGTACCTTGGGCTTGGAGAACTGGGTCAGGCCCCCGAGGAGGCCCTCGAGCTGCTTCAGCTTCATCCCCTCCTCCTCCTCCCCCTCGCCGTCGACGCCGTGGAGTTGGAGATTCTCTCTCTCTCTTCCTGGCACTGGCACCTCCGACGCGGCGGCGCCGAGAGGGCGGCTTCTTTCAGGGACGGAGCTTGTTGGGCCGCAAATCTGGCCCTCACCGATGGCACGATCGGCCAACGCGAGCCGTCAAATGCTGGCCCAGTCAGGTCTTCGTTTTTCTCATTTTTTCAAAGGCTTCGGCCCTGTTTGTTTAGGCTTTATTTTGGTTTCTGGACTTTGGCTTCGAAGAGTTGTTTCAGGTTTTTTCGAAATCAAAAACCAAAAACAGGTAAATATGTGCTTTTCTAATTTCGAAACCAAAATCCAAGAAGCTAAAAGCTTGCCAAACAAACAGGCCCCTCCGCTTTTGTGCCGCCACATGATCTCCTCGATGGCTCGATTGTGCCTATTGCATCCTGCTCCTTCCGCGCCACCGTGATGGACGCCTGTCATGGACACCGCGGCAAGTGTCCCGCGTGACACCGGCGCAGCCGATCGAGGCAGCGCCGCCTTCGTGTGTAGTATGTACGTGCCGTTCGTCTTTCGCCGTCTCCCCTGTTGCGCTTGACAAGATTCTCCTTACTAAGTTTGTGGATTGTTACTTTGATCGCAATGTTTCATCATCTCGATCGATACTATAATTCTTAATCTTTTCTTTTTAGAAAAGGGGACACCAGCAGCCTACAAGAACATAAACAAAATAGGAGGAGAAAACAAGCTCAGGGACAGACCGTTATCCAAGCCCTAAAACAGCTTACCACTGCAACAAGTGCACAGCACCATTTACAAGCGGCAGCTGTGTAAGGGCAAACGTCTACTGTTAAAAGAAACAACAGCCCTTCAACAACAAGGCAGTACGCAAGTCTTGACAAAACAAAACATCACATATCTAAACACACAAAAGCTTCTTCATCCTTTAATTCACCGGACGCCTGGCGCCCATCCTTGCGCTCGACCAAAGACCTCGGAAGCCACCGTCTTCAGTATCCTACTTCTTTGTTGCAGCAGTTTTTGTAATACTCCTAGTTTCTGCAAGTCACCTCAATAGTCGAGCCAACGACAGATGAAGAAGAGAACATGAGTAGCATCATTAGGCATTTTATAATTGAAACAAGCATTGTTCCTTGTTTTCCACAATGCCCACAATATCGCTGCCAAACATATTTTCCCAGCACTCATTTCTAGGTAATTAAATTGAGATAACCAAACTTCAATTTGTAAGGGAATAAGGGATTGAAACGCTACCCGAAGCACATTGGATAACACCCCAGATATACCTAGAAAGCGGGCACTTGAAGAATAGGTGATCAATGGATTCATCTGATGCACAAAATATGCACTGAGACAAACCTTTCCATCCTCTCTTAACAGGTTGTCTTTGGTGAGATTTTTTCCCCATAAAACTAGCTAGAGAAAGATTTTGATCTTCAAACGCAATTCACTGCAAGCATTGCCCCCTAGACTGAAGAACTTTCTGAAGTAACATGCTGACTAAAAGAAAGGTTATAAAGTCTAGGGAACTTATCAGCTAAACACTATGATTCAGTGCACACATCCTCTCAAAACCTGGTTTTATAAGAATAAAATATATTCTTTACTTGCATAAGAGCAAATCAAAATCGAGAAGAACCAGTTTTTGGTGTTGCCTGAGTCAGAGTTTGATTTTTGAGATATTTAGCTCTCAAAACTCTCTGCCAAGCTTCGTCCTCATTTTCTAGTTTCCAAAGCCATTTGCACAAAAGGCTAATATTCATTAATTCTAGATCCAGAGCCCCAAGACCCCCTAGATCTTTGGGTGTGCATAAAGCTGGCCAATTGACTAGGTGATATTTCCTAGCACCTTGGTCATTTTGCCATAAAAGCCTAGCTCCAAAGAAGTCCATCCGGCGTTGCAACCCTTTCGGTAATTTATAGAAGGAGAGCACATAAAAAGAAATGATACTAAGGCAGGAATTAAGAAGAATTTATCTACCCCCTACAGATAAGACCTTACCCTGCCAGCGGCTTAACCTTTTCTCCATCTTTTCTTTCACACCTTTGCAATGTTTATTAAACAAACTTGTTCTACTAATAAGAATACCTAAATACTTGAGGGGGAGAATACCAGACTTGCAAGTGAAGATTTGTTCGTACATGTCAACATCCAGCTGGGTTTTGCCTAAGCAGAACATCTCACTTTTGAGAAAGTTAATTTCACCTAAACATTTGTCAAAAAGGCATAATATAAATTTGAGATTACTAACATTTTATCCTCAGTCATCTAATAAGAAAATGTTGTCATCTACATATTGTAAAATGGCAATGCCATTTTCCAGCAAATGTGGAACCATTCCTTTAATTAAACCTTGATCCTGAGCCTTCTGAATCAGGACAGCAAGGGCATCAACAGCAAGGTTGAAAAGTCAATGGGACAACCAGTCCCCTTGCCTAACACCTCGTTGTGTATGGAAATAAGGCCAAAGTTCATCATTTTACTTGATATTCACCTTGCCACTTGTGATGATGCTAAAGATTCAATCATTCCATTTATGCGAGTAGCCTTTTTTCAGCATCACATTATACAAAAAGGCCTAGTTTACATTATCATAAGCGTTTTCAAAGTCTAAAAGGACACCGGATAACTTCTTCCTATTCACTTCATGAAGAATTTCATGAAGTATCAGGACCCCTCCATGATGAATCTGTTTTTCATAAAGGTTGTTTGAGTTCTATCAATGATTCCCTCAGCCACCAAACCCAATCTGTTAGTCACAGTTTTAGTAAGGATTTTGAGACTATCATTCGTCAAATAGATTGGCCTAAATTTTTGAATAGTGTTTGCCTTAGTGCCTTTCGGAATCAAGGTGACAGTACCAAAGTTTAATCTCCCTACATCCAGCAAACCTTTGTAAAAATCATCAAATAACCTCTTCAGAGAAAATTTGATAGTATCCCAAAAGGCTTGGTAAAATTCACCAGGAAACCCATCTGGGCAAGAGGCTGAATTGTGTTTCAGAGAGAAAACCAGTGTCTTAATTTCCTTAAGAGAGAACTCTGAAGTCAAAAAATCATTGCCTTCAAAGTTCAAAATATGAGGGAAATCAAAGTTGAGATTCACCTAGATCTATCAGAAGGGCCAAATAATTGTTTGTAATAATCAGTGGCATGCAAAAGTAAATTCGTAGTCCCTTCAATATTTGCATCTTGTTGTTTCAAGAGGAAAATCTTGTTTTTCCTCCTTCCACTGGCCTTGTTCATAAAGAATTTTGTGTTGTTATCACCTAACAACAAATTGGCATTTGGCTATCTAAAGCCACTTGATCTTGAAGCCCAATTTTGACAAGTTTAGCTTGTGGAGTGAGCCCCAAAATCTCACCCTGATTATCAATCTCATCCATTTGTTCTAGTAAAACCTTTTGCTTTTTGTATTCACTGTCAAAATTCATGTTCCATCCTCTCAGTTTCCTTCTTAAATAAGCTGATCTATCATTCCAGTCAATGGCAGATTTGTGGTGCATAGGGACCAACCAAACCTCAAATATGAGGGCAGATAGGTCTTCCCTTAGCCGCCAGCACAATTCAAACTCGAAGGGGCAGTTTCATAATCACCCCTCCAGTGTCAACAATCAGAGAGGTGTGATAAAAAACTCCTCGTTCAAGAGCAGTCAGTTCAACTAAAAGGAACTTATCTAATCACTCCACAAAAACTATAACTCTATCCAATTTTTCATAAATGGGATTATCATGATCATTGGACCAAGTAAATCTTCTGTTAGAAAGATTTAACTCCAAAAGGTTATAATTTTCAATGACAACATTGAAAATAAAACTCCATCTGCCACAGGAACCCTAGTGTTCTTGTCCTCAAACCGTCGTATGATGTTAAAATCTCCACGCATAATTATGGGGTGAGAACATCGACCACCAATTGAGCCAATTTTAATAAAAAGACAGCTTTCCTATCCTGCTGGGCAGCCCCATACACCACTATAAGGTCCCAAATGAAATTATCAACTTTACAACTTACCACCAATTTGACCAAATATTGACTAGCATCAATAGACTCCACTATCGGATCTACATTCCTAATCCCTACTAGTAGACCCCCAGATCTACCAATAGAAGGAGAGATGTGCTAGGTAAAATCCTGTTGAGCACTGATATGATTTAGCCAATTATCCCCTATTTGTTCTAGTTGTGTTTCTTGGATTCCAAAGAAATCCAACTTATTATCATAGATGACTTCTCTAAGATTTTTCCTTTTCTCAGAGGCACCCAAACCCCTACAATTCTAGAATAGGCCTTTCATTTCTTCTTCTTAATTTTATATCAAAATTTAACTCTAGGCTTAACACTACCAATATCTGGAGACACATTTCTTATGTTTCCTTCTAGGAGACACAAAGTTGAGATGTATCTCATTAGAAGCATCCATTGCTCCCAAATCTCCTTACTTCACCTGACAAACGTACTTGAAGTGAGTCAATATCAAGCTCTGCTTGACATTTTTCCACCTCAGTTTTATCAGATTGGGTATTTTTCCTCACAGATTCTACATATAGACAATGTCTAGCATTTTCTAGTTTCTTAATGTTGCTCTAAAGATGAACCAATGTTCACATGAAGTTTATCAGCAATATCACACATGTCTAGCATTTTCTAGTTTCTTAATTTTGCTCTAAAGATGAACCAATATTCATGCTGGCTAATTCCTTAGCTCGATCCATCATGGTCCCATCACGCTGGTTCCTCAATCTCCTGCGCATACCCTCATCAACCAATCTCCCAGTGTCCTCACAATGTTGAGTTTCTGGAATAATTTCCTCTTCTTCTGGAAGATGCACCGCACATTGAGTAGCAAAGTCTTGGGAAGCATAAGGATCAGAAATATCATCTAGATCTAGAGTAAGCTTGACTTAAAGCGCATCTTGGCCCCAAAGTGGGTTTTAATGATTAATGACAAAATTATTAAGAGACTAATATGTGCATCAAGTGTGATCAGGTGCTTAATCCTAAAAGTAGTGGTAAAACCAGCATTGACAACCTAAAAATTTCTAAGGAAAGACGGCTCAAAAAACGAAGATTAAAGATAATTTTTTAGTTTTTTAATGGTTTGAGGAATCACATTGAGTTTAGGGAAGCCGTACTATTAAGAGGGGTTGAAATCTGGTAGCTGGTGAGAATGTTTTGCTAATGCGCAGCTTGGAATCAATTTCTAAATTCAAAGAGGCCTTTGAAAAATCTCTCTACACACTCCGTCTAAAAATCAGAACATCTGTGATTAGTGTCGGAACATCCGAGGCTTACCTCTAAATGAAGAGTCAGCAAACTCGAAGCCTCGAATTTCCCTTCCTATATGTTTTTCAGGATGTCAGAACATCCGAGATCATTGTCGGATCATCCGAGATTTCTCGGAACCTCCGAGTTCCGTTCCTGAAAACGCCTAAGTCCTTCTGCGTTTGAAAGTAGGAGTTGTCGAAAAGGATTCTAGAGCCTACGAGATCTGTTCTAGACTTATCCTTTGAAACCTCGGAACATCCAAGTGCAATGTCGGAACCTCCAACAATCTGCTCTGACTATGCTTCTGACATTTGCTTCTATCTGTCAGTGCTTTGAACATCGGAACCTCCAAGTTTGTGTCAGAAGTCTCGAGATCTGTTCTGGACAGTTAATATAGCCATTGCTTTAAATATCAGAACTTTCGGGTTCCAAGTCAGAACTTCTAAGTTCTTCAGCTTTTTGACTAACGGCTAATTTCTGAGGGGTTGGCTATACATACCCTGATGCTGGCAAGCATCAGGGTCATCGCAACACTTTTCGAGGGCGTATTGAGCCTAGGACTATCAAACCGCGGGAACAAAGGATAAATGTTTTCCCCTCCTCACAACTAGACTTATCACGAGAATAGTTGTGCTTGCACTCGAATAGGAATTCAGAATTAATTTACTATTATATTGACTTGTACCAACACAATAAAATAAGGATTAAAATAAAGTAACTAAAGCAATAAAACAAGGATTAAAATGAAGTAACTAAAGGACAACAGAAAAATAAACTAAGAACTGAAACTAAAAGAACACAAGGGCGGACGGACAACTAATGAATAATTTCTAGACTATTGGATTCATGACATGTTAAAGAAGTATTATGCATGCAAGCATGAGGCTGAAGCCAAAGATAGGTATATCCATGCCCCTCGTAGGGCGTGGTGAAGATGATGATATTCCTCTTCTTCCTCCCTTGATCTCCCTTGCAATTGTAGATGAGTTCTTGAGGCTACGGTGGAGACAATAGATTGGATCTAGATGGCCTTAAGGGGATCCCTCCCTCCGGTGACTCTATTGCGGTGCCTCCCTCCTCTTAAATGGATGGCAGTCACTATTTAGGGTTTAGCGGATCGTACGTCGTGATTTCCATCGAGGTGCCTTCATGGAAAAGGATTTGTTCGACCTAGGGGGTGCTATATGCACTCGGTACAGGCATCACGGTTTTACCATTTGTCATCTTGCTTACTACATGCTCCGTTCAGGCTCTTGTTTCTTCGTGGGTGTTCCTCTCTACGTGTACTTTCCAAATATGTATATATATGTGCCATTTTCTAGCGATTTATACACACATTAAGCCCAAAAGAGAGTTTTGCACAATTTTGCCAATTACTTAGTCATTAGCAGCAAATAATTGGAATTTATACAGTGAAAATGTGATAATGAGGATCAAACATGGAGAAAATGATGAGTACAACATGGACTCATCATACCCCCAAGTCTCTTTGTACGTCTAACTCTTTGCTGTTCTTTTTCTCTGCTCTCCTGGGTGCCATCACACAGTTCCTCAAGCTCTAGCTTCAATCGTTGTGAGGAAATCTTTAAGAGAGAGATTAAGTCATAGTTGAGCATCAAGCAAGAGTTAATCTTCAAGCCAAACTGATTGAAGTCTGTTACTCTTCGAGATTATCGTCTCCTAGATAGGTAGGAGTTTCTTGGGAGCTTTCAAGGAGATTGTGGAGAGTCCTAAAAAGTTTGTAAGGGTTTAGAGCTCGCCTACCATAAGGTGAAGAGCTGCCACAAGATAAGGGAAGCTTCGCATTGGAAAGTTTCTTGAGGGAAGAGTACGATTTGGTACCGGCTACGATCGTAGGATCAAACTTTCTTAACGGAGATGTAGAGCCTTGCCAAAGGCTCGAATTTTCAGAACAAATCTTTGTGTCTCCCATGTAATCATCTTGCTGCACATATTTATAATCGTTTTCATACTTACTTTGTTCTCATACTTGCTACTAGTTGCTTTAGGTTTTGCCTCCTAGCTCTCATACTTGTGCCTTACTTTTGTTTTTAGCCTGTGTAGATCACTAGTATGCTAGGTTTGCTTAGGGTTGTTTATTATTATAGAGATACTTATGCAGAAAGTACTTTTGGATAAAAAACTTATAATCTCCTATTCACCCCTCCCCTCTCTAGTCGATTCCCTAGATCCTTTCATTGACCCTTTCACCATCCCTAGATAGAGCAGGACTTCTAGGGGGAATATTATTGTTATCAGGCACAACGGGGTGTGCGCTACCTACTATGATAGCCTTGCCTCCAATATTCCTTTTTCAAAAATCCACTTCAATCTTCTTAGCCTGGCTTTTGAAAGTTTCTTCCTGTTCCAAAAAAGTTGTTACTTTTTTGTAAGCTTCCAACAACCTTGATTTGAATTAGTCTTGCTAGCTCAGCAGAAGAGATGTAGAGGCCATCCTATCCAGTGCTGGAGCTAGGTAGATGTATCATCTTTAGTGACCACAGTGTGTTGAGTAGTACAAGTCTTAACCAAATTGATTGCAGAATATTTGTCTTTTAGGATCTCTATCCTCAGAAAGCTGTATAATCTCCTATTCAACCCCCTCTAATCAATTCTCTAGATCCTTTCAATTGATATCAGAGATTCTTGCTCTCAGTTGATTAGAGAGATAGGGTGTGACTAGTGAGGGTATGCATATGGGTAGGGGTCCTTACTTTGATGGTTCAAACTACGCTAGTTAGAAACAGAAGATGAAGATACATGTAATGGCTATTAGCCCAAGCATATGGCGTTTTGTGCTCGATGGTTTTGTAGTGATCAATCCAGATGAGCTCAACGATGTCGATTACGAGAACATTCAAGCAACCTAATGCCATATTCAATGCATTGAGCCTAGATGAGTTCAACCGTGTGAGCACACTTGAAGATGCTCAAAAGATTTGAAACACATTTGAGGAGTCCATAACGGGACTTCATCCCTCAAGGAGTCAAAGCTTGATGTCTTGATGAGCAAACTCAACCGATTCATGATGTTAGAGAGTGAGAGCGTGAATGATATGTACACATGCCTCAACGCCGTTGCAAATGAACTCAAGGGTCTCGAGAGCACTGAGATGAGAGACCACTTCCTGGTGAAGCAGATGATGTGTGCTCTCTCACCCAAGTATGAGTACTTGGTGACGCTCATTCATGAGAGGGACAACTTCAAGAAGCTTACGCCAATCGAGGTCCTTGGAAGAATTATCGCCCATAAGTTGGCAATAAAATACAAGGAAGAACTCTGTCATCAAACTCAAGTGGCAAGAGGAACATTGCTTTGAAGGCCAAGCATGTCATCGGAGATGATTCAAGTGACGATGATGAAGATGAAGAATTTGAAGCTCAAGAGATCGCTCTTCTAGTGAGAAGATTCTCAAAGATGTTCAAGAAGAACAGTGACAATAAGTTCTTCAGCCAAGGAAGAAGCCACAACTACTCAAATGACACTAAAAATAAACTCACTAAGTGGGTATGTTTCAAATGTGGCAAAATGGGTCACTTCATCACCGATTATCCAAACAAGAAGGACAAGAAGGAGGAAAAAGAGAAGCGGTACAAGAAAGAGTGGCATGAAAATGGCAAATTCTTAAGAAGAACCACTACAAGGCCCAAGCCCATATTGGCCAAGAGTTGGATTCAAACGACTCTTGCTCCGACTCTGACTATAATGATGAAGGTGATGATGACAATGGAGTTGTTGGTCTCGCTAAGCAAGCTCACGACTAGCGAAGTCCCTCTTTGATCACTCAAGTGATGATACGATTCCTCTGTGTCTCAATGCAAAAGGGTTAAACATAGTCCCAAACTCCAAATCACCCACCTATGATGGTATTGATGATGATTTACTTGAGAATTGAGCATGCCTAGTTATGATATGCTAATTGCTTGAGAAGCAATAGACGTTGCTTGTGAAGGAGAAAGAGAAGAATCAAGCCTTAACTCATGTACAAGGAGCTTAAGGTCTCTTATCGTAGACTTGAGAAACCTCATGAAGAGTCTATGAGTGCTCATGAAAGTCTTGGTCTTGAACATATCGAGAAGAAACGAGATCATCGGACTCTTAAAATCATTCATGACATTCTCAAGGGCAAACATTTCTCGCTCCTTGACAAGCAATCCACCTTGCCTCAAGTGGGTGTAGAATTACCATGTCCTAAATGTGCTTTTTTACCTATGTACTCACCCAGTATAATCTCTAATGATGTCGCAAGTGCTTCTGCTACTTTTTGTGAGGCAACATTGTTGAGTGAGATTCTAGTATGATCTGTTATGGACTTATCCTTTGAAATCTTAGAACATCTGAGTGCAATGTCGGTATCTCTAGAAATCTACTTTGGCTATGTCTTGTTGACGCCTTTCAAAATCCTTGAGGGTCTAGGTTCAAAGTCGGAACCTCCATCATTTGCTTCTGTCTACTGTGCTCTGAAGGTCGGAATCTCCGAGTTTGTGTAGGAAGTTCCGAGATCTGTTTTGTACATTCAAAATAGTCGTTGCTTTCAAATGTAGAAACTTCTGGGTTCCATATCGGAACTTCTGACTTCTTCAGCTTTTTGACTAACGGCTAGTTTTGAGAGGTTGACTATATATACTCCTAAGTCTCTTTGAATGTCTAACTCTATCATTCCTTTCTTTGATCTCCTAGGTTCCATCACTTTATTCCTCAAGTTTTAGCTTCAATTTTTGTGAGAAAATCTTTGAGAGAAAGAGATTGAGCCATAGTTGAGCACCAAGCAAGAGTTCATCTCCAAGCCGAACTAATTGAAGCTTGTTACTTTTCGAGATTAGCGTCTCCAAGACTGATAGGAGTCGCTTGGGAGCTTTCAAGGAGATTGGGAAGAGCTCTAAGAAGTTTATAAGGATTTGAAGCTCGCCTATCGTAAAGTGAAGAGCAGCCACAAGAAAAAGAAAGCTTCACATTGGCAAGCTTCTTGAGGGAAGAACACGATTTGGTGCCGGCTACGATCGTAAGATCAAACTTTCTCAAGGGAGACATAGACTTCACCAAAAGCTCGACCTTCGACAACAAATCATTGTGTCTCTCGTCTGATCGTCTCGTTGCACATCTTTATACTCATTTTGGTACTTGTTTTGTTCTCATATCTGCTACTAGTTTTCTTAAGGTTGTGCTTCCTAGCTCTTATACATGTGCCTTACTTGGGCCTGTATAGATTACTACTATGCTAGATTTTGCTTAGAGCTCTTAGTGTTATATAGATATTTGTGTAGAAAGTACTTTTGGAATAAATTTTTCATAATTTCCTATTCACCCTCTCTTTCCTCTCTAATCGATTCCCTAGATATTTTCATTGACCCTTTCACCATCCCTAGATAGAGCAGGACTTCTAGGGGGAATATTGTTGTTATCAAGCACAATGGGGTGTGTGCTACCTACTATGATAGCATTGTCTCCAGTATTTCTTTTTGGAAAATCCTCTTCAGTCTTATCGCCTGGCCATTGAATGCTTCTTCCTGTTCCAAACGTTTTAACTTTTCTGCAAGCTTCATATCAACCTCGGTTTGAATTAATCTTGCCTGCTCTGCTGAAGAGATGTACAGGCCATCCTGTCCAATACTGGAGCTAGGTAGATGTGCAGCATCCCTGCTAAGCTTGACGTATCATCTTTAGTGACCACAGTGGGTTGAGCAGTATCAGTCTGAACCAAATCGATTGCATAATAGTAGTCTTTTAGGATCTCTGTCCTCAGAAAGCTGTATAATCTCAGCATCACCTTGAGCGGGAATGAGCAAACCATCCTTATCTAGTAGTCCTCCGATCTCAACAACAGACTCAATTTCATAGAATGCATCATAGCTATATGGGTTGGTGGTGACTGCAGTAGAAAGAGGAACTTGACTCTAGCAATAGCAAACTTCACCAAAGCAGTCATGCCTACTTCTTGAACCACCCCAAGAAGAGACCCAGCTTCACATACACCCTTATAGTGCATTAGTTCATCGGGGATACCAGTGATCCTAATCCATACAAAGTGCAGTTTGGCTTTAGCAAGAGAGGCAGAAGTCCATTTAGTTACAGCAATAGAAATCCCAGACCCATTCAGTGTGAAATCATCAAACCCTTGCATTCTCTCAATAATCTCTACCGTGGGAAATGTCACTAAAAATTTCCTTGGATCCAGCTCCTTAGCCTGCCAAACCCAATCCGTATGAAAAGCTTTCTCTAAACCTTTCTCCAAATCAGATGTAGTAGGAGCCCCTGTCTTGATGTGAACCAAGGCTAAGACATTAGAAGCACTACAGGACCAGCTTTTCTGAAACATTGAGCGTGAAAACAAACTAATCTAGGAGCAGCAAAACCAACCAATTGAATTACTAGTTTAGGCTGAGTAGGCCCGACACAAGTTTCAGTGATGTGAGTGTCCTTCAAACACATAGCACAGAATAGTTTCTCTTTGCAATTCTGAGATGTATGAGCAGTACTAGTGCAATCCTAACAGTAAATCTTCTTCTCAGGATGTTTGGCTTTCGCAGCAACAGCAGCAGTAGTTGTCGGTTGTGCAGGTGAGGAGACAATATTCAGGGAAATAGGATTTACCCCATCAGAGGAATTGCTTGCTTGATTTGGCGCCGCCACCGGTGAGGAAGCTGCCTCAGCTGAAATCAGCTCCCATCTGAGGGGCCGCCACGCCAGTACCTTGGGAGGATGCGGAGCATTGGTTAGTTTCCATCCTTTGTCTTGATCCCCGCGGTTGGTCCAAATTACTTGATGTCCCTGAAAATTCCTCCCACCATGGAAACGGCCACGCCGCTCGTCATCACCGCCATCCAGCCAAAACCTACCACCACCAGCGCCACCCCTGCCAGCCATCCCACCTTCCCCCGCCGCCGCCTCACCGACTCCCGATCGCGTCGCACGCTGAGGACGCGCCGCCCAGATATGCGAGAAGAAACGATCAAGGTGCTCCAAAGGATGGGAGGCATAAACCGTAGCTTGAGGTGTCACCACTGGTGTGCCTTCAACCGCCAGAGATGTGGAGGCCATTGCTCCACATGGCCTTGCACCTCTGGCCCAGCCAGATTTGAACTGGAGTCCGCCAGCAACGTTCCCGCCACAGCCCCTGTTCGTACGTTGCTGAGCAAATCCCTGCGCAAACAAACAAGGAAAGGCATCCAGCGGAGGAATCGACGATACCTGCAAATAGGGCCGCGCAGTACCTGCTAGGACCCTAGGACTGGAGGGCATAGAAGATCTGCAAAATCTCGACAAAACATCACCAAAAGTGAAAGGAGGAGGCGATCGCAGATGAACACGAGCATCCCCCACGTCAATCGAACGAAACGGAGCCGGAGCAGGACGCAGACCGATGTGCAGAGCGACCCAGCCTGACTTGCTACGTCGTCGACGAGAGCAGGAGTGCGAAGGCCGTGGAGACACGCTACGAGAAGGGGGAACCCGGATGAAGTGGGGGTGCTGTGGTGGACGCAGAGGAGGAAGAGAGCGAAAGGAAGTGGCGCCGAGGAGCTCCTCGTCACTTTCCTCGCCGTCGAGACGGCTCCATAACCTTCCACCGGTCATCCGCAGTCCAACGTATGCCACAGCCGACCGCTCCCCACATCTTCTCCTCCTTCCTCCTGTGGCGGTCGCCCCTCCTCCACACGACCAGCTCGTTCGTCCTCCTGCGCGGGGCGACTCGATCGAGCTGGATGGAGCTCAGCGGATGGATTCGCCCGTCACCTGTCTTATCGGGAGGTCCCGCGGATCTGTACATCTTCGTCGGGGAAATTTTTAATCATGAGACTAATCTATCATCTCAGAAGTATTCAGTTCAGGTTGGTTGCGCGGCCCCAGCCAGAACCTACTGTTTTGCAATTTGCTCAAGATCGTACACAAGTGCTAAAACATGACAATGTGTTATCAGTTCATTGGAAAACCCAAGGGGAATTAAGGGAGTTAATATATATAGCGTTGAGTTGAGGGCTTGATGTTAGAGCGAGGAAAAAAGGAACAGATCAACCTTCTTGTTTGGTGTTTGCACTTTGCACATACTGGTTTAACTTTCAGAGTTCAGGGGGCTAAGGAAACTAGCACTCCTGTACAAAAGAACCTGCTGTCCTATCACTGACGCAGAAACTGTGCCTCAATGCACAGGCTCGACTATAAACTTCATTCTTTTTTCTTGATCGCACATAGACATGGGTCTACATGCTCTGAATAAACTTGAACGATCACACGTGCACTAGAGAGGAAATTTAAAGTTCAGTTGTGCTTACTGTACATCATCAAGAACGAAAGGATGTTAGCATCACTTGCCATGCACTCCAATGCTTTATTTTTTTTTCTTTTCTGCAAGGAGCCATGCACTCCAACTTTCATATATGCATGACTAACATGTTGCGATGGGTGGTACTATGTGTGCCACGTTTGGGAATAATGGATGCTTAATTAGTTCTCTCTTACACGAAGTAATCTATTAATGAGAGTAAATGAGGCCCATTAACTTGGCAATTAATAAAACCATAGAACTCCCTTAAGTTGTGGTCTTTAAGGGTCATTAGTTATTGTCTAGATATAACACGGCATGCTATGCCAATGCCTCCTCCGAGATATGCAGGCAGAGAGGAACCATCGTCCAATCTCTCTCTCCACCCCTAGCTAGCTTCTGAAATCCCCTATGGATTTCAGCTGCTTCCAGCCCCTTGCAGGAAGCTGTGATGACATGCCAATTGATTTCTATGTGCAGCAAAATTATCATCCGTTTGGAGGCATTGCACAGGACTACACACCTGCCGGTGGATCTATACTTCCCTTTGCAACTGCAGCCTTTTATGATGAGTGCTACCCACATGGGGCAACAAAGACGGCTGTCATCGATCGCGTATCGCCGATCGTTCAGAAACCTGGATCTCACTTGCATCTGTTAACGCCTAAGTTCGAGGTTTCTCACCTGATTGGAGGTAGCCTTGGATCATATAAAGCGTATGAGATGAACGGCAGGTTCATTCCAAGAAAGAAGACCTCGGGTAAGACACTCAAGAAGGCTAATGTTGTCAAAGGGCAATGGACACTAGAAGAAGACAGGTAAATTACATCTGTTGATGCATGCTTTGTTAAACAAAAAAGGTCCACCCAAAAGTAAAATTGTTACAGTATTGTAAGTTGAAGTTAGGAGTTATTATCTCTACGAAGCTATCAACAAGTTTGTTCTTGGAAATTTTAACAGGAAGTTGGTAAAGTTAGTGGAACAGTTTGGACTGAGGAAGTGGTCTCAGATAGCGCAAATGCTGCCTGGAAGAGTTGGAAAGCAATGCAGAGAAAGATGGCACAACCATTTGAGACCTAACATCAAGGTAACTCTTTACCTTCTGTTACAACTGAGGAGTCCAACCAATTTGATGTCTTTTAATCTATAATAACATAGGGAATGCCTACATTTAACTATTTACCTTCTGTTTGCTTTGACCCATATTTGAAATAGTAATCTAATTAAGTGCCAGAAAAACTGATTTGAACACATTCAGTGAGATTTGAAGGTAATTCAGGCCAGAGAAATTCATTATGGGTGCACTATTCTGGGAGTTAATATACACGAAGTATTTTTTGGGTTTGCTTACCAGATAACACTAGATGATACCCCGCGCGTTGCTGCAGAAATTATAAATATGGATTTTGTGGAATTGAAGTTAGATCACTTAATAATTTTTTAGTGAGTATGTAGTAGGGTAATAATTCTATTTTCTTGGTGTATAACAAGCTGCAAGCTTGATGTCTATAATTTGGTATGGCAATGAGCCAACCATCAATCGTGCAGGAGATTGTCTATACTTATAGTCACGCTTAGACCATAATGGTGATTATTTACCTCTCTTTCTTGAGATATTGTCAATAATCTCCACTACGCAAAGAACTCGTGAGCTGTTATTATATAAATTATGCCAACATCAAGTAAGCATGTTGTTTTCAAGCCATATATGCATCTATCCACGTCGTCAACAAAGAGACAAAGACTACATAAGTTCATATTGGAGGACAACAAACCAAATCAAACAAACCTCCTAAGATCAACAAACTTGATAGTAAAAGATTATGTGTGCAAATTTGTATAAAGGATATCACCACAACTCATAAGGTCAACGTTTTCTGTAAATAAAGATGCATAAAGAAAAATTAGAGAGGAACTAAACTAATTGGCAAGCAATAAATAAATGAAGATGCATAAAGGGAAATTGGAGAAGAAGTAAACTAATTGGCAAGCAATAAATTAAAAATAAAATTGAGATGACGTGGCCTCACCACAGAGTAGGAAAAATAGGTAGTGGGGAGTAGCTATTTAGTAAT
Organism: Stipa capillata; assembly: GCA_019208055.1. Lineage (NCBI taxonomy): Eukaryota > Viridiplantae > Streptophyta > Magnoliopsida > Poales > Poaceae > Stipa > Stipa capillata. The sequence goes on along the minus strand of JAGXJF010001219.1, from coordinate 196,188 downwards.
AGAAGATTTCTTTTTTTTCTTTTTTTTTGTGGATGGCTGATGGTGGGGGACAAGTTGGGGTAAATATTCTATTCCGATTCAGATCCTTGGCTTACTGTTTCTGAGACCAATGTTTCGAAAGGGAAGAAAACTCTAGCATGGCATCAGTACATACCAGAAACAAAGCATAGTAGAAAACCATCACAATCGACCAGAGCTAGAAAAGTTCGAATATCTTTTGCCCGGCCCAGTTAACTTCAAAAATCTACAAAAGTTTAATGTGCAAATAACCATAATGGTTAAATATCATGGAGAAACAGAAAGATGGACATCCATGTTTTCAAAATTAAAAATAGTATGTTACAAGTTTTTTTTTATTTGCTAACACCAAAATTTTCAAACACATATTATTTGTGTAGTATGCAGCGAGATGTAAAGCTTTTGTGATTTCTTGAAAAATTATTATTTGTGTAGTATTGGTGCTTGGAATAAATCTTTTTATGCATGGAACAACAAATGCAGAAAGATATTTGGAGTGAGGAGGAAGACATGGTTCTAATACAAACACATAAAGAGGTTGGCAACAAATGGGCAGAGATAGCTAAGCGCCTCCCTGGGAGAACAGAAAACTCCATAAAAAATCATTGGAACGCAACAAAGAGAAGGCAATTTGCACGGAGGCGGACTCGCACTAGTGCCAAGAATCCCAAATCGGGGACACTTCTACAAAACTACATCAAAAGCCTTGGAATTGGCTCTAGCAAGGTCATTGCTCCTCTAAATCCAAAAGAACCTCCATTGTTTCCATGTTCACCGGCATCTCCAACACCAAATATGGCACAGGTGAATAATAATAGGCCAGAATCCAACCCATCCAACATAATGGTCACGCAAGGAATATTCAGCATAGATGACAGGCAGACTCAGTCTTGTGAAGAAATCGTAGTTCCTGTTAAGAATTAATGGGCTAGGCCCAAACGAGTTCTAAATTTAATTCTAGGTAAATTCCAAAGGTCTACTCATACATGGCAAAGACTAGTGGCTTTAGTCTCATATTGCTAGTGGAAGTGGAGGGAGACCACCTTATAAGGATTGGTGCTCCACACCTCTCCAAAGCAATGTGAGGAGAGAAAGGGAAATACCACACGCGCTCGCTCGTCTCGCTTGGCCGGGCGTGGCGTGGCGTGGCTTGGCGTGGCAAAGGGCGCGCGCACACGACATGCGCGTGAATGGTTCGGCGAATTCGGGCTTCCCGCTGGGCCCTGTGGCGCGCACACGACATGCGCGTGAATGGTCCGGCGAATTCGGACTCCCCGCTGGGCCCTGTTGCAGCTCTCTTTACCATTTTATTTTGTCAAGTGATTTTTGGATAATGATCAAAACTGAATTGGAGTCGTGTGCCGTAACCGAGTTCGGGTCGTGCGCCACACTCGCGTCCTGATCGGATCCGAAACCGTGGCGGCTCGTCTATAAGAAGCCCTCCTTCTTTTAGACGAAGACACCCAAAAAATCAATCTGTTCTCTGTTTTTCCACCCGCGTTGCGCCGTCGTCCGGTCTTCTCCATCCCGTTCCTTGGCGTGCACCGAGCGACGGGAGAGCAGGTCTCCGAAACCCTCCGCTCTTGAGATCCTGTACGGGAGAGAGAGAATAAGGTTTTGGGAAGCGTCTATGCGACTGCTCAATCTACTGCGCTGCACCGATCTCGTCTCGGCATCAGTCTCTTCGCTGCGCCAATCCACGCTGCATCGGCCTCTTCCCTGCGGCAAGTTCCGCTATGTCTCTTCTTCACATCTCCGGTAAATTCCCTGGTACCGTAGATGGAATTGGTTGCGGTGTTGCTAGCTGTGCTCGTGTTAATCTGTGATCTAGATATGTGCTGTGACATAGTATCTTTGCTGTTGATCATGTCCAGATTTAATTCGCTGTTTCTGGTCATGTTAATTCTTTGGATTAGTCTCATTACATTGCCTAATTTTCCAACATTTCAAAAACCTTATAGGCATTTAATGAACATGATGAAAGTCTCTGGTTTTGCCGATGCTATTAAACCTGAAAAATTCACGGGAGTGAACTTTAAGAGGTGGCAGATGAGGGTAACACTCTGGCTCACGGCTATGAATGTGTTCTGGGTTTCTGAAGGAAAACCAGACAAATTCGCATCAACCGAGAAGGAGAAAGAGTTTGCTGATGCCACCACTGTGTTCATAAGCTGTGTTCTCAGTGTGCTCACCGACCGTCTCTTCGATGTGTACATGCACATGAAGGACGCGAAGGAGCTGTGGGATGCACTTGAGAGCAAATTTGCTGCCTCTGATGCTGGCAGTGAGCTTTATTCTATTGAGCAGTACCACGAGTATAGAATGGTTGAAAACTGTTCTGTGGTAGAGCAGGCTCATGAAATATAGTTCATGGTGAAGGAATAGGAATCTGAACACCTTAAGTGCCAATTACCTGACAAGTTTGTGGCTGGGGGCATAATTTCCAAGTTACCTCCCTCGTGGAGAAACTTTGCCACATCTCTAAAACACAAGAGGCAAAATATTTCCGTAGAGGATCTAATTGCATCCCTTGATGTGGAAGAGAAAGCTCGGGCGAAGGATGTGCACTTAAAAGGTGGCAAGGGCCATTCCAATGCCAACATGGCACACAAGCCTGGACATGGTAAGTTCAAGGGAAAGGGCAAGGCCATTCAGACGAACAACTTCAAGAAGAAGAAGGAAAAGGAAAGACCAAAGGGTGCTTGCTTCGTGTGTAGTGAGGACACCCATTGGGCAAAGAAATGTCCTCAGCGTAAAGGCAAGAAACCACAGCAAGGACAGCCCAAGACTGTCAATGTGACCATATGCGAGGAGAACAATGCAGAACCATCAGGGTATAGTAAATCCTCTACTGTTCTTTCAGTTTGTCATCCCACTGATTGGTGGTTTGACAGCGGCGCTAATGTTCACATGTGTGCTAATGTTTCCATGTTTTCTTCTTATCAGACCAACGAAGCTTCTTCCGTACTGATGGGGAACGGGTCGCATGCGCGTGTTCTTGGTGCTAGCATGGTAGATCTGAAGCTTACTTGGAAAAGATCGTGCAGCTGAAGAATGTGCAGCATGTCCCCTCAATAAGCAAGAACCTCGTTAGTGTCTCCCTTCTATGTAGAGATGGGTACAAGTTGGCGTTTGACGATGACATAGCACCCGGGTATCGTCAAGGAGGACAAAACTGGCCATCCAGACATAGGGTGGGCCAGGCCGACTACTCAGAGTCCGACTACAACACGAGGTGCATCATCGACTTGGAGTACAAGACATGGACACGTACCTGCCCGGAATCCCGGGTGGTAGTTGTAACCGATTAGGAAACATATCTGTAAGCCGATTCAGACTCTTGTAACTCTATCCCAGCCGCCTATATAAGGCCGGGTAGGGATCCCCGGATAAGGAGACAGAAAAAATAGAGCTCTCAGATCATCTGATCATAGGCATAGACACAAACCCTCATACGGGATACATCAATACCAGCCACCAAACACAGGACGTAGGGTATTACCTCTTCTCGAGGGCCCGAACCTGTCTAAACTCTGTGTCCCGTGTGCACCCATCTAGATCTGCTACTCGTACACCGCCCCGTAATTAGTATTGCCGGAATAATACTCCGACAGTTGGCGTGCCAGGTAGGGGCTGTGCGCGTAGATCCATCTGAACAGATCCAGATGGGTTTCTTCAACAACGACGGTGACTTCGTTCCGGGCCTGGTCATGAGCTTCGACCCCCGGACCTCCGCCGCCGCTCCAGGATAAGCTCTCCGATTCGGAAAGCTCGACTTCATCACCGACTTGCTCGGCAGGCTCTACCTCGGCGATTCGGCTTCCAGCCAGTTGCCCGGGGGCTTCATCGCCGATTTCAACGCCGACTTGCTCGGAAAGCTCCACCTCGGCGACTCGGCTTCCAGCCAGTTGCCAGGGGCTTCATCGCCTTTAGTGCTCGGAACCTCATCCGAGTTGACTACTTCGGCGATCAACTCCAACAACCTGATCGCGCTCGAATCGGATCTACTGCTCGGGAACAGGTCTTCACCCGTCGAATAGAGATCCCGACTGGTTGATACGATCGAGTCCCTTCTACCCGTCCTCGACTACGACTCGGACGGCTTCAAGGGTTTGGGAAGCCACAATCCTTCTCGGGAGGATTTCATGGTGGACTCGGATGCGCCGTACGTTGCCGCCCGACTACGCCCGGGGGCTTACCGACTGAAGGATAAAAATGGCAACCTCGTCACCAACGCTTGGAACATTGAACAACTAAGTCGTTTCTATGCTTAAACTTTGTATTTCCATATTTTAATTATGAATAAATGAATAAATATTTCTTTGCTCCATCCGAGTAACTTTTGGGGTTCCCGACTGGCCCGCTATGCACGCCCACGGCTACTCATAGCGGACACTCGGGAGCTACACCACACTGGGTGCGCCTAAACGCACTCGGGTTCCTCTCTTTCAACAATTATTTTAGTACTGTGTAAACAGCCCGGCGTTAACTCTTTGTCTTCGATCGCCGGTCTACGCAACAACCCTACGCTACACGGGAAACAGTCCACGGCTAATCTCAACGCAATGGGGGATACGACGGGTCAGCAAGAGCACACACAAAGAGCTAACTTACACATGAACGAATCTTTACGAAAGAAGAGATTAATAAACATGACACAAGTTCACCAAAACATGCAGAGTCACACTCGGACTTCTCGAGTACTTAACATGCATTTGCGAACGGTTCATATGTTTATTCCTACTTCCACAAGTTAGCACGGTCGGCGAAGGCGTTTCGCTGCAGCATGGACCTCCTCCTCCTCCATCAGCCTCGAGAAAATCATCAGGACCCTCCGCTCGGTTCCACGAACCGAGTGGAGGCTCGGGGGCTACACCCACTGGATGTACTGTTCGTGCCCCCAGTGTGAAATCCACAAGACAATAAGGAATCTCCGTCCGACTACTCTAGTCGGACACCGAACAACTCGGGACCGAAGCACCACAGCCTGTATTCTGGTTCTGACGCGAATTCCAAGGGTATTCCCCCAGAGGGACACTAGCTAGACCTGAGCCGCTCGGGAAACCAGATACCATTTGGTAATTCAGTCAGGATTCATGAGGTTCTAAAGTCCCTCACATTCTCTCTGCAAGTGACGACGAGGCCCGCTCAGGCGGATGCCACTCGGGAAGCCTGCCCAGGGGAGAAGGCAAAAGCACTCGGCGTAACCAAGACAAAAATCAGCTACTCGGGAAAGGACATAAGGACCCTCCACTCGGTTCGAAGAACCGAGTAGAGGCTCGGGGGCTACACCCTCTGGGTGCACTGTTCGTGCCCCCAGAGTGAAGTCTACAGAAGCAGCCTTTGCCCGACTAATCCAGTCGGCCGAAGGCTCGGGGGCTACTGACGATGACATAGCACCCGGGTATCGTCAAGGAGGACAAAACTGGCCATCCAGACATAGGGTGTGGCCAGGCCGACTACTCAGAGTCCGACTACAACACGGGGTGCATCATTGACTTGGAGTACAAGACATGTACACGTACCTGCCCGGAATCCCGGGTGGTAGTTGTAACCGATTAGGAAACATATATGTAAGCCGATTCAGACTCTTGTAACTCTATCCCGGCCGCCTATATAAGGCCGGGTAGGGATCCCCGGATAGGGAGACCAAAAAAATAGAGCTCTCAGATCATCTGATCATAGGCATAGACACAAACCCTCATACGGGATACATCAATACCAGCCACCAAACACAGGACGTAGGGTATTACCTCTTCTCGAGGGCCCGAACCTGTCTAAACTCTGTGTCCCGTGTGCACCCATCTAGATCTGCTACTCGTACACCGCCCCGTAATTAGTATTGCCGGAATAATACTCCGACAACATTTGAGTCGAATAAAGTAGTTGCGTCTAAGTTTGGATAATTTATTGGAAAAGGCTATGAGTGCGGAGGCCTGTTCCGCCTTTCTCTTTTAGATTCCTGTGTTAAGACGATGAACCAAATTTATGATCCAGTTAATGTTAGTGAAGCTTCTGTTTGGCACTCACGTTTATGTCACATAAATTTTGGTTGTATAACTCGGCTATCCAGTTTAGACATAATTTCGAAACTTTCCATTGTCAAAGGTTCAAAATGCCAAGCTTGTGTGCAAGCTAAACAACCTTGCAATCCTCACAAGGCTGTGGAGGAAAGAAATTTGGCACCACTAGAACTCATTCATTCAGATCTTTGTGAAATGAATGGTGTGTTGACAAAAGGGGGAAAGTAATATTTCATGACTTTGATCGATGATGCTACTAGATACTGCTATGTGTACTTACTGAAAACCAAGGATGAAGCTCTTGATCACTTTAAAATCTATAAGGCTGAAGTTGAAAATCAACTAGAGAGAAAGATAAAAAGACTTAGGTCAGATCATGGTGGAGAGTACTTTTCTAATGAGTTCAATTTATTCTGTGAGGAACATGGTATAATCCATGAGAGGACGCCTCCCTATTCACCCCAGTCGAATGGGGTTGCCGAGAGAAAAAACCGCATTCTAACTGATTGGGTTAACGCCATGTTAGACACTGCGGGTTTATCCAAGGCATGGTGGGGGGAGGCTATATTGACATCATGTCATGTCCTTAACAGAGTTCCTATAAAGAATAAAGAGATAACCCCATTTGAACAATGTGAGAAGAAAAGACTATCACTTCTTACTTGCGTACTTGGGGTTGTTTGGCGAAAGTCAATGTGCCAATAACGAAGAAGCGCAAGCTTAGACCTAAAACAGTGGACTGCGTCTTTCTAGGCTATGCTCCTCGGAGCGTTGGTTATAGATTCTTAATAGTGAAATCTGGAGTACCTAACATGCATGTCGGTACAATCATGGAGTCCAGAGATGCTACATTCTTTGAGGATATTTTTCCTATGAAAGATATGCCTAGCAATGCTAGTCAAGAATCTGCTGAAACTCCTGAACCTGCCATACCAATTGAATATCCTGACCAAACACCTGAGCAAGATCCCGAGGAGGATGACAGTGTTGTTCTTAGACGGAGCACGAGACATAGGATTGAAAAATCTTTTGGTGATGACTTCACTGTGTACCTTGTGGATGATACTCTCAAAACTATTTCAGAGGCATATGCATCTCCTGATGCAGAGTACTGGAAAGATGTGATCCGTAGTGAAATGGATTCTATTATCGCTAACGGAACTTGGGAGATCACTGAGCGTCCCTATGGATGCAAACTAGTTGGATGCAAGTGGGTGTTCAATAAAAAGATTAGGCCTGATGGTACCATTGAAAAGTACAAGACACGGCTTGTGGCCAAGGGATACACCAAAAAGGAAGGCGATGATTTCTTCGACACTTATTCACCTGTTGCTAGATTGACCACAATTCGGGTATTACTGCCTTTGGTTGCCTCACATGGTCTTATCGTTCATCAAATGGACGTAAAGACAGCTTTTCTTAATGGAGAGTTGGATGAGGAAATTTACATGGAACAGCTTGATGGATTTGTAATAAAAGGTCAAGAGAGTATGGTGTGTAAGTTGCAGAAGTCTTTGTATGGTCTAAAACAAGCACCTAAGCAATGACATGAGAAGTTTGACACAACCATACTATTTGAAGGCTTCACAATCAGTGAAGCAGATAGATGTGTGTACTATCGTTATAGTTGGGGTGAAGGAGTAATGCTATATCTGTATGTGGATGACGTACTGGTCTTTGGGACAAGTCTTAACAAAATAAATGAGGTTAAGTCCTTTCTGACTCGAAGTTTTGACATGAAAGATCTGGGAGAAACTGATGTGATTCTGAACATCAAGTTGATCAAGGGTGAGAATGAGATCACACTTTCACAGTCTCATTATGTGGAGAAAATGCTGAGCCGTTTTGGCTACTTGGAGAGCAAACCTGCTCCAACACCCTATGACCCTAGTACGATGCTTCGAAAGAATCAGGGACTAGGAAAGGATCAGCTGAGATATTATCAGATCATTGGGTCACTCATGTACCTAGCTAGTGCTACTCAGCCTGACATCTCCTTCGCTGTAAGCAAATTGAGCCAGTTTTCCTCAAATCCGGGAGATGATCATTGGCGTGCTCTTGAACGAGTCATGCGCTACTTGAAAGGTACAATGATTTATGGAATTCACTATTCCGGGTATCCTGTTGTACTTGAAGGGTATAGTGATTCAAATTGGATTTCTGATGCTGATGAGATTAAGACTACAAGTGGATATGTGTTCACTCTTGGTGGTGCTGCTATCTCATGGAGGTCTTGCAAGCAGACCATATTGACGAGGTCAACCATGGAAACAGAACTTACAGCATTAGATACAGCCACCGTTGAGGCTGAGTGGCTGCGTGAACTATTGATGGATTTGCCAGTTGGAGATAAGCCTATTCCGGCTATTCTCATGAACTGTGACAATCAAACAGTTCTCGCTAAAGTGAACAGTGCAAAGGATAATATGAAATCCTTGAGGCACGTGAAAAGGAGATTGAAGTCTATTAGAAAACTAAGAAACTCCGGAGTGATAGCCCTGGATTACATTCTAACGGCTAAGAATCTGGCAGATCCCTTCACAAAGGGTTTATCACGGAATGTGATAGACAATGCATCGAAGGAGATGGGAATGAGACCCATGTGGGTTATACCACAGTGGCAACCCAACCTATGTGATCGAAGATCTCGTGAAGTAGGTCCAGGGAAAAACAAACTGTTTGGTTAACTGAGAGAGTACAACTATAATCCACTCCAGTGAAGATGCCGTACTCTCATGACTGTAAGGCAAGATGACTTTGTCTTAATGTGTTCTGTGGCTCTAACCAACAAAGATGTCGTCCTACATGGTATTCTTGAAAGAACACACTTAAGTGAGCTAGACTGTTAAACGTCGCAGTCTGTTAGACTTAGGTGCTCTCTAAGAAGCTCATGAAGAGACCAAGGAGTATGACGTATAAGCTCCACCCGAGGGGAAGCCTTTTGGCGGCCTAGTACTGGTCAAGACTTTAAGTAAAGCTTACTCGCACAAAACCGCCAATTCAAGACCTAGTCCATTATGTAGTTGCGGATAAGTATAACTTGAAGCTCTAGGTGGAAGTTCAACCTTGACAGGTCTCCACTAGAAATACTAGTATATAAACAGTGCATTGGAACAGCAGAGAAACTACGTGTGCCTCTGGGATTTAGTGGGGGAATGTTAGAATTAATGGGCTAGGCCCAAGCGAGTTCTAAATTTAATTCTAGGTAAATTCCAAAGGCCCACTCATGCATGGCAAAGACTAGTAGCTTTAGTCCCATATTGCTAGTGGAAGTGGAGGGAGACCACCTTATAAGGATTGGTGCTCTGCACCTCTCCAAAGCAATGAGAGGAGAGAAAGGGAAATACCACACGCGCACGCTGGCTCGCCTCGCCGGGCCGGGCGTGGCGTGGCGTGGCAAAGGGCGCGCGCACACGACATGCGCGTGAATGGTCCGGCGAATTCGGGCTCCCCGCTAGGCCCTGTCGCAGCTCTATTTTGCCATTTTATTTTGTCACGTGATTTTTGGATAAGGATCAAAACCGAGTTGGAGTCGTGCGCCGTAACCGAGTTTGGGTCATGCGCCACACTCGCGTCCTGATCGGATCCGAAACCGTGGCGGCTCGTCTATAAGAAGCCCTCCTTCTTTCAGACGAAGACATCCGGAAAATCAATCTGTTCTCTGTTTTTCCACCCGCGCTGCGCCGTCGTCCGGTCTTCTCCATCCCGTTCCTTGGCGTGCACCGAGCGATGGGAGAGCAGGTCTCCGAAACCCTCCGCTCTTGAGATCCTGTACGGGAGAGAGAGAATAAGGTTTTTGGGAAGCGTCTATGCGACTGCTTGATCTACTGCGCTGTACCGATCTCGTCTCGGCATCAGTCTCTTCGCTGCGCCAATCCACGCTGCATCGGCCTCTTCCCTGCGGCAAGTTCCGCTACGTCGCTTTTTCACATCTCCAGTAAATTCCCTGGTACCGTAGATGGAATTGGTTGCGATGTTGCTAGCTGCGCTCGTGTTAATCTGTGATCTAGATAAGTGCTGTGACATAGTACCTTTGCTATTGATCATGTCTAGATTTAATTCGCTGTTTCTGATCATGTTAAGTCTTCGAATTAGTCTCATTATATTGCCCAATTTTTAACAGTTCTTACATGTGATGATTTTTACATTAACATGTGCGATAGTTTATTTGACAGAAAGGAGGAGATACAATACCAGCTTTATAACATAGATGATTATGTTGACATGAATTATATATTCAACCATATTAATTATGCTATCAAGATTGACCATGAGATAGATATGGAAATGACATGGGATGACGACGCACTCGAAAACATTGAATCTGGATCATCACCACACTGGTGACACCGGCAGATCCTGCAGAAATCAAGACTCTGCATGTGAAGGAGGAGATGGATCTAGTTGAGATGGTCACACACACACACAAACTTGCAGCTAGTGGACAAGAAAAAAAACCAGTAATATAATTAATAGCACGACCTTTTCTTTTTTGCGAGGAATATACGACCTTATGAATGTATCATGGGAATCTATATTGACAATAAAAGTCAGTAAAACACGTAACTGTATGGCTTCAGAATGAAGCACTTGATTATATATATTTGTATTAATATTCTACACATCGTTCTCTCTTTATTTTGATATATTCGTTGTTTAACTTTTCCTTTCTATTTTGAAAATGAAGGTGGAGATGAACCGCTACTCTTCTTATGTTCCCTAATCAACTAATCTTGATTCATATGTAGGTCATGCCAAGAAACAATTAATTAGTAACATAAAACATATCAGTTAAAATTAGGAAATGCACATATGTCTATTAAAGGTCAGAATTACTCTACAAACATCGGTTAGCATCTGCACGGTCAGTGGTCGCTTATTATTTAGTATGCACTGACACGGGATATTTAATTAATTCAAACTGAGTTATTGTTTTTGTGTAGCGTCCAACACATTCAGATAATGTTTCTCTTCAGTTCAAAAGAGCATTTAACATGAGGTCTTAATTTATTACATAGGCTGTTATAAGCTAGAACCCTTTGGTAAAATAGAGCATTACGTTGAACATCCAACGTAGGTCATCTCTGATAAGGCGCTAGCTAGACAATTCATTCATTGTTCAGATGATCCAGGTAAGCTTGATGATACCTGTGACCGGAGGGGAAAAGGTGAGTTATGCAAAAGTTTTATAGACAACTATAATTAAAAGGAACTGTTTAGTCTTCAATCTCGGCTAATAATACAAAAAAATTATTCTCTCTTTTTATGATCTTGCATGTCGACAATCTAATTCAACTATATCGTAGTCAGGTTTTAAATGTTTTTACTTCATATTTTGCTAAACTATGAGCTATTGATTTAGCAGTACTCTCTTTTTGTCCAGAATAAAATAAAACATGGTTCATGTTAAATAAGTAAGAAATGTGATTCGCATTGTCAGTCAGTACGGGATCATAACTTGTATTAATTAATTGAAGAAAACAAATTACCCTATATGCAGAGAAGGGTCACAAACTGCAGGGTGAAGAAGTTCCTGGTTAGCTTGATTAGCATGGTCACTAAACCCACCAGGTCCAACGTCGTGGCAAGATATATGCAGCACATTTTCTGCACTAGTTTCTTGTATCTGGTACATAAAAGAGTTGAATTAAAGTTGAGAACATAGCTCACACACTTCCTTGAATATTATAAGCTAGGTACCGAGCCTTTCAGGGTTTCCAAAAACCCATAACCATGAAATTTGAAGAACAATATTTTTTTTCCTAGAGATTTACAAGAGTTATGCGCTATTTAGCACCGGTAAATCATTATCTATCAACAAGCATAAATATATAGGATTCAAACCACCGTTGAAAGAACAACCATTCAGGCTAGTGCAATGTACCTTCTTTAGGAGAAAGAAACTAGGTAGTTGATACTGTAATAGAATAACCTAATACAATAGACCAGCTAGTACTTACTTTTCCTTAACATAGTTTTGTTAATTTAGGCTTCCGTACTACATGTATGAAACTCCCGGGCATGCCAAAATGAGGATTATCCAAAAGCATATGTGCATAAATGGCCCATTCAGGCTAAAACAAGACCGGAAATAAATAGCATGACTAAAGGACAGTTTTCTTTTGTGAGGGAAAATATAGGTTCTATTACAATTATTAATGTATTACCTTCCTTCTTAAGTCTTTGTTAACATCTTGCAGTTGTTGTTCCTGCACAACTTACTGGTTAATTCTGGGGCCTAGTTGTTGAAAGATGTATACACCAAAATGAAGGCAAAACAAGATGACACCTGCGTTACCTTACGCTTGAGCTCAAAGAACTGATCAAGTGACTGTTGGTTCTGTACAATTGTATACACAAATGGCTAGTCAGAAGGACATTTAACATGCTAAATTTGATCTTATACATATACATAACATGTATCTGAACCCGTCAAAGTTTCAAGGGTATAAAGTATATATGAAAATATGATCAAATTAACTTTTTTGAGGAAAATATTAAATTAACTTAGACTACGTACCTTTGTCGTCCTGATATGTTTGAGAGAGATCTCAATTTGGTTCTCAAGTTGCTCAAGCTCCTTCATGCTAAGTGGACCCAAGTCCTCACCAAGAAGATTTCTGCAGAAGGTCAATTTTAGGCACTCACGGTAACAACATGATATACCCAACTTCTTTTTTCTGGCGAATGACTATATCCAACATTTTCTGGCTAGGTACTACATACCTCTGGGTTGTCTGTAGGAACTCAACTCCTGTCTTTAGCTTCAAATACTCCTGGTAATTACTCTAGTTGAATAAGGAAATCAACAGCCCGCTGATTAATCGAGTGATCGAAATCATGACTATAATATAGAACTATACTATATATGAACACACCTTATTATGTAGTGTTTACTTCTGGTCTGGCATTCAAACTTATTAGGAGATAATAGATAATACTGAAATTAAAAGGGCAGGCATGCTAAAAGCTAGTATGAATTATGTATTTGAAGGTTGACAATGTAACTTAATTACGTAGCATTAATTAGTATATACAGTACTAGTTCTTACAGAACATTACAATCAGGGACAAGTCCGTTTCTAGCATACAGTAATTATCATCTGTGTCCGATGTTGCATAGTACCACCTCCATTTCAAAAAAGATGACTTTTAAAAAAAACGTGCAGTCAAACTTTTCTAACTTTGACTATTGGTATATAAAAATATTATTGAGATTGGTCAAATGAAAAATGGTATAATTAGATTTTTTATGAAAAATATTTCATAATTCTATAATTTTATACTAATATATTCATATCGAAAATAAGATAAAAGTTGTATCTTAGAGAAATGTCCATATCTAAAACATCATGTATTTTCGAACTGATAGAATACTATATCTTTCTTTTCAGTGAGAGAGCCTACTATATATATGTGTGTGTGTGTCAAACGTTCAGAAATTTCATATGATTCTAATTAATATTGTCTGGTGGGATGCACATCAATAGTTTTTCTAAGAAACAGTAAGAGAGCCCAATTACACCCTACTATACATTTGATTACACAATTTACATCCCACAAAGAAAACTTTATAAAATATTATTGTCATCTATTTTTGTAGTATTGTGCTTCTTCGCCATCAGGCATGAGATTAAATTAAACATACTTGACTCACCAGATTGCCATCATCTGACCATGAACCAAAAGTATATGCAAGACTGATTCACAAATGTATCTGCATATACCTATATTTCCAGAAAGACCAAGGTTCTTTATACTTTCATTCTTAAAAAAAAAGCTCGAAAAATTCATTGTTTTCACATGACTTGTGTATGAAGCAATAATGTTCAGAAGGCTTACTAATTCAGTCTCCGGAGTTGTGATTGCTTCAGAGTTGTAGTTGCAGCTGCGGTACCGCTCTAGTGTCTTGTACATGCTGTTGACACAACACAAAGAAAAGATCAACGGATTATACGTGACTTTAAATAAACAATCCTAAAAATACCCAACCTAAACATCGTGCAGGTTAATTAGTTCACTGTTTTACGTAAATTACCACGCTTTTAACACATAGTAGTAAGAGTTTTCTTTCATTTTGAGAAAAGGTCCAATTTACATCCCTCAACTACTATCATAGTTCAACATCTCAACCCTCCAAGCTCCAAAGCCGGACAAAACATACCCTCAGATTATGAGATCAATTCAACCCGGTTTTGACCTACATGGTGCATGCCACTGTGTCCATACTAACACTATCATGTCACACCTTAACAAATTAGCTAATAAAAGAAAACGATGGGCAGGACCACATGTCATACGTTCTCTCACGTGCGCCATGATCTTCTTTTAGTTTTATTTGTTTTTTGGGTTTCCATGTCATTCAAACGTAGGTTTTGTGTTAAAAACACCTACACGTAGGCATCATCTCAGCTCAAAACAGAGTTGAATTAGCCTCAGGGGTAATTTGTCCAACTTTGATAGTTGAGGGTATTGTTCTGTTCGATTTTGAAGTTATGGAGGCAGATTCTCCTTTGGCAATAGGTAACGATTGTAAATTGGATTTTGTGCGTATCTATGCAGACAGAAAGTCATCATTATGTTTTCTACTCTAGAGGCACACAGCCACACACCCCAAGTTAATAAAGGTTAATAAGACAGTATATATCTATACATCAGTGCTTATGTCATCTAAAACTCTTGGACAATTTTAATTGGGAAATTTGAATATCACTTCGACTATCGGGATCAAAGAAATGGAATTGAACATACTGTAATCGGTTTAAAGCCAACCCTGAAGACAGTGTAATTTATATGCGCCACTTTTGTCAATTTTTAATAAAATTTTCTAGCCCTACCGTTTACATTCGGTTCGATTATATTTCCTAGAACGTCAACCTTTGGAGTTGCATATATCCAAATTAACCATTTTAACTTAGATGGCTAGAGTTAGCTCTCTTCGAAGATTCAGTTAACCCAAACTGGCTATGTCAACTACTCTTCAGTATACACTACGTAAACACTCAATCACGACTCACGCATATATGTCTTCAAATTATTTTTTGGCTCCTGCTGGGATTCCTCAGCCTGATTAAACGGAGACTTAGCATTTTCCTCTCTCCCCATCTGTTTGCTTGCATACGATTATGACCTGCGGGGTATTACATGGTGTACACAGCAATCTCCAAGTTCCAATACGCATTTCACGTTGCTTCTTGCTGTTGCCTCCGCCAGTGGTGGTGCCCAAGGACGGTACACTACCACTTCAGACACCACCTGTCTGTCGACGTCTACGACTAACATACCAATCGATGGATTCTTCACATGCATATGCCAAGATAGGATAACTCCCGACGAGCCGATCGATATATATGCTTTTCTGAGTTACTTTCTCTCCCTTGCTGCAGCCGCATGCACGTACGGCAACCCAGACAAGACGTAGAGAGACTGAGAGAGGGGGGAAAGTTAGAGAGGGAGAGGGACGGGAGAGGGGGGGGGGATAGAGATATCTCAAAACACACGTCCCCAATAGAACAGTAGAATTGAAACCCAAAGAGTAGCAAGTTCCCAATGGAACAGTAAACTCTAGTGAACAAGGCACGATAAAGCTTAGAGGGAGAGAGATCGATGTAGAGGCAGATCTACCAAGAACTCCCCAATGGAACAGTAATGCGTATGCATCAAACACGACTAATTAATAAAGCAGATAACAAAATGGTTTGTGTTTGTCCAAATCTGGAGAAGCTAGCAAAAAAAAATCGATTTCGTAGCAGATCATGGAAGCTCGATCTATCCACATGCAGTAAAGAACACAGGCAGGAACAGTTAAGAGCTAGCAGCCTACTGATAGGATGAAGGTTGGACATTATTGACTGCCTCTTGTTGTAGAAAATGGAACTCACAGAGAACAAAAGAGGAAAGGCAAACAACCCAGATGGATGATAGAAAGATCGAGCCAATCTTTCGCCAAAACAGCAAAAAGAACAGGAGCTAGCTAAGCTATATATGAGCCCACATGCAGGTATGACCACAAGCCCAACAAGATCTTCCCAAAAGAAAGATCTTCAAACAAGAAAAGATCATCCAGAAAAACCTTGGGTTGCATCAGCTCAGTACCCAAAAAGCACCCAAATGACTTGTAATTAACGGGACCGGATTTAGGTCACATGTACAGTAAAACTGCTGGAATTTAGCTAGCTAGGGATCGATAGCGACAGCCAGACACATGTATGTGTGCGTGTGTACCATGACGAGGTGGAGAACTCGAAGAGGCGGCCGCGGCTGGAGAAGACGATGAGGGCGACCTCGGCGTCGCAGAGCACCGACAGCTCGTACGCCTTCTTCAGCAGCCCGTTGCGCCGCTTGGCGAACGTCACCTGCCGGCTGATCTTGTTCTCTATCCGCTTCATCTCCACCTTCCCGCGGCCCATCCTTCCTAGCTACCTCTCTTTCCCCGGCCTGATCTCTCTCTCTCTCTCTCTCTCTTCTTGGCCTTTCCCCTTCTCCTTCACTTCTCCCTACTTAAGCTAGGAGGGAGGGAGGAGTAGTACTTTCTCTATGTGGCTAAGGCGCCCTTGGGGTTCGGATGGATGGATGTAGCTACCTACACATGCACGTACGGCTTGTCTCTGGGGCCGGCTACTACTTTCCCCTCTCCTCTCTCTCTCTCTCTTCAAGATTTTGGTATCTCTCCATGACTCTACCAGTCTATCACCCTTACAGATTTTCTCTCTCCTCTCAAGTCACTTTCTTACCTGTCGTTCGTCTATCAAGCCGTGCTTTCTCTCTCATCATTTTTTAACTATAATTATTAAACCACGGGCCTGCGGGGCCCGTGCCGTTGCCAAGCCCATGGATGGAGCCAACTGCCCGCGTGGCGGTGGCGCGTCGCCCGTGCTGCGGGGGCTGAGCACAGTACAGAATAACGTGGTGAGTGAGGAATAGGGGGACACGTGTCGACTGCCGAGGGGGCTCAGCCCTCCTTCTAGAGCTGCCAAAAGCTGGGTCAAATTCGTCCCGATTTTCCCTGCTAATTCGTTAAAAATTTGGAATGTTTCGATTTAATTTGAATGAAACTCGATCGATCCGGTTCGGAGTCCATCTCAAACGAAGATAAAACCGGATGTTGGCATCATATTACTGCTATGTACATGCTTTCGTTTCATCTTAATTTTACTCCAAGAAAGGATTTTTCGATCATGTGAGGCTGTTCGTTTTGTAGCTAGCTAGGCCTGTAGATGCATGCGCGTACTAGATGTGCTGGTGGACATGTCATCATATACAGCTCAATTATGAAACGGAGTGTCTACTGGCTGTTGTGATTTGTGATCAGAGGCAATATCATTTTATGTATAACTTATAATTTGTTATTATTATAAAAATAACATAAAGAAGGGGTGTCAATAGCTTGATAGCTACGTCGCAATAGTTGTGAGTCGTGCACGACGGTCTTATTAGAAGGTCGCCGTACACTCAACAATATGAGACGTCAATATTTTTCAAATAGGTTTGGTTGTCCCATGAAACACGACCTAGTCTTATGTCGAGAGGGAAGCCTCATTCACGACTTGGCTAGCGACTTAGACCGTCGGTGACTTTCCAATGCCGCTCCTGGAGCTCCCCATCTGCAACTTGGAGCTCTAGGCAGCTCCATGAGATTTCTCATTTATGCGATGAATCTTACATCCCCGCGGGGAGTGAGGGTTATATATGCAAGAACCCCATGACAAATGAGTATGGGTGTCCTTGAGGGATTAGAAAAAGAGGGGTAGAAGGGTAAAACTTGGTCCATGAGTCCATAGTGGACTAAGGAGGTGGGATGATGTATGGTCCATAATGTCTAGCTCTCACATGCACCTCCTAATGGCTTCTTCTTTGACTTGCTCTTTGACTTGTTGACTAGCCTCTTAACTTGACTTCATGCCACGTAGATGCCACGTAAGACTACTTAGGCCAGCCTATTTAGGAGATAATTATATCCCAACAGGAGACCCATTGAGATGTAGTCATGGTAGTTGACGTTGTTCTTTCAATATTCAGGAAAATCATCTTCAAACGAAGAACTGAGTACTTTCTCTCCAAGAAACGTCCGCTCTGATCTTGGCCGTCGGACAGAGATATATTTTCTTGTTGGTGAGGAGTAGAAGAGAAGAAAAGTCCTTCGAGAAAAAAATAGACCTCAAAAGGCTCTTATTTTTCTCTTTTCAGGATTTTTTCTCCTCTCCTTTTCTTATTTTCTTGATTTCCACAAATTCTTGCAGAAATAGGGAGGGAGTAAAGCCCCTAACAGGCTTACCCCGATCCTTTGGGCCTCTTGCTAACGCAACACTGATCGGCCAGAATCATCGGCTGCACGTGGACTGCTCGTGGGCCTCAACTTGCTTAGGACGCCTATCAAAAGTGTGCGAGATCCGGCTAGGCCATGGCCTGGCAAGGCCCGGTTAGTAGGGTGTGGCAGCCGCTCACCGAGGCTTGCCTAGTAGGGAGGTAGCCAGTTCCTTCGACTGTCGAGATCAGCCCGAGCGGCTTGATTTGACGGTTTGAGGTGTCTTCTTTATAGGGCAAAAAGGAGAGGAAATCTAGGGTTTCGCCGCCCCTTTCCTCTCTTCCTTTCCTTTCTTTCGAGGGTTTTGGCTCCTTTCTCCGGCGAAGGACGAAACCGATGCACGGCGTACAAGACACATGTAGGGCATCGGGCCCCTTACACAGACATAGAGGGCCCCGTTGCGCCGAAGACGCTGTCGACAATGCTCGGGTGTTGGTGCGAGGTGTGGAGCCCCTAAGATGTCCCTAGAAGGCTAGCTCTCTAGGCTGAGAATTGGAAGGGAGAGAAGTGCCAGAGGAGCGACTCTGGTCTGGCGGTTTTGTCTCGATAGGGGTAAAGGAGCAAGACTGACGTGGTGTTCTGATTCATGTTGTGGTGGTTTGGTGGGGGAGTGGTGTTGTTGCACCGTCTGCCTGCCGCTCGAAGCGGGGCTGTCCCTTTGCTTGTAGCTCTCCCTTGGTGACCCGTAGAGAGGTGCGAGCTCGTGGTGGTCGTGTCCCTGTCTGGGTGAGCTAGCCTCATTCTTCTTCTTCCTACTTTTTGCACGGTAGCAGCGTGGCGTAGTGCTGGTGCTGATGATGGAAGGACAGCGAGGAGTCACTGTAGCCGTGTCCATGCCTTTGTATGCGTGCTTGCATGCTTGGCAAGCGATGCGTCATGGTTGAACAGGGGTTCCTCATTAGAGCAGGGCTCGCGTCTCGAGCGTGACTCCCATGTGCAGGTGAGCCGACATGCCCTCTATGACAACGTGGTCGCCAAGTAGGAGAATAGTAAGGGATCGTGATCCATGCCCGGGGGATGCAGAGCGTGCATGAATGCTATCGTGCCGCTCGTGTCGGCGTGGTCCTAGGGACACAACCCATGTTTGGGGCATGCTCATGCACGAGTGCATTAGCATGCTGCTCGTGTCGGTGTTGTCATTTGTTGCGCGTGGTCATGCACTGATGGCTAATGCGGGGGAGGCCGGGGAGGCATTGCAGCCACCCCTTCCTTTTTGTTTTTTTGTTTTTGTTGGTCCAAGGTCTACAAGCCGTTCCTCATGACCAGCATAGACTCACACGCAGGCCACGATTTTGTCAGGCCTTGTCCCCTTGTGTGCGGGTTTCTATCTGCAATTTGCTGGCTCATGAAACATTCCAGCCTGTGGGGAGTCATCGGGCTGGTTGACATAGCATCATGCGCAGGCCGAGCATATCGGGCCATGGAAACCATATGGGGTCAGCCCAAGCGGTGGGGGTGCATGTGCGTGGGCCATGAGTCAATGGCCTCTAGGAGGAGAGCTGGTCTGGTCCGGGATTGCAGGCCCACTGGCAACCAAAGCTGGGTTGGGTGGCATCAGTAGAGGGCTTAGGTAGCTATGCCGGGTGTAGGCCAGCACTACCGAACCGGGTTGTGGACCGTGGGGGCCACAGGCCATGGTAAGGGTGCAGCCAAGCAAGCGGCGATGTTTGCTCCCACTGCTCCCCCTTGCTTCTTTGATTGTCTAGAGAAGAATTAATTTCTTGGAGGGGGTGCCCTTTGCAACTCATTGATATTCTCCATTATTTTTCACTCGAGCAGGTGAGATGGCTCTTGACGGTTCTCCTCGCTTGTCTGAGAGGGTGAGCAAGTCGTTGAGCAAGTCTAGGGACCACTCTCGTGACAGGCGTCAGCGAACAAGCGGTCTTTGAGTAAGGCGGGAGATGATCGGGCATTGGTACTTGTACCATGATCTCCTGGGCCAACCTCTATGGATGTTGAGCAGCTGGAGGATGTGGGGTACATGCTGCATGGACACAAGATTGTCCTGGATCTGCACGAGGAGCATTACATGATGGGGAGGCACAAGGAGGCCATTGTGGTGTTTGCTTCTTAGCTCCATGCCGAGTTCTGTGTGCTAGTTCACCCCTTTTTTATGGAGTTCATCAGGGCCTTCAACATTGAGCTGGTGTAGCTGCACCCATCCACCATCCTCAAGCTTAATGTTTTCAGGTGGTTCCCTCCTTGAGGTTTCTTCTCTACTTCTCACATGTTAACATGAAGCCTACAAAGAATCCTGATGGCACCACCCAGAGTGTGTTTGGCATCGTCTTTCTGAGGCTTCGTCAGGACTTGGCTGAGGACTCCCCCATCATGCCATGTAAGTGCAAGTCTCCTTTGTGGAGGGAGTGGGATTCACAGTGGTTCTACCTTCATCTTCCTGGCACCAGTCTTCACCACTCTGGTGAGTCGCCCCCAAATGATGGTCGGATCGGTCTCAAGGATGCCCCTTGGATAGAGCCGATTCATAAGGAGAGTAGGAAGATCGACAAGATCAAGGTAGTGTGACACGAGCAGAGCTTCAGAGACCTTATGGAGGAGATGCTCATGGCGGACCGCTACATGATAAGGCTGTGCAAGAAGAAGGAATTGGGGATTCCTCATGACTTTTGTTCTCTGCACACTGCCGACGTCCGTGAGTATTTCTACTCATGCCTTCACTTGTTTCTTTACTTGACTTCAGATTTTGATGGCTTCTTTTTTTAGCTTGTTCCCTCACAAGATGGTGGTGGAGTGGATGGATTAACTGATTGGCCCATACAACACTGAGGAACACAAGGTGTATGATGGCACTATGGATGGGAAGGCATGCCACAATGTCACAGTGAGGTGCTTCAAGATTGTGCTTCCTGTGAGAGGGGATCCTTTACTGGCCACCAGCTCTACTTGCCTGGAGGTGTACAGGGTGTCACGAGATAGCTTGGGGAGAGTGGCAAAGTTGGCCATACTTGGCTTGCCGTACCCTTCGTCGAGGCCCCTGAAGCCTTCGAGGAAGAGGAAAGATCCGCTGAGGTGTGGCATAACCGGTTTTAAGGACCGGATATTCCTTGTGTTTCCTGTACTATTCCCTAGATCAGTCATCAGTACATACAAGTTAGCTTGAATATCATCGACATACACGTTCATAATAGATACTCATAAATAGATCGACCGTCGCGGTCGAGACCATATACCTATAGTCCATTGGCTAAGAGTCTACAGAAGAAAACAAGCGAGGATGTGGCCCAACAGTATGCCATACCTGACAGACAACCGACTGGGGTTACGCCCTATCTTTCGTTATAACTGACACCGTCCTTCTTCGGAGTAGAAGTCTCCCTCGTCTGGCCACGTCAATAAGCCAGGTGAGTACATTTTATACTCGCAAGTGTCCCACAGGGGCAGTGTAACAGTTATGTTCATGCTTGGCTTTGTCAAGGAAATGGTTCTACCCTATGTTGCATGTTGTGTGAAAATATATGTTTGCATTTGAAAATACCAGTAATAAGGTTGCAAGCATTTGAAAAAACATAGCATAATAACATGAAGCGTCATACATTCCAACGACGAGTAGCACTCGGCTATCGTCTCACCAATTCAAACAATGGCAGTTCTGTCGTCGATTCATAACATCATCCCCACCCCCTTTTATCGATAAAAGCCCTTAGCACAAAAAGAAAAAGGAAATTAAAATAAAAACAAAAAGAAACATTCCTTCTCAACCAAGTAGGTTGGGCAAGGCCCGCTAAACCTCTAGGCCTGTGTAGCCCGCCAGCCCACCTGACTGAGTCGTCGCCCCATTCTCCCCTTTTCCTCTTCTCCCACATGAAGGCGTCACCGCGTGCAGCCCGCTCTCCGGCCTTCCCTCCACGTTGCCGCACATGATTGGGGCAGCACGACCATGCTGCACAGGGAGCTCCGCTCTGACTAGCTGACTTCGCCATAAATGCCCTGATCGTACCTCCCGCTTTCCCCTTTTCTTCCCTTCCCATCTTTCCTCTTTTGGCAACTCCGCCGCCAGCCCTAGCTTCGCAGCCGAACGTCCTCGCTGCCAGAGCTCCTCACCGCCGTCTCCCTCGCTGTCGGGAGCGAGCCTGGAACTCCTGCGGAGCCACTCGAGAACACCGACAAACTCACTAGCGCCCCGGGGAGCTCCACTGATGGTCGCCACCACCTCCCTGACTCCTCCCACATCGCTCGGCCGCCTTCTTCCTCAACTCTGGTGACCAAGACCTCCACCGCCCACTGGCAACCTCACTGCTCCTCCCGTCCTCCAGC
Organism: Stipa capillata; assembly: GCA_019208055.1. NCBI lineage: Eukaryota > Viridiplantae > Streptophyta > Magnoliopsida > Poales > Poaceae > Stipa > Stipa capillata. The sequence goes on along the minus strand of JAGXJF010001219.1, from coordinate 173,568 downwards.
CTCTCTAGCCCACAGTGAGCCTCCCCTCCCCTTCCCCCCTTCTCCAGTGCCCTAGGGTCCTTCCCGAGCCACCCCGCAGACATGCACCGCTTGTAGGGCTCAGCGGGACATTCGGTTCTAGTTCAGCTAGTTTGATGGCTGGTTTGACCACCTCTAGCGGTCTGACTAGTTCGGGCACCGGTCTGACTGGTTGCTCAGCCCAGAGGCCGAGCCCATGACACCTGGACCCCACGCAAACCCTGGACCCCACTAATCAATGATTAGAGCGAGGATTCAACTAGGCATAATTTTTTTGTTATTATTTCCTTTACTGAGAAAAGACAGGAAATGATTAATTTGGCTGAAACTTGTAAAATTCATAGTAAATTCATGTTTTCTCCAAAAATTTCAAACTTTATATCAAAATGACCAGGGCAACATGGACTATCCATCAAAAATAATTTTAACCATGTTCTGTTGCTGGAAAATTTGAAATGTTTAAATTGCTTCAAACCTAGTATAACTCATAATAAATTCATCCCTTGTCATCATCTGTATTGCATCTCATGCATCTCTCATCTCATTTCATCATGAGTTAGCATTAATTTTATTGTTCCCTTCCTTTCATCGTTATTTTTGCATTACGATAGAGCCCGGCGACGATGAAGTGGAGCCACAATACTTTGAAAACCAGCATGAACATGAGGAATACTCCAACCCAGGCAAGCTGAGATTGCGACATTGCCATGCCGTCTTTTAATTTTGTTATTGTTTTAATTACCTTATGCCATGTTTATGAGCTTATATGTCTTTGATTGGATGTTTTGGTTATCATGATCATGCTGAAGTTTAACCTGATGCTTAATCAACGTGAACCATTAATAAGTGAAATGGGAGACATGGGAAAATGGTCGTGGGCCGAGTTGTAGCATTGTTGGGGTAGCTCGAGCCCTACGTCGAGTTTAATTGGAGGTTACAGTGGTGATCCTTGCATTATGCTCCCTGATAAGCTGTGAGTTTTGGTCGTGAGAAGACCACATGTGTCATCCGATTGATAACCGCTCAATGGGGACTAGCTATCCCCATGTAAGGGACCATGGGAGCACTTGGTGGGGCTGTTGAGCAACCAATGGCTCTTTGATTGAATTTAATAATGATGTTAATCTGAACTTAGTTCAAATGGTCATATCATGTATCTGTTTAAAAATGATATTGATCTGAACTTGGTTCGAATGGTCATATCACGTTTTTGATGATTGAAGGAAATGATTTATGATGCTATATATGGAACTAATTCATGTGCCACATTGACAACTTGTCGTCGTAATGCATATGTTCAGATGTTTACTGGCATATTTAGGGTAATTGTTCCGATTCATGTCGATGCCATGCTACTTTTAATGTCCAAGCATTACTAAGAGTTGCGAGTACGTTTGTACTCATTGGTAGTTGTTATTGTATGCTTAGGAACAGGTGAACCCTCCCTCGACAAGTCCTTTCAGGATGACGCTTGAATGGTTACTCGAGTCAGCTTTTGAACTTGTGGTTATGTTGTGTGGGTATTTCGGGTCTTGTGGATACTAGCTTGTATCTCGGGATAAACTTGCATGTTTTTGCTGTTTATATTGTTCGTACTTAAAACCTTCGAGTTAGTTGCTTGTAACTTTTGTAATTGCCCAAACTTAAGTGATGTGAACTAGTTATCTGTTTTAATCTTTCATTAGAGTTTATGTAATGACATTTCAAGTTGTTCGCCACGTAACTCCATACACAGCGCGTGTATGTTTGAAGTGTATGGAGTGACGGTAGAGAGTTAGCATTAATCCTCTATGCGAGACTTGTGATATTAAGTTGAGTGACCCGCCAGCTTAGATGTGATTGCCGACTGGGTAGGGTGTAGACGTCTGTATCGGGCCTTTGAGACATGGGCATTAAACGCCTCTTAATGATTGTGACGCCCGTCACAGTTCACTACCTCAGGAGACATCAGCACTGATGGGTGCAAAACGGCAATTCTCACGGGTTTAGAGCCCGTCAGTAACATCCTGTCAGTGGAAGTTCTACTAGAACTTCCACTGATGGGCGGAGGGCCCGTCAGAAAAAGTGTATGTTTCACTGACGGGTGTATCTTGCCCGTCAGTGAAGAGCCTACCAGTGCTGCTCAGGTGGCAGCTTGAGGGGATTTTCACTGACGGGCGGTAAATATGCCCGTCCGTCAGCGTTATATGCTTCCACTGACAGCTGCATGGAAGTTGCCCGTCAGTGAAACTATTTTCATACTTTTTTTAAATAGACAATATGAAGCAATTAGTATTCATATCTGAATATAGCAATTAGTATTCAAATCTGAATATAGCAATTAGTATCACAAATATTAAGCATATATAGCAATTAATATCACAAATATTAAGTTCATTCAAGCTAATTTACAACAAATTAAAATGACAAACAAATGAAGTTAACAATGTTTATTCTCACTAGACCTACTCTACGTCTACGACGCTTGGCTAGGACTTCCAGTGCGGCGGTAAGCGGGTAATTGGAGTCCCGCGTAGAAATCACCGCTTGGCCGAATGACTTCGTTATTAATAACGTACGCGAAGGTCTTCTGGATGCGGGCAAAGTCCTTCCTCCAGTTGTACTTATCGTAGGCCAGGTCGTGTATGAAATTATTGAATTGATCCTGACTCCATTGCAGGTTGTGGGATATGACGAACACGTCTATGTGAGCGCAGACGTAGTACCCACAGGTCACGCTACCTTCCGGCTGTTGCCTGCAAGGGAAGTTGAATTTGTGGATCAGCTTCTTGCTCTTACTTTCTGCTCCTCCCCCTCGCAAGTTGTATTCCCAAAAGGTGGCTTCCAGAACTTCCTTAATTCCTGAGAAGTCCCGCTTGGCACTTCTTTGGGAATCAAAATAGTATATCATTCTAGAAGGCTTGTGGATGACAATGAGGATTCAGTGATCGCTGCGTAAAGGTAACGAATGAATATAAACAGACGGAGATACGTGCTTAAGAAAAGCAAACTAGGGACGGTTGTAAGTAACTTACGGGGGGTTGTAGGGCATGAGTACATAGTCCTTGTCCTTATGGTATATCAATGACTCAGTGAGGAAATTTATTAGGACCAGCTTCGCTTCTCGTACATAGTAGTCGTTCATGACGATCGGATCTATTATTCCAAAAGCGCAGTTGGACAGACGTCTACTCTCTTGGGCTTGGTGAAGCGCCCACAGCCTGACGAGCATGGTGTCGAGCCGGAAGAGGTTGAACAAATTAAAGATATCTTCAAAATTGATGTCGAAGGTGTCATGCTATCTGTCCAGGAAGAAACCGTAATCTTTTGGCACCTCAACCTTAAAGTGTAGCTCATAATCGTCCCGATTCTGTGACCTCATCATGATTCTGTCATGAAGAAGTTTCATCTGTGCGGGCAACCTCTGCACCTCATCATCTGGGAGCAAGGGCTCACCTGCCTCGTACACTACTCGTCGAGGCTTCTTCACAGTTTCGGCAGATGTCTGGAAGGATAAGGCCTTTTTCTTGCTCTCCTTGCTTGCCTCCTTCGCAGCGGTGCCGCCCCGTTTGTGTGCCCTTTTTCTTTTCCTCTCCGGCTCTGGAGAGGAGGCCCTCTTGCCTCTCGTCAATGCTTCGCCCACTGCGGCATTGAGCGTGCTTGGAGATAAGACCTTCTTTCGTGCTGCCTTCGGGTCATGGTGATGCTTGGAGCGCCTTTCACGGGGCGGCGAGTCCGTCTTGGTTTGCTCCTCCTCCTGGGATGGAAGGATCGTCGTGTGGTGCTGCCCGGCAAGATCGTCGTCCTGATCATCGAACGAAACCGGCGTACTGTACAAGCCGAGCGGAGACGGGCCGGCTCCGGTTGATGGAGAGGGGATGGTTGACATACTAGGAGAGGACACCCCGGGGATAGTTATCTGGCTCTTCGGCCATAGGATGTAGTACCCCTTGCAGTCTCCTAGCTTCGTGACATCCTCTTCGGGGGCGACAGGGACTGCGACGTCACTGAACTCCGTGAAGACGCGGTCCACCTGCACCCTCGCCATGTGGGAAGGTATAGCAATGTTGTGGCATGTCGCGCCCCCTACTGTTGGTAATACTAAGCCATGTGCAACCGTCTTCTTCATGCCGGGCAAAGGGATAGTGAGGTGGCATTTTATAGGCCCCTGCATAATAAAGGTACCCATTGTTATCCGCACTATGCTGTGAATTAGAGCCCTCATACAAGTGATTCATGGTGGCGAGGAAGCTTACAGCGATGTCTTCGACGGGACTTGGCGACTCGGGGGCGACGTCAGAGGCTGAGGTGCAACTACTCCATCCAGCAGGATAGGAGCCCTAATGTCCACGAGGATGCACAGGTGGACGAGATGCATCGCGGGTGTCATAGCCTCTGGACTCTAAATATTCTTGCGTCGCCAGCTTGCCAGCCGCCTGGGCTGCCCTTATCATATCTTGCAGAAGAGATGTTTGCCTTCCTCTCCTCCTCTGGCGGGCAGCCTCGTGGTCTTGAGGAAAGACTTCGTCCCATATAGCCCCGCTCCTGATCCCTCGGACACGCCCTGTCTTCTCCCTCGTTCCTAGAGCCTTCGAGAGATGGTCTTCCCACCTCTCACTCTGGACGGAGTCCTGGGAGCTCTCAGGCTGCTGAGACAGCTGCCTCTGCAAGGGAAAGGGCACAAGGTACGGGCCGTTAGCGTAATGGAAGCACAATAGTATATTTCAAGAATAGATTGCATTTAGATTATACCAAACGTTCGGAAACCGCTTGAAGCTCGGGGTCCGTGACAATTGGTGACCCAGTTGCTGGGTCAGAAATTGTGTGCGTCCTCATCCAAATCTAGGCGCGTTCCTGCTCGATATCGGCAAAAGGAACCGGTTTGCCAGCCGCTATCAATGCGGCGTCCTCTTTGGCCCATATCTGTCTTTTCCCTGGAACACCTCGGCTGCCAAGGTGGTGGGAGAATTTGTTCTTCGTGCGTAGCTCCTTCCCCCGGTGACTCTTCTCCTTGAATGCGTCACTCTTCTTGTCGGCAACGAACTCCTCCCAGTGTTCGAGTTCTATCTTTGGCCATTTAGTTTTTACTGCAGTTTCGAAATCGGCGTCTAGCAGCTTCGCTGCTTCATATCGCCATGTCCTTAGTGCAGCACACATGATGCTGTTGGCTTTCCTCCGCACTCTTTCCTTCTCAGCCTCTGGGATAGCGTACTTATCCCCCAGCTTGTCGAACAGGACCTTTTTCTGGGCATCGGTCATTTTCTTGAAGTCCCGGCATGTGATCCTGACATGCTCACGGACAATGCACCCGCAGGTGTTGCTGAACGACTTCGCAGCCTTCTCCGGACTTGCAGGAACACCTGTTACATCGACTCGAGTGACCACGAATGTCTCATTCATCAGCTGGTTCCCTCCTCTAGGGTTGTACCGTCTCTTCGGCTTCGATGGTGCTTGCTCGGGTGCCGCCTCTTCTTCCGATCCTGACTCACTAGACCAAGAATCATCAGAAGAGCCAGACGCACTCTCTTCATGTCGTGCCGTGGGAGGTGCAGGTGCTGAAGGTAAATTCTCTGGCTCGACAGCAGGTTCACTGGCCGATTCAAGGGCTGTTTGCTCAGTTCGGGGCGGGGCGTCAATCGGGGCTGCCACGTCTAGGGCGCCGCCCTGTCATCATCTACGCGGGCTAGTTCCCGGGTTGGCGACGAGTCCATTTCCGATTAAGAAACCTACCGAGGGTAGTAAGTCTTAGTGTGATCAGTGATTTGATTGTTACTGTTTTCTATCTTTGAGACAACAAATTTTTCAACATATGTAAGGATCATACTTGCTCATAGAATAATAAAATAAAGTCATGACTCAAATATGGTCTAGCATATGTGAAGCTCAAGTAGGTAAAGATAATGCACAAAAATGTTAAGACTGTTAAGGCACAAAAATATCATGCACTTCTGCACTGACTGTCTTAATGGTTAATGAATTTATAACAAATTCCTGTTTCCTATTGAAATTTAACATAGTTTAAATTTCTATTGAAATAATGGTTAATGAATTTATAACAAATTCCTGTTTCCTACGCACTTCTGCACTGACTGTCTTGGTAGCAATTATAAATGAATTTTGGGGCATATATCGAGCTCGATTAACTTCTCCATCATGATTAATCTATTGAACTATTTGTACCTACAAAAGAAAACATATGGCAACTATGATATTTGGCGCTGCCAGAAACAAGATAAAGAGCAAGAAGGGGTACATTGAATATCATCTATACTCACTGAAGATCTCTTCACCAAAGATATTTTAGAAATATACAAGAAAATATGCCTTAGGTGCTATCTAATGAGTTTTGGATCCTCATATTTCTTCCTTTGATTCCTATAATGCAGATACAAACTGTCGACGATTGGTGAACCGGCGATCTTACGGTACTCGCGAGATGATGATTACTGGAGGGTAGGGACCTCTAGGGCCCAAGCGCCAAGAGATCTGACAGCAGGGGACAGCCGTTTTTATACAGGTTCGGGCCTCCCTCAGGATAATAACCCTACGTCCTGTTGCTATATATTGATCGGGAACACGCTTTACAATGGGGGTGTGTGTTAGTGGCTATCCTAGGCCTAATCGTAGACTAATCCTAGCTAATCCTCCGGGCTCGACTCCTTCGAGACTGCGGGTCTTCCAGAGCTTCGCCTGCCGGATCTACGACTAGATTGACTTGTTAGACCTAACCTGACCTAACTGGATCTGCTGCGACCTCTTCTGTCCTATTCTCCTTCTCCCCCCTCCCCTATGGGATTGCTGATCCTTATATAGGGGGTTCCAGGGGTCGTACTGGATGTGGACTTACGCTCGAGTAGGACTCCGGCCTCCTTAGATGTCGGGATTGACTTCCTAATCTAATGGGAGTCTTCCCTCCTCTAGAGGGGTTACTTTATCTCTCGAGGATCCTTAGTCGGATACGCTGTACCTTCCTAAAGTCCCGGGGAACTGTACACGGATACCCCTAATACGCGGGATACCCTACTATTCATCATCAAGCCCCCCATCAATACGTGAAGAGAGGTCGTGATGGTTCTGTTCGAAAATCTGCCCTTGTCGGAGAGAAAACTCCGAGTAGGCGATCCGAGTAGGCTGCGTCGACGACTTCCCCGAGTAAGTTCAACCTCTACCGAGTAATCGTGAAGACCTTATCGGGATAATCCTTTGGGAAGAACCCAGAATGCTTTCTGATTCGATCTGATCCGTTGATCACGGACACGCATCCGCCGGGCATATTTTTAGGAAACGGAATCATCGTGGCGGAAAATTCACGTGGTGATGAAGAATCTTTTCTCTCTCTGCGTCGCGGGGTCGTGGGTTGTCAGACCCTCTTTTTCCCGCGACGTGCTCTTTGCGCGAAAAAAGCAACTGTCCGCATTAAATGCGATGGAACTGATCGTGCCGAAAACCGCGCTCGACTTCGGCGAAGGTTTAAATCTTTGGGATTCCAAGAATTGGGGTTTTGCACGCATCGTCTCTTTGCCTCCCAATCCTCTTGCACCCTTCGTCTTCTTCCTCGCGCCCCCGCCCAGCCTCGCTTCCACAATCTCTCGATCGATCAGTGAAAATGGTCAAGAAAGGCGCCGTGAAGAAGTCTGGTTCTCCCGATCGTGCCGACGAGTCGGGGAAAGCTTCGGAGGAAGTGGCCGTCGCCATTCCTCCATTCGAGGTCTCTGTGATGGACGCCCCCGCCTTGGAGAAGCTGGCGGCGGAGGAGGTGATACTTCCGGAGGTATTCGTACCTTACCGGGCGGGCCGCGAAGGAAACGGTCCCTTCCCCTAACACGGGTTGGATCGTCGTTTTCGCAGACTTCTTTAGGTGCGGATTCCAATTCCCGCCTTCGGCCTTCTTCCTCCTCACGCTCCAATTTTACGAGATCGAGTTGATTCACCTCAACCCGAACTCGGTCCTCATGCTGGCGGTCTTCGCGCATCTATGCGAGGCCTGATGGTGACATGGCACCCGGGTACCATCAAGAAGGACGAATCCGGCCTCCCGGCCACGGGATGGGCTGGGCCGGCTACTCGGAGTCCGGCTATAACACGGGGGCGCCTCACCGACGTGGAGTACAAGACAAGGACTAATACCTGTCCGGCTTACCCGGAATCAGTTGTAACCGAATAGGAAACCAATCTGTTAACCGACTCGGACTCTTGTAACCCTACTCTGGCCGACTATATAAGGCCCGGTAGGGGACCTCCGGTCGGCAGAACATCTCATCTAGCTTAATCTCCATTGTTTCATAGCCCAGGCCCCTTCGAGATCGACTCTCTAGGGCTTGCGGCACTTGGGATACAGCAATACCAGCCACCAAACACAGGACGTAGGGTATTACCTCTCCGAGAGGGCCTGAACCTATCTAAATCTTGTCTCCCGTGTGCAGCCATCCTGATTTGCTGTGCTCACGCCGCCCCATAAATAGTTTTGCCGGAACAATAGTCCGACAGTTGGCGCGCCAGGTAGGGGGCCGTGTGCATAGATCCATCTGCACGAGTCGGGATGGCTTTCGTCGACAGCGACAACGCCTTCGTCCCGGGGTGCATCATGAGATTCGCCTTCATGAGCATTGTCCCGGATCCTGGCCAGCTTCTCCAGTTTGGGAAGTTAAGCTTCATCGCCGACAAGGTCGGCCAGCTTCACCTCTGCCACTCGGCGACATCCCGATTGGTAGAGGCTTCATCAGCTCTTCAGCCCGGGCCTCCCATGGAGCCCGCATACTCGGCCCCTCTCCCCAGGGAAGAGGCTTCGCCGAAACCAGATCCGTTTGTCGCACACGAGTTCGCACTCGGATCCTGACTGGTGGGCGCTATCGAATCTCTCCTCCCCGTCCTCGAGTACTACTCGGACGAGGATGAAAGCTCTGGCAGCCACCATCCGTCTAGGAAAGTCTTCATGGCTAACGCCGACTCACAAATTGACGGCGATGGTCGAGAAGTCCCCATCGACCAACAAACACCGGCCGAGCTCGAGGCCACCCGGCTCCGACTCCTCGCCAAGGAGGAAGAGTTGATCGAGCAACAGACTCGGCTTGTCCGCCAGCGTGACGACCAGCGACGCAATGATGACATGAGGGCTCGTGGACGCCAGGTTCACAATGAGCTCCGCATGCGTGAAAGGGAAGGAGTCCCGATATTTCCTCTCCCGAGTCACAATATCGTTGCGGCCACAGTGGCGGCCCGCGCCATTGATATCCCCGAGGGCAACCCGGGACATGACGAACTTCGACGGCTCCGCGTTCTGCTGGAGAAAACCGCCCTCCAGCACGCTGAAGTTTTCGAAGACCGCCCCGGCTCCTCCGCAGGTGCGAGGAGCCGGCGCTCTACACCCCAGAAGAGTCCATCACGCATGGATGGCCAACAAGCAAGCGCCGACTGGCGTCAGCCAACTGGAGAAGATCGACACCATCATCAAGATGGGTCCACCGAAGAACCTCAAAGACGTCCAGCGGCTAACCGGGTGCATGGCAGCTCTCAGCCGGTTCATCTCCCGACTCGGCGAGAAGGCCATGCCCCTCTACAAGCTCATGATGAAATCGGAGTCCTTCACCTGGACATCCGAAGCCCAGGATGCCCTTGACGGCTTGAAGAAGTTCTTATCTACTCCCACGGTGCTGGCGTCCCCCATGCCCAACGAACCACTGCTTCTTTACGTCGCAGCGACTACTCAGGTAGTCAGTACGGTTCTGGTCGTGGAACGCGCCGAGCCCGGCCACATACAGCAGGTACAACGACCGGTCTACTTCATCAGTGAAGTCCTGTCCGAGTCCAAGGCGCGGTACCCTCAGATCCAGAAGATCATCTACGCGGTCTTCATAACATCACGGAAGTTAGTACATTACTTTCAAGGACACCCCATCACGGTGGTCAGCTCCTTCCCGATCGCCGACGTCATCAACAATCGTGATGCTACGGGCAGGATTGCAAAGTGGGCAATGGAACTCATGGCTTTCAGCATAGTCTACGCCCTCCGCACGGCCATCAAGTCCCAGGCTCTGGCCGACTTCATGGCCGAGTGGACAGAAGTCCAGTCTCCGCCCTCCGTCGTCGACCTCGAGCACTGGACGCTCTATTTCGACGGCTCCCTGATGCTCCAAGGCGCAGGGGCTGGCGTCGTGCTCATCTCGCCTAAAGGCGAGCGCTTCAAGTACGCGCTGCAGATCCACTTCCCGGCTTCCAACAATGTCGCCGAGTACGAAGCTCTACTCCACGGTCTTCGACTCGCCGCCTCACTCGGGATCCGCCGGCTCCTAGCACACGGAGACTCCGAGTTGGTGGTGCGGCAGGTCATGAAGGACTGGTCGTGCCGAGATCCCTCCATGGAAGCCTACTGCCAAGAAGTTCGCAAGCTCGAAGCCAAGTTCGACGGTCTTGAGATCACCCACGTTTTACGCCGAGACAACGAGGCAGCGGATGCACTCGCCAAGCTAGGATCCAGTCGGGACGTCGTCCCGGCCGGGGTTTTCCTTCACGAGTTGCACACCCCCTCCATCAAAGCGGACACAACACCCAAGACCGATGAACAGCAGGTCCCCGAAGGCGAAACCAGTCGGCAAACCTTTCCGGAGGTCCTGGCTGTCACCCCCGACTGGACCGTGCCCTTTCTGGATTACCTGCTGCGGGACGTCCTCTCGTCCGACAAGACTGAGGCACGCCGCGTCGCGCGGCGCGCCAAGTCCTTCTTCATCATTAATGATGAGCTTTACAAGAAGAGTACCTCCGGGATCCTCGAACGGTGCATACCTCAGGAGCAAGAACAGCAGCTGCTGTCCGACATCCACTCGGGCGTATGCGGTCACCACGCGGCTCCAAAGACGCTAGTCGGGAAAGCCTTCCGACAAGGTTTCTACTGGCCGACTGCCGTCACGGACGCCGATCACGTCGTCCGCACCTGCGAGGGATGCCAATACTTCGCCCGGCAGACACACTTGCCGGCCCAGGCACTCCAGACTATTCCGATCACCTGGCCATTCGCGGTCTGGGGTCTGGACATGGTCGGTCCGCTCAAGAAAGCACCCGGGGGCTACACGCACCTCTTCGTCGCAGTCGACAAATTCACCAAGTGGATCGAAGCCAAGCCGGTCGCCACGATAACTGCTGAAAAGGCCGTCGAGTTCGTGCGGGACATCGTCTTCCGATTCGGCATACCCAACAGCATTATCACGGACAACGGCACCCAATTCATCGGACGCGTGTTCCTCCAGTTCTGTGACGACTTCAACATCAACCTCGACTTCGCCGCCGTGGCACACCCGCGCTCCAACGGGCAAGTCGAGCGGTCCAACCGCCTGATCATGCAAGGTCTCAAGCCCCGGATCTTCCAACAACTGAACAAGTTCGCCGGCAAATGGGCAGCTGAGCTACCCTCGGTGTTATGGAGCCTGCGCACCACACCTAATCGGTCAACCGGCTACACGCCGTTCTTCATGGTCTACGGCGCCGAGGCAGTGCTCCCGACTGACCTGGACTACGGCTCCCCGCGGGCCCGCGCCTTCAACGAGGCCGAGTCAGAGGAAGCACGGCAGGATGCCCTCGACCAACTCGAGGAGGCACGCGAGGTCGCGCTCCTTCGCTCAGCCAAGTACCAGCAGGCCCTGCGGCGGTACCACAGTCAGCACGTGCGAGGCCGCTCCTTCAACGTCGGCGACTTGGTTCTGCGCCGAGTCTAGACAAATAAGGAGCAGCACAAGCTCTCGCCGCCATGGGAGGGCCCGTACATAATCGCCGAGGTACTGCGCCCGGGGGCTTACCGACTGAAGGACGGCGATGGCAATGTCTTCACCAACGCATGGAACGCAGAATAGCTACGTCGTTTCTACGCTTAAATTTTTTCTAAGTGTATTGGAAACATGAATCAAGCACCCCTTTTCGCTCCATTCAAAGCAAGTCTTTTCCCGACTGGCCCGCTACGCCCGCTCGTAGCGAGCACTCGGCACATACATGACTTCGCCCTTCGTGCGTGAAATACTTAAGTACTGTGTACAACGTCTAACGTTCACTCTGTGACCCCGACCGCCAGTTTTACACCGTACCCTGACGCTACACGGGACACACGCCCACGGCTAATCCCTACGCAAAGGAGGCTACAACGGGTCGGCACAGAGCAGCAGCTAACAGACTTACATACACAGGAACACAAGTCCGTTTCACGCTTGACATAAAAATTACTTGATTAATTAGACAAGTGCTTACAAAAGTTACTCGGCATCCCCGAGTGCACAACCAATTCACTCGGCATACCGAGTGAACCCAAAACTAACTCGGCCTTCCCGAGTCCTTTATAACTCTACTCGGCTAGCCCGAGCAGTTTACACCTACTCTATTTTCCTACAGGCCTGAGCGTTTCAGCAAGGTCTCGACGGTGGGCTCGACGATCCGCATCATCTCCGGAATGTCTTCTTCCGGAAAGTCCGCGGCGTACCCTTCCCCGATCGCCTCCAAGTCCAGCTCGGGGTCATGGGACCACGCCACCGCCAAGACTAGGCTGGCCCCCCGTCCGCGCGGCCTCCGATTCGATGCTCGCCACCTGGTCGGGGACCTGGTACAGCCGCTCGGCGACCGCCGCAACGGAGTCCGGCGCCGGGTCATCTGACCAGACGGCGCCGCATGCCGCCTGCCCCGCCTTCAGCAGCGACTCGATCATCCCTTGGGATTTTTCGAGCCGACCCTTCCACTCTGCAGCAGCAGAGCAATACGCAACCGGTCAGGCGACGAAGTCAGGACAAAGTCAACAACCAGCAAGTTCGAACAAAGCAAAGCGGAGTGGTCAGGGCACTTACGGGACTCGGCCTCCGTGGCGTCCTTCTGTGCAGCCTTGACCGCCTCCTCCGTCAGCGGCCCTCTTGGCCGCCGACTCGCCGTCTTCCTTCGTGGCCTTGGCTGCCTCCTCCGCGTCCGCGGCCCTCTTGGCCGCCGACACGGCGTCCTGCTTCGTCTGCTTCTCCATTTTCTCCGCCAAGTCCGCCCGGGCCTTCTCCGACTCGAGCTCCTTCTCGACTCTCCTGGCCCATTGCTTGGCACGGTCACAATCCCGGGCGCGGGTTTGCAACGGCTCGGCTTCACGCTGAAGCTGCGCCCTCCAGGCCTTCTCCGCCTCAAGCGCCTCGTCGAGGTCCCGGGCGCGGGCCTTCGCCGCCTCGAGCTCCGCTTTCAGCTTCGACACCTCGTCTTCGGCGGCTGCACCGGCACAACGCGTTAGCTCGGCAACAAGCAGTATGCGAAAGACAAAGGCCACTCGACAGGCCTACCTTGGGACTTGGCGATTTCCTGGGACAGACCAGCCTTCAGGCCGGTGATCTCCACCCCGCGCTTGCGGGCCACGTCCTCCGCCGTCTGCCGGGCCGCGGTTATTTTGTCCCCCTCGGACTTCCGCAGCTCCATCCGCTCGATCACCGGTAGTCGGTCCTGGACGACGGCGGTCTTGCTTTGCGACCGCTGGTTCAGCGCCTGCTGCGGAAGACAAACAAGTTAGGCCACCCGGCTGCATCATCAAAACCCTCCACTCGGCCCCAAGGACCCAGTGGAGGCTCGGGGGCTGCACCCTCCGGGTGCACTGTTCGTGCACCCGGAGAAGAGTCTACAGACTATACTACATCTACCCTCCGCCCGACCATCCTAGTCGACCGCAGGCTCGGGGGCTACACCCTCTGGGTGTACGTGTTCGTGCACCCAGAGCAGCAACTACAAAAAAAAACAAGGGGTCTCCTGCCCGACTACCTTAGTCGGGCAGAGGCCTGGGGGCTACTTCCTAGGGACACATTCTCACAAAAAGGACAGTACTCACCTCCATCAAAGGGCACAGCCTGCCGTTCAGCAGATTGGCCGCGTCCCTTGACGCTTTCAGCAAAGCAGGGAGGATCTCTCCGATTTGCTCGGCGCACTCCGCAGCCGCGCGCCACTCCCTCTCCTCCTCGGTGTCATCGACCACCACCGCGGCTGGCTGCCCCGGCTCCTTTTCCCCGATTCGGAGCGGTCGCGCCACCAACTCCGAGCATGGCTTTGAGGGCGGAGCCCCGCTGATCTCCCGCATTGGCGAGGTCTCGGCGGGCTCGTCCTCACGCGCCGGCGAAGCAGCCCCGCCCGCTTCCGGAGCCGCACCTTCTGCCATCGCCACGTCCCGGCTAGCATCCGCGGCCCCCGCCGGCACCAATGCTCCGATGGAGGACTCCTCCTGAGGGGTGACTGGCGGGACTGCCTGTGTGCCGGGTTGCTCGGGGGTTGGCTCACGAGCGACCACGATCGGAGGCGACGTCGGCCGAGAGGAGGAAGGAGCAGCTGCCGGCGGAGGCGGCGACGCCCGGGTGTCTGGCGCCGGGGGGTCTCCACCCTGGTTGGATCCGGGGCCGCTCGGGGGTGCCTTGGTGGTGTCCCCCGTCTTCCGCGTCCAGCAGAAGCGACAAGATCAACCACGCCAGTACATGAAGACGAAAGAATCCAAGAAGTCAGTCGGCAGGGCACTCACTTCGCAGAACGAGCGACGACGAGCCTCTTCTTCACCCCCGCGGCTCGTGGCCCGGGTGCAGCGGTAGCCGGGGCTGGCGAGGCACCCGACCCGCCGGACGCCCCGAAGACCGTGTCGGCGTCGCGCTTCTCCCCCGGCTAGTGGGGGCGTCATCACCAGCTGCCTGAGTAGTCTCACTCGGGGCAGCGGCCGGCACCGCAGGATCAGCGTCGGTGGAAGCGCCGGTGGAAGATTCTTCCGCGACGTCAGATGTGACCACCGCGCTGGCCGCTGCCAGCGGGTCATCGCTGCGCCGGGGCCTCCATCTCCGCACGAAGTAGGCGCCGCCAGCATCTGACTCCTCCTCTTCCTCCTCCTGGGCCGTCGTGCTTACGGGAGGAGGAGGGGGTGTAGCAACCGCCGGTCCTTTCCCTTTGGAGGACTTGGCACCCTTTGAGGACCCGGCACCCTTCGCTCTGCTGGCACCGGGCGAAGATACCCCCGCCGCTCCTGGCGGCGGTGGTTTGCCCTTCGGAACATCAGCGTACCGTGGCTGGTTCCAGATCTCGTCCTCTGGGAGGGGAGCGCTGGAAGCAAAGCCAAAAAAGACCTACGAAGGCATAAAAGCAAAGCTCGAGTAAGACTCAGTAGAGAACTAAGCAGGCAAGGAAGAACAGTGGCCACTTACGTCGGTCGGCGGGTTTCTCCAAGTGAAAGGCGCTGGACGCCCGGAGAAGTCTAGGTTCGTCCCCGGTGCCAGAAGCTTCTCCAGCCGACTCTGCACCTCACCCTCCGACAGCTCGTCGGCGGCCTCCCGGGTCGGGTCCTCCGCTCCTTTGTAGTCAAACATGGGTCGCACCCGGAGCTTGGCCGGCTGCACCCGCCACCGGACGAAAGTGGCAACGACGACCGTCCCGGTGACTCCGGCCTTCATCACCTGCTCCAGCGCCCCCATCAGCACCGCAACGCTGTCCTGCTCTCGATCAAGGGGTGGGTCCGACCAGCTCGGCCGGGCCACCGGTTTCTGACCCGAGAAGGCTGGCAACGCCGGCTCCGGGTTGGTGCAGTAGAACCACTGCGCGTGCCATCCTTTGTTGGATGACTGCATCGGCGGGGCCGGATATTTCTTCGCCGTTCCCGACCGCAGTTGAAACCCGGCTCCTCCGACGATGGCCGGGTTGTCCCGGCTCGGCTGCGGCTTCACCATGAAGAGGTGCTTCCACAGCGCGAAGTGCGGCAGGATGCCGAGATAGCACTCGCACAGCGTGATGAAGCTGGCGACGTGCAGGATGGAGTTCGGGTTGAGGTTGTGGAGCTCGAGCCCGTAGTAGTAGAGGAGGCCGCGGAGGAAGGGATGCACTGGCACCGATAGCCCCCGCTCGAGGAATGAGCTGTGCACCACCAGCTCGCCAGTGTCCGGGGTCGGAATGGTCTCCCCTACGGCGGCGCGCCACTCGACTAATTCCTTCGGTGGCAGCAGCCCCATCCAAACCAAGATGTTGAGCTTCTCCTCCGACACGGTCGACTTCATCCACGCGGAAGGGGTCATTGTCTTGGCGGGTGACTCCTCCTCTTCGTTTAGCAGCCTCCAAACCAGGGCGTCCTCTTCGGCTACGCTTGGGTCAGTTTCCCAGTCCGGGGATTGCATCCGAGGGGGTCGGAGAGGGGATTAGGGTTCTGGCGGAGCGCGCGAAGCGATTAGGGGGCAAGAGGAAGATGAAGCGGCGGGCGCTTGGAGAGTGCGGGAATGTTTGAGGGCGTGGGTCCCTCCCGCAGCCTCTGCCGAATATAAAGGGGAGGGCCGGGCGGTTCGGATTCCCCACGTTCGCACGTTTCAGATTCACCGCGCCCACGACCGAGCCGTTCCGGATTCCGCCGGGCGTTTCGGGCGGGCCACGTCGCGCGGATCCCGCGCCCACGACCTGGCCGCGCCGCGTTTCGTGCGGTTTAATTAAGAAGAGGACCTAACGGCTGGCCTTCTGGGTTTTATTGCCGATCGGAGTATTCCTCTTTTAAAGTGGCGACTGAGGCGTGTTTTCCCGTGAAACCACCAGCCGGTTACCGACCAGCTCGTAACCGGGCGCTTCGGTCGCAAAGGGTCTCGGCGCCTGGCCTCAAGCAGGAATGCAGTTGCTCGAGTACACCCGAGTGAGGGACGGCGATGGCGCGCCCTCAGTGGGCCACAAGTCGGATGCCGAGCATCTCGGAGCTGCCGAATTCTTCACCCAGACCACCCGGGAGCATGACTCGGGAGGCCCTGGTATCCGGATTTTCCGGGTTCAGTGGAATGACTCGGCATAAGGCTTCGTCACTCGGTAACCTATGCGTCATGGCTTGTTGACTCTGGTCCTGACGAAGGTTTCAGAGGCATTCCCCCAGGGGACACTAGCTGGCTTCACCTCACTCGGGAAGACCAGGCGCTACTCGGGAATCCAGCCGGGATTCATGGCATGCTCCACGCTGGGCTATCAGCCGGTCTCTGTCCAAAGGGATGGACCGGGTGCCACCAGGGATCACCCGTTATTAACTCACCCGCCATAATATTCCTGCCTTTTCAGGTGAATGTTACTCGGCTCTTATTGTCTTTTCCACAGGAGTTCAATCAGCCCTTCGCAATCTCCCAGCTGGCGAGAACCACTCGGGAAGTTCGACCTGAAGCGTCAGCCGACAGCCGCAAGATCGTGAAGGGCTCGGGGGCTACTGATGGTGACATGGCACCTGGGTACCATCAAGAAGGACGAATCCGGCCTCCCGGCCACGGGATGGGCCGGGCCGGCTACTCGGAGTCCGGCTACAACACGGGGGCGCCTCACCGACGTGGAGTACAAGACAAGGACTAATACCTGTCCGGCTTACCCGGAATCAGTTGTAACCGAATAGGAAACCAATCTGTTAACCGACTCGGACTCTTGTAACCCTACTCTGGCCGACTATATAAGGCCCGGTAGGGTACCTCCGATCGGGAGAACATCTCATCTAGCTTAATCTCCATTGTTTCATAGCCCAGGCCCCTTCGAGATCGACTCTCTAGGGCTTGCGGCACTCGGGATACAGCAATACCAGGACGTAGGGTATTACCTCTCCGAGAGGGCCTGAACCTGTCTAAATCTTGTCTCCCGTGTGCAGCCATCCTGATTTGCTGTGCTCACGCCGCCCCATAAATAGTATTGCCGGAACAATACTCCGACAAGGCCTATCTCGGCATTAGGCCAAACCTGGAGCTCTGGAGGTACTTCTACAATCTCCGCCGGATGAAGAGCAGCGGCGCAGGAGTCGTCGGAGGCGCAGGATTCCGACTTCGAGAAGGGAAGAAGAGCGCCTACATTGCTTCCTCCTGGAAGTCATCCTGGTCGGGCTGGCACAATCGGTGGTTCTACTGCCATCCCCCAGCGAACTCGAGGCTGTCCTACCGTGGGCTTGCTCCCATCTCGATCAAGAACTGGGGGAGGCCCCGAAGGAGACTAAGCAGCTCCAGGCGCTCGTCCAAGACATCGCCAACCTTGCCTCCAAAGGCTTGTCGGCGTGGGACGTAGCGGAGGATTTCCTTCAGCGCCGGTTAAGCCCCCTCTCGTCAAGGATCAAGGGAGCCTGGGAGGTCCCGGAGGGTCAAGACCCGACAAGGGACTTCAACACGGGTTGATGGTGACATGGCACCCGGGTACCATCAAGAAGGACGAATCCAGCCTCCCGGCCACGGGATGGGCCGGGCCGGCTACTCGGAGTCCGGCTACAACACGGGGGCGCCTCACCGACGTGGAGTACAAGACAAGGACTAATACCTGTCCGGCTTACCCGGAATCAGTTGTAACCGAATAGGAAACCAATCTGTTAACCGACTCGGACTCTTGTAACCCTACTCTGGCCGACTATATAAGGCCCGGTAGGGTATCTCCGATCGGGAGAACATCTCATCTAGCTTAATCTCCATTGTTTCATAGCTCAGGCCCCTTCGAGATTGACTCTCTAGGGCTTGCGGCACTCGGGATACAGCAATACCAGCCACCAAACACAGGACGTAGGGTATTACCTCTCCGAGAGGGCCTGAACCTGTCTAAACCTTGTCTCCCGTGTGCAGCCATCCTGATTTGCTGTGCTCACGCCGCCCCGTAAATTGTATTGCCGGAATAATACTCCGACACGGGTAAGTACCACGACCACCTCCGTGCCGATTCAAACGTCAATACTCCTTACACACTTCTCTCTTGTCGTGCCGAGCAGAGTTATCCTCGGAGGAGCTTCAGAATAGGCTGAACTACCTATTCGAACACTCCCCCCAAGGTGGGCGTACAGACGTGCCCCTGCCCCTGCTGCAGCAGAGCCCGGACAGCCGACAAGAGGTACTCTCGGTAAGGTGTTCATCGTCGAACGACTTGGGTTCATCCGAGTAGCCTTACAGAAGGTCCTCGGGCGCGTTTCTTTGCAGCGAGTTGGCCGCGGGGGTCCCGACTCGGAGGCCGAACGGGCTGGCGCCCCTGTCGAGGACGATGAAGTAGAGATGTACGACAGGGCCCCGCCGCCCTCGGAGATGAGGGAGGAAGGCCCTTCTGCGGCCGAGGCGGGAACGGAGGCCTTCTCGACCAGTTCCCCCGCCCAGGATCCTCAATCGCAGGTTTTGAACTTTCACCTTACTATCCTGCTTCCAACTTTTTCCCGAATGATAAGCATAGGGATGAATGTTGTCGGATAGCCCGGAGCGAGCGACCCCCTTCTCAAGGAGCCAACCCCTCCTCCTACGACCACTCTCAAGGAGGAGACGGTGGCAGACAAAGGGAAGGCACCGCAGTCCTCCGGCAAGCGGGATTCGAACGTCGTGGCCGGAACAACTCCTCCCGCGAGGAAGCGCCCGAGGTGAGTTTTCCTTTGCCGTCTTTCTCTTTTAACTTCCTTGTGTGAGGACTTGACTTGGTTGCTTTTGGCGACTAGGGTGTCGATCCGCTCCTCCAAATCTTCGACAACCACGGCCACCAAGCAGCAGCCCCCGGCGCCTAAATCGGCACCGGCCTCTGTGCCGGACTTGCCACAGGCCCCTGCGCTGGAGTTGCCGCCGGCCCCTACCGAGGGGTCGGAGCCCCCGGCGCCGGAATCAGAGCTGCCCATTGTCGGGCAGGTCGCGCCTTCAGGTCCTTCGGCGCCTGAAGGTCTTCGCCCTTCCTCCTTGCTGCAGGTAACGTAAAGGAAATCAGCGATAAAGTAATTTTACTCTGCTTGTACTGACCTGTTCTTTTTGCAGCTCGCCATCTCCCAGATAGTTCCGCTCGAGAAGGCCCAAGAAGAACTAGACTTGGTGCGCGACGAGCTGAAGAAACGCCTCGACGAGTCCGAGAGGCAGCGGGCGGAGATCGAGACGCTACAGAAACGCCTCGACGACTCCGAGAAGTAGCGGGCGGCGGAGACGGAGGTGCTGCAGAAGGGTCTTGATGACTCCGAGAAGCAGCGTAAGGCGGTCGAGGCTGATCTCTTGTCCGCAAACGCACGCCTCTCCGACATCGTGCCTTCCCTGCAGCAGAGCCGGTCCTACGTGGGGAAGCTGGAGGAAGACCTCGAGCGGGCTCTGGGCACGCTCGAGAAGGTGTTGGGTGAAGTTGGCGTCGTCGTCGCCCCGAGTTCTTCTTCGGCTGACCGCCTAGTTGGGCTGACGGCGGCTGTCTCCCAGCTGAAGCCTACTGTCGAGAAGCTTCTCGAGAGCGAGCTTCAGCAGGGGGTCCACGAAGCCCTGGCCTTCGCCTTGGCCCTTTTGAAGCGCGGGCACCCGGACCTATCCCTGGAGGCGCTTGCTGATGACTTGCCGGGGGTGAGGAAGATAGCCTTATCTTGGCCGTGCAAGGGGCGGCAGACGCCTTTGGTGATCGAGTCCAGGCCTCTGGCTCGTAGTAGGTCTGTAATAGGAAATACTCATGCAAATACAGTGATCAGTAATTGTGCGATAATCTGTGTGTTTTTGTCTTTTTCAAAAACCTTGTCTAATCTGTTTTTGTGACACTTTGTCGGATGCAAGCGTAGACTTTAGTCGGAAACAAAGTCCTTTGTTTCCGTTTGGCGCGGGTGTACGAATAGTGCCGTGGGTCGTTCCTTGCTGTGATTGACCGGTCCTTAGGTTTAGTCGGATGGAGGGCTCCGTGGCTCCTCGTCATCAGTAAACGTGGTAAGGGGTCTTTCGTACAGCTTGTCGTGGCCTTGGCAGCACCTCCATCTTCCTTAGCCGAGGGGAGACTCCGGTTGCTTGGCTAGTAAATTCTATGCTTGCTCGATCGACAAGGTCTCACTCTACCCGAGGTATCTTCTGCTCCGAGTGGCCGGAGACGCGGACAAGCGTACGGGTTCCGCCGATCTAGTCGTACTCGCACTTCCTTCCCTTCCTTTGCTTGGGATCGGGGGACATTGCTACGAAACTGGGGAGCTCAGTCAACCAGGCCTTAGGTCTGGTCAGGTGGGGGGCTCAGTGGCTCCCCTGTCACCTGCAAACGCGTTAAGGGGTTTTCCTTGCGTCCCTGACAGTTGCAGCGCAGGACCCTTTTCCTTTGCGCGGGTCGAAGAAATCAGTACTCGTACTCGTATCTTGACTTTACCGTATTCTTGTCCAGCCCCCGACTGACTAGTCGAGAAGTATCTCGGATAGGCAGTCTGAATTGATAATGAGAGAAAACTAAACTAAGGACTTTATATTATTTAAGAAACTGTGTCTTTTACAGGCTACTGTAAGGAAAACAATTCTAGGAAAGAGCTAAGGAACAGAAACTAAGCCGTCCCCTCCTCCTTGGGCTTGTCGTCAGTTGCGCCAAAGACCCCCATCCTCTTGTCGCGACCCACTGACCGAACTTTGTTGAGTGCGCGTGCTGGGCGGCGGCGCCCGAAGCGTCTTATCGTCGACTTGTTCGTAGCTTGGCGACTCTTGAGGCCGGTGTTGGTGCAACTTCGGAATCTGCCGACGAGGAGGCGATGGTTGTACGATCTTACCGGAGGCGGTTGTACTGGACTCTTAACGGACGTGACCTTTTTACCACTAATACGAGCGACCTGGATCGGGCGACTTCTCCCGAGGAACCGTTGTCCTGTCTGGGGAAGGCCCTGCTTTTCTCCCAACTCCGATTTAGTCGTGGAGCTTTTCTCCAACTTGGAGGGGTTACTTTCCGGAGTCGTTGCTCGTAGCCGTGGCGGCGGTCTTGACGGCGTGGAGGCGGGAGCCTCGACGTTGGCGTCCTGGGTAGAGGGTAGTTGCTGCTCTGCGAGGTCAAGGCTACGCTTGTCGCAGAGGAGTGCTTCTCTGGGGGAGCTCCTTATCGTGAGGACACCCTTTGGGCCTGGCATCTTTATGCACTGGTAGGCGTAGTGCGTAGCTGCCATGAACTTGGCCAGGGTAGGCCGTCCCAAGATAGCATTGTAGGCTGTCTCGAAATCGACTACGTCGAACAGGATTTTCTCTGTTCGAAAATTCTCCGGTGTACCGAAGGTCACCGGGAGCGTGACTTGCCCTATCGGCGTGGCCGATGAGCCCGGGACGATGCCGTGGAAAGCGTGCGTCACCGTCTGCACGGACGACCGTGGCACTTGCATGGCATCGAGGGCGTTGGCGAATAGG
Source organism: Stipa capillata (assembly GCA_019208055.1). NCBI lineage: Eukaryota > Viridiplantae > Streptophyta > Magnoliopsida > Poales > Poaceae > Stipa > Stipa capillata. The sequence continues at coordinate 151,519 of JAGXJF010001219.1, read as the reverse complement.
ATATTGAGGGAGCTCCCTCCATCTATTAGCACGCGGCCTACTCGGCAGTTGTTGATCGTTGGCTCGACCACAACAGGGTATCGTCCTGGACGAGCACAATTCTCGGGGCAATCAGTCTGGTCGAAAGAGATCATGACCTCGGACCACTTGACCGCTCGAGGAACTCGTGGTACACTCGCGAGAACTTCTCGGGCGATCGCCTTGTACTGCCTCTTGGACTCGTAAGAGGTGGAGCCCCCGAATATGTGCTCGATTGCTCTGACATGCCCCTGGAAAGGCTCAGGAGTGGAGTCACTGTCCTCGGAAGTTGTCTCCCGGCTGTTGTTAGCGACTTGAGGGTTTTCCTCGCGGAACCTCTCTCTTTCTTCCCGAAGGTACTTCTTGAAGATGCGACACTGTCGCAGGTCATGCGAGTCCGTCTGGTGAAAGTCACACCAGGGTTTGGATGTCTTGTCGGAGGATGTTGTAGGTTTATCCTTGGGTCGTGGCTTCCAGGTGCGTTTCTCGGAGACGTCGGCCATCACCTCGTCGGTTCTGGTCCTCTTCTCCTTGTTCCCTCCAGAGGGCTTCTTCTTGCGCTTAGACTTGCGCGAATCGCTCCTAGACTGGAGGGGGGAGCTGGTCGACTCACCCCGCTGTTGCTTGATATAACGCAGGGTTTCCTCCGCACAAGCAGCCTTTTCGGCCAGGTCTATGAGCTGCCTGGTGGTCTTCGGTGGCCGCATGATCAAATCGTGCGTGCACATCTCATTCCTGCTGCCTCGAGTGAAGGCGCGGATGACGTCCGAGTTCGTTATCTCGGGTATAGTGTTGCGGACAGCACTAAACCTCTTCGTGAACTCACGGAATGTCTCATCTGGTCGTTGGACGACAAGGAATAGGTCGTCCACCCGGCCAGGTCTTGGGAAGGTACCCTGGAAGTTCCCGAGTAACATGTCGCATAGCTGTCCCCAAGAACGGATCGTTCCTGGGGGTAGATTCGTCAACCATGTCCTAGCAGCTCCTCTGAGAGCAGTAGGAAGATAGTTGGCCATTACCTTCTCGTCGCCGTCGGCCGCCTCAATCGCGGTGTTGTAGATTTGAAGGAACTCCACGGGATTCGTGGTTCCATCGTACGATTCAAGCGAACCAGGCTTGAAACGAGAGGGCCAACGTACCTGTCGGAGTTCCTGGGATAGCGCCTGGCATCCGCTGAAGGATCCCCGATAAGGTGTATGCTCGCCGCTATTCGAGGTCGAGGACCGGCCACGAGCATTGGCGTTTTGCATATGATCCCTCCGAGAAGGTTGTTGCTCTTGCTGGCGCCTTTGGCGACGGCGCTTGTCGAGCTAATCTCGGAGGTCGACAGGTTGCTCCTCCTGAGGAGGCCTGTTTCTGGGATGTCGTCCCTCCTGATCACACTCTTCTGGCGGAGGAGGTGTATCAACCCGAGTAGAGCTACGGGCTACCGAATGGACTCGAGAAGATTCGGCCTGATTCTGTGCCTCTTGGAGGTCAGCCCCCAGCCGTTGCAGCCACTGCACGCCCGCGGGTGTCGACAGATCCGCTACGGGAGGCTGTGACAACAGATTGCGTACTTCCGGGAGTCTTCGAGCAGTCCGGGACACGTACTCCCTTGTTCCCGGGGGGGATCTATCCACAGCGGGAGGCAACTCTTCGTTCCGGCGGGGAGTTCTTTCCCCGTCGGCGGGTAAGCCTCCGTTCATGTGGGAGGCGTCTGCGTGTGAGCCCCCGGGCAGATTCTGATCTCCGAGGTCTTCTCGACCATCGTTGATCGCGAGTACCATCCGAGGCTCTTGGCTGGACGATGTGTACTCGTATTCCATCACGTTGTCCTCATCGGACACGCCGTGGGTGTGATCTCGATCGCCTTCGCGATCGGAGTTTGCAGGAGAGATTCCAACCATGGGGCTGGTCGTTCCTGCCGGGTTGTCGTCGTTCAAGACCAACTTCCCGCTGAAAGCCCTGGCGCACTCGGTTCTGAAGTGGTCTGCTTCGCCGTCCGAGTACTCTTCAGGGGCGTATTCTCCGAAGTCAACTCGATCCGTCACTGGGTACGGGTCTACAGGTCCAAAGCTGTCGTAGAAGCCTTGGTCCGAGTACCCAGTGCGGGGCGAGATTGCGATGGGTTTTCCTACCGGCTTTGCTACCTCCTCCTCGGTCGAAACCGACGAGGGTTGTGCAACCGGCGCTAGGATCTGATCGCGCTTGGTTGCGCGTCCTGCCGACTTTGATCTTTCCTCGACGACTTGGTCCGGAGAGGTCCCCACGGTCGGCGCCATCTGTCGACGATTGGTGAACCGGCGATCTTACGGTACTCGCGAGATGATGATTACTGGGGGGTAGGGACCTCTAGGGCCCAAGCGCCAAGAGATCTGACAGCAGGGGACAGCCGTTTTTATACAGGTTCGGGCCTCCCTCAGGATAATAACCTTACGTCCTGTTGCTATATATTGATCGAGAACACGCTTTACAATGGGGGTGTGTGTTAGTGGCTATCCTAGGCCTAATCGTAGACTAATCCTAGCTAATCCTCCGGGCTCGACTCCTTCGAGACTGTGGGTCTTCCAGAGCTTCGCCTGCCGGATCTGCGACTAGATTGACTTGTTAGACCTAACCTGACCTAACTGGATCTGCTGCGACCTCTTCTGTCCTATTCTCCTTCTCCCCCCTCCCCTATGGGATTGCTGATCCTTATATAGGGGGTTCCAGGGGTCGTACTGGACGTGGACTTACGCCCGAGTAGGACTCCGGCCTCCTTAGATGTCGGGATTGACTTCCTAATCTAATGGGAGTCTTCCCTCCTCTAGAGGGGTTACCTTATCTCTCGAGGATCCTTAGTCGGATACGCTGTACCTTCCTAAAGTCCCGGGGAACTGTACACGGATACCCCTAATACGCGGGATACCCTACTATTCATCATCACAAACAATAATAACCACTGATTCATTGATTAAATAGAAACAACTCGAAGGCACATCCAAACATTGTTACACGTTAAAGGAGGGGTCGCCGGGAGCCTTGCAACCTTCTCGGCTCTCCTAGTTAACATCCTAGGTCGCGCAAACGCAGATCACAACACAACGAACCACACCTAAAACGGATCAATGACAGTTTTCAAACCTTAGCCCATCTTATTCGCCACCAATGACGCATCATCCACCAATTTTAGTAAAAATCGCACAATAACAGAAATAAAACTTCAGAGCACGAACAAGCCCAGAACCGTTACACGCATGCAATCGGATCAAACCAAGCAGAAGATTCAAGCAAAACATAGAGAGGAGAAGATTTTAGTAGCTAGGGTTTAAGGGCGCCGCACCTGAGGTGAGGAGGGAGGAGGGGTTTAGGAGGAAGGTGGCTGCGAATGGAGGCATAGGGGAGGGGAGGGCTCGGTGGCGGCAGGGCCGGTGGCGTGGGGCTCGGGCGGTGGCGTGGACGGGGGCCTCGGGCGGCGGCGCGTCCGCTTCGGTGCGGGGGGCCCGGGCGGCGGCGCGGACGGGGGCCAACGTGCGGCGGCGGCGCGGGGGCTCGGGGTGGCGGCGCGGCGCGGTAGCCTGGCGGCGGTGATAGGACGGGGTGCTTGGGCGGCTGGTTCAAAAACTGAACGCGCGAGAGACGAGCGAAATTTTGCTAAGTCCGCGGTATATGGTCGTAAGACTCCATTGACGGGCACATAATAGCTACCCGTCAGTGGAAGTGTACCGGCATGTCATGTTGTGTACCTCCACTGACGGGTGCTTGAATGTTGCCTGTCAGTGAAAGTGTGCTTGCTTACACTGACGGGCGGTGACAGAGGTGCCCGTCAGTGAAGCCTGTCAGTTGATACTTTCACTAAAAGTGGAGTTTCACTGAAGGTCACTTTTGCGCTGCTTGTCAGTGGTGATTCTTTAGGGTTTGAGTTTAAGGATGGCTGTTCTGGATAGTTTGTGTTTCCACCTAATTGAGCTAGTTTGACATCTAGAGTAAAAAGAAGATAGATTTATGAGCTATTTAATTTGATGTCTAGATTTATGAGCTTATCGTTCATCCCCGCCCTGTGGTAGTGATAATTCTTTTGTAATATCCATCGCTGTGTTGTCATTGTGTTAACAGAGATGATTTCCTGTGCTATTAAATTATTGTACCTTTCCTATACTACTAAATTATTGTACTTCTGGTGTTGTACATCCCTTGTTTTACATAGTCCCAAGCATAACCATTCAATTCATCAAATTATATTATTACACATTGAGGTTTGTTCTGCATTGATCGAAAAGCTAGGTTTCGTCGTCTTCGGCACGCTTCTCAATAGTAGTTTTGATCTTCTTGCTGGTATACGTCAGTCCTTCAGCGTGACTGCGTCTTATGTAGGGACACGCATCCTGAGTACCTTTGCGCCTTTTGCTCGTTCGATCATCCACATCTTCTTCTTCTGTGTTCGGATCGTCGAATTGGTCATAGTCCTCTTCGTCAACTACACCATCGACTCCGACAATACTCCTTTTCCCTTTCCTCACGACAACACGCTTCTTATTCTTTGGGTCTTTTATGTAGAAGACTTGGGTGAGTTGTTTGGCTAGGTGGTGCAGGAGAAGTTGAGGTTATTTTTGGGGGTATTGGCCCTGCAGTTCCTGCTTGCAGGGTTCCACAATGTTAGCAGGGTTGCACTCAACATGGGCATTAGCAAGATCATGTTCATCATGTACAGGAACCCCAACCCCCTCGCATTGCTCACGCCCTTCGCCTACTTCCTCGAGAAGTGCGTAAATTCTCTTCTTTCAATAGCCAGTTTTCTCAAGAAAGTTTAAGCATTCAGTCAGAGAGCAATGGTATCTGAATTCTGAATCCTAAATTCTAATGCCTGTTTTATACGTCTCCTTTTGGTTACAGATTGTTTCAAGAAAGACAGGTCTTCATTGACATTCTCTTTGCTGGTGGAATTCTTTCTTCTAGCACTCACTGGGTAAGCATGATCGATGGATGTCCCTTCCCAACTTTGTTAAAAATTATACTTCTTGAGATGAACACTACTACAGAATAGGGTTTCCTGGACCCTAGATCTTAGCCGGTGCAAGCAAAACCGACAGTAAGAACTCAAGTCTCAGTCGGTTGGTGTGAAAAAACCGACTAAAAAGAATGAACCGGCTGAGATAATATCTAATCTCAGCCGGTTCAGAGTGGAAAACCGACTGTCATAGTATTACAGTCGGTTGGACCAGTAAAACCGGCTGAGGTAAGTAAACTTTTCTAGCCGATTCCCTTTTCCCAACTGGCTGAGATAACTTTGAGACAGTTGTTTCGCTGGAACCGACTCAGATGATGCTGCTTGACATCCATAAATGCTGTCCGAAGTTGCCAGCTGAGTCTTGAATACAGGTGTCCGTTGTTTGGTACACTTGATATAGGTTGGTTGGGGGTGGAGTTGCCAAATTTTATAGTAATTTTTATACAATTTTGTAGCACATAATATTTTGATAGTTCTTGCTCAATTTAATAAAATTTGTATGTTGTTATAGATGGATCGACGGTGGATGTACGCTGAGAATCATGCTAGCAATGAGTACATCGAAGGCGTCTCAGCATTCTTACGAGTAGCCGAACAGTATAGTTTGAACACAGGGGAGACGTGGATCAGCTGTCCATGCTGTCATTGTGAAAATTTGAAGAGCTTCACAAACCTTACATAGATCCAAGCGCATTTGATCAGGACAGGATTCGTGAAGGGGTATGCATGTTGGACCAGCCACAGTGAAGATCAGATTGTAGAGGAAGGTCCGGCAAATATGGATGAAGGCAACAACGTGGCTTATACTGTCAATAGCACACCTATTGAGCAGACGTGTGATGACGTATGTGCGTCATAAGAGGACGCGTCGCAGCAACGGGAGAGTAGAGGATACATAACGTCCCCCTAGACCCTATGAACGCGAAGGTGAGCATCGATGAGGTTAATGACACTTTCAGCAAGCTGAAACTCCCGATTCCACCGAACAACGAGATCTTAACTCTAAGTCAAGCTAAGGGGAAATCCATCCAGTGGCCCAGGAGGAACATCTCTCTCGACGCGTCGCGGCCGACTAAGAAGGTTTTGCCGCGACCAGCAGATGAACCAGTGGACCCTTTGACGTTCTCGCCTCTTGTGGTAGTGGCGTTGTCACTGAGACAGCTTGAGCTGACAACACAAGGTGGCATCACCGAAGCATGGCAAGGGAAAGGACTTGATGAAGGTAGCTGCTAGCCGAGAAATGACTATCGAAGAAAAACAGGCGATATATGAAGCTGGAGGGAGTCTCCCTAGTGCTTTGAATGTCCCAACATACAAGGCCGGGAAGTCGATGGTCAAAAATCACAAAAAGATGATGTTTGAACTTGGCTGGACTTGCACTACGTTGCACAACCGTTACTTAGCTAATTTTAAGAAACCCAAGCATCAGCGGAGCGATAGCATCATTGGCAGGTTCAGATGTGAGCACTTCCTCCATGATAAGGGTCGACTATTCGTCGTGACTTGGGAGGACTTGTTCCTTATGTACAACCTAAGCGCCTTGGATGCGGGCCTCGTGAGATGCTTCACACTGTAAGTGCTTACAATCATGCTCCATTTAATTTACTATAATACTTATACATGTCACAAATACAGAACTCTTCCCTCCGTGTATATGTAGGTTCGATTATATTAAGGCGAGAGAAACAAATGAACCGATAGAATTCGTCGACCCGCACAATGCCTCCGAGCAATCCATGGAGTATGCTGAAAGGGTTGTCAAGGATTATCTCGTCGATATCATGGAGGCCAGCCAGCATAAGAAATTCATCCTCTATCCCTTCAACAAAAGGTAAGCGCTATAAACTTGTTAATATCTCCAACTTGTTCATTTCGCACCTTCGGCGTATCATCAACTAACTTGGGATTAATGACCATTTAGCTCTCATTGGATTCTTATTGTTATCATACTCCCTATCAAGAAAGTGTATTAAATGGATTCAAACCTTGAAAACATGACCGACTTTGAGAGGTCAGCAAAGTGATCGATAGGTAAACAAATTACCTCATGAAATTCGATGGTAATAGGTCATTGGTATAATTACGGCTTTTCTTCCATGATTCAGAGCATACCAAATATTTTGTAATCGCGTGGGAAAAAATGATGATGCTGTAACATCTCCTATTTTTAAGGGGTAGTTTGGAACATAGGAATTTTGAAGGATTTTCAAAGGATAGGAATTCTGTAGGATTGTTTTCCTTGGGGTCGTTTGGATCATAGGAATAGGAAAAGGAAATTCACAGGAAAAGTTTCCTAGGCTAGCAATTTCACAGGGAACTAAACATTTGATCGGACCTCTTGGAAATTTTCCTGCGGCGCGTGTTCGCTCTCGCGCGGCAAAATGCCCGCGTACCCGGCCATCACATAGCTCCCTTCGGGGACCTGTACTACCAAACACGGAGAAAACACAAACCATCGAGGAGAAAACACAAACCCTACTACGGAGAAAACAAAGTGCAAAGGGAGAGGCGGCGGCCGAGTGACGGGGAGGGCGGTGTCGTCCGGCCGGGCAGCCGAGCCGTGGGCAGCTACGGGCTGAGCAGCGCGGCAGCGCGCGGCGGCGCGCGACGGGCTCGCAGCGCGGCAGCGGCGGCCTGGCTCGCATCGCGCGGCGGCGGACGGCGGCTGAGCAGCGTGGCAGTGGCGGCGGGACTCGCAGCGCTCGGCGGCGGGAGGCGGCCGAGCAACGTGGCGGTGGACGGCGGCTGATCAGCGCGGCAGTGGACGGCGGCCGATCAGCGCGGCAGCGGCGGCGGGACTCGCAGCGTGCGGCGGCGGCCAGCGGCCGAGCAGCGCGGGAATGGCGGCCAAGCAGCAACCGGCTCCTGTGCCAGTTTTCCATTACTTTCTACCTTGATCTTCAGTCCAGATTTTTTTCCTTGAAAATTTTGCAGTGTTATGAGATGACATTTCTGTTTTCTAACAATGCATTAACCTGGAAAATGAGAGATAAATGGGCCTATTTTCTTGGAGAACAATCAGAAGTTAGTTATGGACATGACACCAAATGCTTGCCAGTGCCAGGTCTGCTGACAAGTGCAATTCAATCAAGATTGCTCAATGAAAAATGCAAATGTTGGTCAATGGAAAATGCAAAAGAAGAAAGGTTTGGTTAGTCGTAAATGAAGATGAGAGTGAGCTTAAAATCACTGTTGGTTGATTGGTTCTAGTTTGACATTGAGTATGTGGTGGGAAGATTGGTGAGAAAAATGAATGATGAAACCACTGACAAGAAATTTTGCAAACTACCATAAGCTAGATAAAATACTTGATGAATGTTTTATTAGTGCTTGTGTGTTCTTGCAATGCTCCCCCTCTTTGTTTTAAGCAGCAATGTGATGTAAAATTGTGGCAGCCAAGTTTGCTAGGGATTCATTAGGACCACTTGTACCAAACGAATGCACATGGATTTAGCTAATTAGGTGCAGCCATTAGCTACTTAGCACAATTTCTTGCGTGGTCCGATAGAGAACAAGATTCCTCAAGAAACCAACTCAATTTTCCAATGTGTTTTTAATTGTCAGATGGCTGATCACCGTACTAGGTATGATGGGGATGGCTTCCCTGAACTGGAGCCTGACGAGAGGAGTACAAGGCCTCATCAACAAATCATTATGCAGCGTGGTGATGTTCGGGAGCTAGACCATAGGAGTGCAAAGCGTAAGTTATATTAGTAGAGTGATTTGGTTTTCACACGCCGTCTTGCAAAATGATGTAGCTCTTTTCTGCACAATTCATATTTCAGGAGCCACGAAGAGTCTTCCTCGAGCTAAATGGAACCATCAAATGAAGACATTCCTTATTGAGTTGCTTAAAGATTACAATGTTCCAGGCTATAGAACTCAAAAATGCTTGGAGTAAAGAGGCATGGACTAATATTGTAAATAGAATGAATCAAAAGTTTAGCTTATCACTCACTCTTGCCCAAGTGAAGCAAAAGGAACAGGACCTCAAAAAAGACTTCCGTACTGTGAAGGATCTGGTGGGTGAGAGTGGTTTTGGCTGGGATCCTAATAGAATGTTGGTCGTTGCACCCGATGAAGTTTGGGAGACGTTTGGTGAGCGTACAAGCAAGGATGCACTCATATGGAGAGAGAAATCAATGCCATATTTTGATGATTTATTTATTTTGTACGAAGGTAAGTGTTTACAAGGATTAGTTTGATAGTTTTTTCTTGTTCATGTCAATATTTTGTAACATCAACCACTTCCGTTGGTTTGCAGGTCGTTATGCTGAAGGGAAGAATCGACACGGCATGGACCATTATGCAAGCAAGGCAAAGCAGCCTTCACATGTACTATCAGCATATTCACCACCGCAAGTGGCTGATATTCATGTCCGATCACCATCGGCTATACATGTCGCTGATGAGCCATATATGAATTTTCCATTTGAAGAAGAGGATGAGATGGGCAGTGCAGATTCCTCCAAGCAACAACACTCATTTAAAGCCCCCATGCGCTCCACACAGATGCCCTCCCAGTTTGTTACAACACCCGAGATGCATGAATCAAAAAGGGCGAAGAGAAAGAAGGGTAGTGAATTTCAAGAAAGGTACTTGCAGCTCAAAAAGGAAGAAATAGATCGATTTGCGGCCATCGAGGAGAAGAAGCTTGAAGATCCATATAGCATCAGCAAGTGTGTCAGAACACTTGAAGGGTTAGATGGTTTACAAATGTCTGATGTGGTGATGGCAGCAGATATATTCAAGACTAAGGAAAATAGAGAACTTTTCCTCTCATTCTCTAGTGATGAACTAAGGCTGGGCTGGGTCAAAAAACAATTAGGCAGATCCAAACAAATTACTAGTTGGGAGTTGTGAAGGGTTACATATTTTGGGTATTTTGTTGGACTTGGTACCTATACTTTTGCAAACCTTAAGGGATACCAAAATCTCTCAGCTATTAGCGTGTTACAAAGTATGTTGGGTTTTTTGTATGATGTTTCTACATGTTTGGTGGCTTCAGTTTCAGGAAGCTCCCAGCCTTTCAACTCTCTGAATTTAATGCGATTCACATTGGAATAGTCCCACAGGCTTCAGATATTTTTTGCATTCTGTCAAACCTCACATTCACGATTCATTTGAAACACAGGGCATGACTCATGAGCGCTCAATTGTATTATCCGCATCCTTGTCGTAATTCAAGCAAGATTTTCATCTATCAACTGGTTCATTCAATAGCTTGAGCTGTTATATCACAACAATATATTGTTCACAAGGAACAATTCAATCAAACTTGAACTATGCTTCACGAAAAATTGAACTTAATACTGTTCAGTAGTGTATGTAACCAACAAAAATGCCCAATATTCAGAAAGGAAATAGGCTCAGTTGAGTACAATATTCCAACTAGTAAGTGGTAACAAAAGAGTACCAGTATGCAACACTCAGACTTAAGCTCAACAAAGACGTGAACAGAAATGATGCTCATTTTGCACCAATTTCATGTAAAAAAATCAATGGTTATGAACAATTTGCAGTAACAACGAATGGTACTCTCCAAGTTCTGACAGGAATAAAGCAAAGTGATACTCAAAAAAAGTTTCAAAGTAGTCACTCTAATACTCTACTAGTTCAGAGATTACACATATGGTGCTCCCTTAGATCAGGAGGCACAAGGAAGAATAAAAGAAGAAATATAAAATAGGCTAGAGATACACATAAACAATCTCATACTTCATCAGTAGACATCATATAGTGGTACTAATACTGAAATCATCAATATATTTTATTTCCAGTAGCTGCATATCTTATATGAGCAATGCAGCACTATTGCTTCACTTAGGACTGTGGATGCCTTTCAGTTCTGCAACAGGAGTGCCGCCGGAGCTGGTGATCTTAGGACTATTTAGGCGCTTGATCTTGCCGCGGCTTCTGGTGACCACGTCATCAAGGATCTCTGTGCTCTGGGTGCACCTCAATGCAACATCAATATCTTGCTGAAATGCATAGAATTGAGCATTAAGCTAGCGCAACAGGATTAAAAATGTTCTAGTCATCATCAGCTTAAAGCTTAGAAAATGTCATGGTGCCCATATTGAGATGCCCATCTGTTATAGGAATCCTGAAGCAACACAGGCAATTTGGACAAAGTAGAAGAGAAGAAAAAGGGAGAAAAAGGAAGGCAAGGAACACATACGTCAGGGCACAACCAAACATTGATGATTTAATATGCGCTGGCATGTCTTCTTCTAGAAATGTAATCTTCCCACATTTTGTTTGCTATGTAATCCCGCTTTTGGTTTCCTTCTTCTCGTGAGTTATTGAATGCTCTTACATCAGAGTTGTAGCTATGGTCTCCATCAGGCACATCCACAATCTGTTCTGAGTCTATTTCTAGAGGAGCCTTTCTTACCCATGACATATCTCCATTTTGAAGGCGTACGAAATTGTGTAGAACACAACATGCAACTGATATATCAACTTGCTTGTCAACTGGATAATGTGTAGCAACTTTCAGTATTTGAAATCTCATTTTCAGTATGCCAATAGTTCTCTCAATGTGATTCCGTAGTTGTGCATGACGAAGGTTAAATAGTTCCTTGTAGTTTTGTGGTCTTGACGAGCTCTCCTTGCTCTTGCAAATGATACCTAGTTCCACGGTATGGTGCCAGGAATTGCGGTGTATTTGCATAACCTGCATCGACAAGATAAAATTTGCCAGGCGGTACTTGGAACCCATGGTTGATTGCATCTTGTAGGACCCTTGCATCTGAGGCTGAACCTTCCCTACCAGCATGGACATGTACAAATTTAAGATCAAAATCACAGGCAACCATAACATTTTGTGAGAGTGTTTGTTTTCTGTTTCGATATGGTTCTTATTGACCTACTGGAATAGTCATTGGGATGTGGGTACCGTCAACAGCACCAATGCAGTCCTGCATACGAAGAATTTTTTATGATATGTTTTTTTTATGAATACCTGAAACAATGTTGTTATTTTACATTGTGACATAGAAAGAATTGGAGAACAAATTCTTACAATGAAATAAAGATAGAAGTGTGGTCTTCTCAGGATATGATGTGGCTGAAGCGAAGGTGGGCATATGTAGATGCATGTAAGCTTTGTAATTGCATCAACCACTGCTCCAAAGTGTCTGCTGATTGTTTCTGCACTGTGCTGGAACCTATCTTGCAAGGTCTGATTACTAGCATTTTTTGCCACTGCATATAAGAATATGGCAACTTTTTCTTCTAATGAGACTTCTCTTGAATCAGCAAGGAGTTTTTTCTCACGCAGCTTAGCAACCAAGGCATGAAAAATTTCAACCTCCATACGGAACTGCCTTTTGCATAGTCTCTCATGCCCAGTGAGAATTTCATTGACGTAAATAGCTCCTGGCAAACTAGCTAGATGTATGCATTGGTTGTTTCTCAATTGCTCCCATGGTCGGGAGAACAAATAGCATGAATTCATCTTCCATACGTGATCTTTGTCGATAATTTGGATCCATTGCAATTAGCACTATCTTGTTCAATGAATATATATGTTCTATCAAGATATACTCGTGTAAGCTAGGAAGATGTACTAATTTGGATCCATTGCAAGTAGCCTTTCTATATATGGGTTCAAGTTAACATGCCTTATCTGAAACTAACGTGAAAAGAATCAATATTTCCTGCGGACCACCAAAACATGCTTTTCTTCTGAATATTAGGCAATGTTTTGCAATGGCAAAGGACTAGTATGAAATGAGGAAGGAAGTAATGAAAAGTGTCATCTTTCAAGGAATTAGTTCATCATCAGAGAGGGCTTCCCATGGTTTATTAGACATGCATTAATTTTCTACCACTTTCATTAAGTAGTATTCAGTAGCGCCCTGATACCAGACTACCAGCGCCAAAACCTCCCAATCCGGCTGCTAGGCAGCTCCAATGCCACCCACCAAATCGCCCCGGTACTAGCAGAAATTAACTATACCAGCAAGAAATTTCTAGATTCGAGGAAGAGAATGGGAGAAGTAGTAGGGGCAGCCCCGAGCCCTGACCTTGCAGCCGAAGGAGATGCGCTCGACGTCCACCGACACCACGGAGCTGCCGGCGTCGCCCATCCCGGCCGTAGGCAACCGCCTCCCCCTTTCCCTCTCTCTTTCTCCTACCTTGCTCTCACCCACCGCCACCGGCCTCTCTTCTTTCTCTCTCTAGAATGCCCTGCTGCTGCTTGCTGCCCCTTTGCCGGTGCTGGCTCCAGCGCTCGCTGTTGATGAGCTCCGGCCTCGGGCGCTCGTCGGTGCTGGGCTCCGGCCTCGGGCGCTCGGTGGTGTCGGAGCTCGCCGGTGCTTGGCGGCGCCGGGAGTCGTGGGGAAAGGGATAAACACGGGCGGCGGCGCCGGGAGGCGAGAGTCGTTTGGGGGACGGGGCAGAGAGGAACGGGGGCGGTGGGGAGAGGAAAGGGCCTCCATGCTGTTTGAATTCAATTAAAAAATTATATAACTTTCCTATCCTACAATCCAAATGGCGTAACTTTTCAATTCCTGTGTTTTGATTTCCTATAGTATTTGAGAGATATATCATCTCAATTCCTGTGTTTTTCCTATACCCGTGTTTTTCCTATCCTGCGTTCCAAACTACCCCTAAATTTTTGAGGAAACAGAGAAAGTTGAGGAAATTTTAATTCGAAATCACCTTTAAATTTAAAACCATTTGAATTGGAGCAAGTTTGAAATCAAAGGAAAAGTGAAAAGAAGCAAAAAAAAACCTATTCTAACCCTCCCCGGACGGGCCTCCTCTTCCGGCCCGTTTTCATCTCCGCCTGGGCCTCCTTTTCTCCCCGGTAGCCCGCTCGGCCTCTCCCCTTTCCTCCCCTTCCTCCCGACTGGGCCTCGGCCCAGCCTTCCCCACCGCACGGCCCGCCCCGGCCTGCCACCGCCCCCGCCTCTCTCTTTTCCCTCTTCTCCCTTCTCTCTCTCCCGCTTCCTCCTCCCACGCCCACCACCTCGCCAGCTGCGTGGCAAGCGCCGAGCACCCCGCCGTCTCCCCTATAAAACCCCCTCGGCCACCTCGCCGCTCCGCGCCCTCTCTCCCTCTCTTTCCTCTCTCGGCACCGTCGCCCCACTCGCCTCCGCCACCCGACCTCGCCGCCGCTCCGCCGCCGAGCTCGTCCTCGCCTCGGCCGTGGTCTTCCCGAACCCCGTCGCCTCCGTCACCGTCGTTCCCGCCCCGTCTCCTCCGTCGCCGTCTCGACCAAGCCGGAGCTCGCTCCCCACGCCGCACCTCCGTCGCCGTCGCCCTCGGCCTCGTCCCCACCGCCAGTCACTACTGCAGGATGACTCTCTGCTGAAACACCTCCACTGACGGGCAACTTTTTGCCCGTCGGTGGTGCTGATCATCACTGACGGGCAGATTTATGCCCGTCAGTGGAGGTGATGCCCAGATCGGTCACGGGGACCTCTACTGACGGGCACCAAATCCGCCCGTCAGAGGAGAGGCGATTCGCGGACTAGGACTGACTGAGAATTAGCACTGACGGGCCTTTGTTTTCAGCCCGTCAGTGGTGTGTTCCATACCACTGACGGACCAAAAAATTCAGGCCCGTCAGTGCTAATTCCCGTGGCCCACAAGCCCAGCCTGAGCGCCGGTGTATTTAAGTCCCCAGAAACCCTAACCAGACATTAACCCCCGCCCCCGCCCCCGCCCCCGCCCCCGGCCCCTCTCGATCCCCATCCCCGAGCTCCCGATTTTCTCCTCTCCCCCCGCCGCCGTGCCCCCCGCCTCCGTGCACCCCCGCCGCCTTCCTCGCCGCCGTGCCCCCCGCCTCCGTGCCCCCCACCGCCTCCTCTCCCCCCGCCGCCTTCCTCCCCCCCCCGCCGCCGTGCCCCCTGCCGCCATGCCCCCCGCCTCTGTGCCCCCCCGCCGCTTCCTCTCCCCCCGCCGCCGTGCCCCCGCCGCCTCCCTCCCCCCTCCCCGCCGTCTTCCTCCCCCCGCCTTCTTCACAGATAAGTGCCCCCTTTTCCACAATTTATTTTAGGGTTCCCCCATTTTTAGCCAGCTTATTTGCTTGATTTCTTGCGATTTGTGAGATTTGGCTTGTTTTAACTCTAATTGGCTGTGATCTATTGATGCGTTCATTCATTGTCTTTTACGAGATCTGATGAACTAAGTCCTGTAGTGGCGTCTGAAATCTGAGCCTATTTGGATTTCGTGATTACATAGCGATTATGGGGATAATATTAATTTTATTCATGCGATATTAGGGTTTCGCGATTGATTTACCAGTGGGAATATGTTTTATGCTTTAGATTCAGATCACATAAAAAAACTATGATTGCACTCAAAGTGAATATATCATGATTTCCTCTAAAACAGCAAAAAAAAATCAACTGCAGGTTCTATTATGTACCGGAAGGTATAGTATTTGCTAAGTAGCAAATATAGTTTTGGAATGTAGTCACAGTTGGTCAATCTGTTGTTTCGTTTTTATGGAAGTCAAAAAATCAGTCATAATCTGTGTTGATCTGTTCAATCAGGGAATATTTCTGAAATGATTAAATTAAGGATGATAAGTTTCATTCCTCGATGCACATTTGATGGATGCCTAGCTAAGAGAGTCATTGTTGGATGCAATGAATGAATGAATTTTATCTGAAGCAAAGGGAGTTTGCTTTTGAGAGAATGGATGCATGTCTGATGAATGCCTTAACTAGGATTAGCATTCTTGGATGCACTGAAAGACTTAATCTGAATTAGAAGAAGTGCATTGCAGAGAGTAGTGACATCTATTGGTTTGATATTTTTTATTCTTGCGTTCTAATCTACACGCAGTTATCATTACATGGCTCAACTCCAAATATTAGAACAATGTGTCTACTCAGACCTAGTATTTTAGCTGGTTTTAGTGAAACAGTTTTGATACTTGATGCTATTTTTGGTTGCAGGTAAAACCACATTTGTGAAGAGGCATCTCACTGGAGAGTTTGAAAAGAAATACGAGCGTATGTGTCATGAGGACATACTTCTCTTTTTGCCCTACATTCTGCATGAATAACATCTGAAAACTGCCTTTCAAATTTGTCATTGCAGCAACCATTGGTGTTGAAGTTCCAGTAAATGCATCGAAGTTTCAGCTAATTTTTCTGCATCTGAGCGCATGGTGGGCTGAGGTCAAATATAGTGAAAGTAGTTAGATCTGTAGATTTTGTTGCAACTCTGTCTGTCATCTCTAGTGTACTCTTGATTCCTTTGCATTAACTGAAGCTCTATAGAATATGTAAGTCTTGTTTACAACTACTTTCCGCACGAATTATTTTTCCCTTTTGTTTGTCTGGTTGTTCTCTTTCTAATTCTTTTTTCCTACATCTATATGCAGTATCCATGGTCAGTGTGCGATAATTATGGTTGATGTCACCTCAAGGCTGACATACAAGAATGTTCCTACATGGCATAGGGATTTGTGCAGGTTTGTTCTGTACTAAAACAACTTCACGCGATGTGAATTTCTGGTTTGGAATTCTGATGTCCAGTTATGATCTCTTTTAGGGTGTGTGAGAACATCCCCATTGTCCTCTGTGGCAACAAGGTGGACGTGAAGAACAGGCAGGTTAAGGCTAAGCAGGTCACTTTCCACAGGAAGAAGAACCTGCAGTACTATGAAATCTCTGCCAAGAGCAACTACAACTATTGGGTACTAAACTTAAATTCTTCCTTATACAGCCCCGGATGTTTTTAACGGTGGATGAAGATTTGAAGCCTCTTTCTGTTCCAGTCCATGTATAAATGGATCTGCTCTTTCTAGATGCTAGTGCAGTCTGATACTTGGATGAAATTAATGTATATTGGATGAAATGCACACAGTATTTTATATTGGATGAAATGTATATTGGATGAAATGTATTGTTTTCTAAATTTATTTTTTTTAATCGCTGAAAACATACTACTGACGGGCTTCTAAGGAAGGCCCGTCAGTGGTGACATGGGCTCTGCTGACGGGCTTCTAAGGAAGGCCCGTCAGTGGTGACATGGGCTCTGCTGACGGGCTTCTAAGGCCCGTCAGTGGTGACATGGGCTCCACTGACATTTGCAGGCTGACGGGCCTCCAGCCCGTCAGTAGAAGGGGTTTTTGGCCCGTCAGTGGAGGCCCATACTGCAGTAGTGAGTTCCTCCTTCGCCGAACCCCGCCACCGAAGCCAACCGAGCTCGCCCCGTCACCAACTCCTCTGGAGCTGCCTACTCGAGCTCCTCGACATCGCCGTCGCTCCTCGCCCCGGCTCCGCTTCTCCGTCCCGGCCGCCGTCGTCGAGCCACCTCGCCCCGGCAACTGCCGAGCTTCCCCGGCCGTCCCCGTCGCTGCTCCGAGCTCCGCCGCCGTTCCCCACCTCGCGGTCGCCGCCTAGCACCACCGCCGTGCCCCGGTAAGCCGCGCCGCCGCCCCTTCTTCCCTTCCAGGCCGTGGCCTCACCGTCGGTCAGACCGACCGAAACGTCCGGTCTGACCGGGCGTCCCGAGCCGACCGGCCGACCAAACCTCATTAAAGCATTAATGACGCTACTAATGATGTTGTTAGGACATCATTAGTGCTCCATTAAATGTTAACTACGGTATTTAATGCTAACTAATCATTAATGCTAATGATTGCACTTATGGCTAATCTGACCGCTTAATGACGGTAATTAAGGACTAATAGTGCCATTAATAAGTGTATTAAATTTGTCCGAATGACAGATGGGTCCCACGGTTCAGGATTAAAGAAAATAATAAAAGAAAAAATATATATGACAAGTGGGCCCCACTTGTCATTGACTCGGTCAACTTTGACCCGAGTTGACCGAGGGGCCCATCTGTCTGCCTCTGAAGTTGAAAATGAAATAAGTAATAAAAATAATTATATTTAATAATTATATTTATTTACTGAGAAAAATACAAAAATGATATTTAAATGGTTTAAATCTTATAAAATCATAGAAAATTCATGTTAAGTCAGAAAAATGCAAATAATATATCAAAATGTTCAAAAAAATGATAGCTATCCAAATAAGTCATTTCCATCCATGTTTGCATGCTAGGAAAAATGAAAATGGCTAAAAACTCAAATTAGGTTTCCCCCGATTAGCCGGATGAAAGTGCATTCACTCCCATGGAGCTTGGGAGGATGGCTATATTGCCCCAGAGTTTGGTTTTGATGGTTATTGGCAATCCTCACCTGTGTCTAATACTTGCAATGAGTGTGAACAGGAATTAGATGGACAGGTGAAAGCTGAAGTGAGACAACTGTTGATGATGAGCCCTAAAAAGAGCAAGGAATTGGGAAGGTCAGAAGGATCAGCTGAGCTAGGCTCCTGAGGCACAGTTGCGAAGAAGCCGAGGCTGTGCTCGAGGGCAAGCGAGGTGATGGTGCTTGATGGAGTTCAAGGGCCGTGAATGCAAGCTTGATAAGTCCTGGAGGAGCTAGGAAGCTGGTGGATCAGGACCAAGGGTTCGCTGTGCCTCTACAAGGGCAGTCATCTTCGGTGAAGAAGCTTGGAACCAGTGCCAAGGGTCTAAGCGAGCTGGTCAGGGACTGTGGCGAGGCCATTGCTCTCTGGTCAGTTGTAGGCTTGTAGTGAGCCGGCCAGTGTTGTGCTCAGGTGCTGCCTGAGGCAACCGAGTCCACCTGAGTTTGGCATCTGAGACTCAGGTGGGTAGCTCAGCCGTGGCTAGTAGGTTACCAGAGGTGCATGTTAGCTGAGTCTCAGACAGGTTAGGTCTGGTGGCTCTTTATCTGACGTGGCATGAGGGTAACGGCTAGCTGCCAGGGACCCTATAAATAGGGAACCTGGGGAGGTTTTCAACCTCGAACCTTACCTAACCTTTGCCTCTAACCCGAAAGCAACCTGTTGAGAAAGAAAGTGCTCTAGGTCTCCAAGTGAGTGTTGCCTGCGTGCATCCATCGTGAGAGAGAGAGTTTCTTAGTCCTTCAGGTGTAGCATTCGAGGTACTGGTTCCTCCAAGAGTGGGAGTGCTCTTGGAGTTGGTGAGCAAGCCAAGTCTTGTGTGGCTGCCACCAAGAGTCTGTGAAGGCGATTCGGGTCTGCCTGTCTTGCAGCAGCAAGATCAAAAGGATTCCACACAAGAAAGGTACTCGAGGAAAGAGCACGATTTGGTGCCGGCTGTGAGAACAGCTTCCTCAACGGAGACGTACTGCTTCGCAAGAAGTAGGAACTTCGGTAAAACAAATCATTGTGTGCTTTACTATCTGTCTTGTGATCTGCTCTTATTTATTCTATTATCTATGCATGCTTAGATCACTAGAGCACCTTTATCTGTTGCACACTGACTGAGTTTCCTCACCTGAGACTCAGTTAGCTCTTGCTAAAACTAGTACCTTTCCTGTTCACGTCATCTGATGCACTCACCTGACTCTCACACCTGAGACTCAGTTAGCTCTGAATATAACTTGTTCTACATCAGCTAAGTTTGCTATCTGAGTGTCTGGTGTTTATCTGATATATCTTGCTGAGTCTCAGTTACCTGCATCAGTTGCATATATTTTCTCTAGGATTGACCTATCTCCAGAAGAAAAACCCATTAGGCATTATAATATCTAGAGCCGACCTATTCACCCCCCTCTAGTCGACTCCTGAGATCCCTTTCAAGTGGTATCAGAGCCTCGTTGCTCATAATTGGCCTAACAGCCAGAGTCTAAAGGATGTCGAACTATGAGGGTAGAGTTCCTATGTTTGATGGTACTAATTATGCCTTTTGGAAGCGGAAGATGCAAATGCATCTTACTGCACTTGACCCAGATGTATGGAAGATTGTCACGACAGGTCTTGATGTGGTTGATGAGAGCAATCCCACTGATCAAGAGAAGATCAGCATCAAGAACAATGCTAGAGCTGCCAATGCTATTTATATGGGACTGCAAGAGCATGATTTCAACCGTGTCAGTACCTTTGAGGAAGCCAGAGATATATGGTTCACACTTCAGGCTATCTATGAAGGCAGTGACACGTTGAAGAGGTCCAAGAAAGATGTGCTGGAGCATGAACTTGACAACTTCCATTACCAACCTGGAGAGGACATCAATTCCATCTTCACAAGACTTACCATGATCACTAACAGCTGAAGGCCCTTGGGTCCAACAGAGTAGAAGATTGTGATGTGATCAAGAAGTTCCTCTTTGTGCTTCTCAAGCCTTATCACACTCTGCGTCTGATGATGAAAGAAAAGGATGGTTTTGACAGATTAAAGCCCACTGATGTCCTTGGTAGGATGCTCACTCATGAGATGGAGCTAAACCACTCCAAGAAGCATGCTATCACTTCTGGGAAGAACAAGGACATAGCCCTCAAGGCAGTAGCCACTCACAGGGACTCAAGTGATGAAGAAGAAGATCCAGATGAAGAGATGTCCACTGATGAGGAGAATGAGCTTGCGATGCTTACTCGGAACTTCAGAAAGTTCTATCGAAAGAAGAAGTTCTCAGGCTCATCTGACAGGTTCAAAGGGAAGAAGCAACTCAGTGACAAGAAGTGTTTTGAGTGTGGTGACTCAGGACACTTCATTGCTGATTGTCCCAAAAAGAGCAAGAGACAAGAGGATGGCAAGTACAAGAAGAAGGAGATCATTGTCAAGAAGAAGTACAAAGAAGGGAAGCCTCCCACCTTCAGAAAGAAGAAGACCTCTGCTGCCAGAGCATATGTGGGACAAGCTTGGGTCTCAGATGACTCAGAGTCAGAGGAGGAGTCAGAGGAAGAAACTGAGCTAGCTGGGTTAGCCATCTGTGTCTCAGGTGGATCACTCAGCAGCCCAACTGAGCCAGGAGAAGACTCAGTCAGGTCTCTCAGCTGCGCACCCGAGATAGACTCACTCTTCGACAAGGATGCAGATCCTACATATGCTGAGACTCCAACTCTATGCCTTATGGCTAAAGGCAGCAAGGTAATGACTGAGGATGACTTCCCTGATTATGCTCAACTAATGGACATTCTTGACAGGACAGAGAAGCTCCTTAGGAAAGAGAGAAAAGAAAACATCTCTCTCAGGGACAAACTAACTGACATGCAGGTGTCCCTTGATAATGCACAAGATGCTAAGGCAGATCTTGATGAGGAGGTTTACTTATTGCAGGAAGCTCAAAACAAACTTAAGCTATCACATGAGCTCCTAATCTCTGGGCATGATAAACTCAAAGAAACTCACTCATCTTGCACTGCTGTTACACCTGATGCAAGTCCTCCTACTGTTATAGAAACTTGTTTAAACTGTGCATCTCGCATCAATGCTATTACTTCTAGTACAGTGTTTGTTGTAGATTCACCCAGTGAATTAAGCACTTCAACTGCTACTAATCTTGTTGATGCAGCAAAGTACAATGAGCTCAAGGAGGAGCATGAAGAGCTAAAAAGGCTCATGAGAATAGGCCTGTGCAGTGCTAACATAGGCATGCAGAATTTTGCTAGGCTCCAGTCCACCCTAGTACTAAAGAATAATGGTACAAGGGGACTTGGTTTCACTCCTGCACTTATAAAGAACAAGTCTTCATATATTCCCTCTGCTACTAACAAGAAATACTTGCAGAATCACCTTGTTCCTCAGAAAGGGAAATGTGATACTAACTCTCTTGCAGGAAACCATCGAAAGACAGGTGGTTATGTGAAAATTCCCTCTAATCCAAGCTATGTGCTTAAGACAGGGAAAAAGGGTAAACCTGAGGCAATTTTATGTTGGACCTTGGAGTAGGTACAAGAAGGTACCAAGCATTTGGGTACCAAAGTCAGTAGTCATCTGTGTCTCAGGTGACTCACTCGGTTGGGTACCAAAGTCAGGGAGAGCCACCTGTGACTCAGGTAGCTCACTCAGGTGCAATGCAAATTTGCTAACCCTTCCATCTGAGTTTCCAGGAGATAAGAATCTGAGAAAGATTCAGAGGTTCTCTAAGCTTTCTAAAGCCGTAACTGCTAAGAACCCTAATGTTAATCTTATTCCTGCTATTGATGCTTACAGTAAGAGACCTGCTAACTTGGGAACCAAATCTATCTGGGTTCCTAAGTCTCGCAACTAATCATGCAGGGCTCTGCCTCCAGTGGAACAAAATGGGTCATGGATAGTGGCTGCACACAGCACATGACTGGAGGCAAAAAGCAGTTCTCTGAGATAAGAAAAGATAACCTTCCTTGCAAGTATGTCAACTATGCTGATGATTCAAGAGGCAAGGTATTGGGTTGTGGTAAAATGCTATATCTCAGGAACACTCTCTTACTGAAGTAATGCTTGTTGAGTCTATTTCATATGATCTCTTATCTGTTTCTCAATTATGTGATGCTGGAATGAAAGTCACATTTTATCCTAAAGAGGTCTATGTCCAGAAACTAACAGATGACTCACAAGTTTTCAAAGGCTATCGAGTAGATAAGCTATATCTTGTAGATTTTCAGGATCAAGAAGCAGCTGTGCCATGTTGCCTTATAGTCAAAGCTCAGTTAGGCTGGCTGTGGCACAGGAGGCTAGGTCATGTGGGGATGAGGCTGCTGAACAAACTCAGTAAAGAAGAACATGTCCTAGGCCTGAAGCAGATCCAATTCAACAAAGACAAGCCATGCTGTGCTTGTCAGGCTGGAAAGCAAGTTGGAAGCCCTCATCCACCCAAGAACATCATGACCACTACTTCTCCATTCGATCTCATACACATTGATTTGTTCGGTCCAACTACATATGAGAGCATTGGAGGTAACAAGTATGGTTTTGTTGTTGTAGATGACTTGTCACGTTTCACTTGGGTATTTTTCTTGAAGGACAAGTCACAGGTGTACAAAAGGTTCAAGCATCTTATTGTCAGAGTTCAAAATGAATGGAACATCAACTTGAAGGCAGTGAGAAGTGACAATGGGACAGAATTCAAGAACTCAAGAGTTGAAGCCTTCATGGACAAGCATGGGATTAAGCATGAGTTCTCTGGTCCCTATGCACCTCAGCAGAATGGAGTGGTGGAGAGGAAGAACAGGACCCTGATAGAGATGGCAAGAACACTGCTGAGTGAGTACAAAACACCAGCAAGGTTTTGGGGCTGAAGCTGTGAATACTGCCTGCCACAACATCAATAGACTATATCTTCACCCACTCCTAAAGAAGACACCTTATGAGCTGCTGACCAACAAGAAGCCAAACGTCTCCTACTTCAGAGTATTTGGTTGTAAGTGTTACATTCTGAAGAAAGGCAAGCGTCTCTCTAAATTTGAATCCAAATCTGATGAAGGAATATTTGTTGGATATAGCTCAGAATCTCACACCTACAGAGTCTTTAACACCAACACCAAGGTTGTTGAAGAAGCTGTAGATGTGACATTCGATGAATCTAATGGCTCACAAGATGGGCAAGTTGCTAATGATATTTCAGGGAAGGTAGATATAATTCACAAGTCAACAGGTGAAGTCAGGCCCCAAGTTGAGGAGCAAGCTTCATCTGGAGTTACAAACCTACCTGACCCAGCTGATGAGCAGGATGAAGTCAATGGCATTGAGTTCGAGTACAACCCAGCTAATGATCTATTGGACTCAGAAGCCTCCATGCACCTAGCTGAGTCTCAGGAAGAGCCAACTGAGTCACAGATACACCCAGCTGATCCACATCCAGCTGTGACTCAGGTGGCTGACCCAGAACCCCCTGTGATCAGCAGGCTGCAGAAGGATCACCCTGTAGACCAAATCATTGGTGCCATTGATAGGGGAGTGACTACTCGTTCTCGTATTGCTAACTTTTGTGCTCACTACTCTTTTGTTTCCACCATTGAGCCTAAAAATGTAGGTGAAGCTCTGTCTGACTCAGACTGGATCAATGCTATGCATGAAGAGCTGAACCAATTTGAGAGAAATGAAGTCTGGTCACTTGTTGAAAGACCCAAGGATCACAATGTCATTGGAACGAAGTGGGTCTTTCGCAACAAGTAAGATTCTACAGGCCAAGTGGTGAGGAACAAGGCAAGGTTGGTTGCTCAAGGCTACACTCAAATAGAAGGCTTGGATTTTGGTGAAACCTTTGCACCTGTAGCTCGACTTGAAGCTATCAGGATACTTTTAGCTTATGCAAATCATCACAACATCAAGCTTTATCAAATGGATGTCAAGAGTGCCTTCCTCCAAGGTAAGCTTGCTGAACTTGTGTATGTAGAACAGCCCCCTGGTTTTGAAGATCCAAAAAGACCCCATCATGTATATGTTCTCCACAAAGCTTTATATGGTCTCAAACAAGCCCCTCGTGCTTGGTATGATACCCTAAAGGAGTTTCTTATACATAATGGTTTCAAAATTGGGCTTGTTGATACTACACTCTTTACTAAAGTTAAAGGCAAGGATTTATTTGTATGCCAAATATATGTCGATGACATAATATTTGGAAGTACTAACCGTGTGCTAAGTGATGAGTTCAGCAAGATGATGATAAAAAGGTTTGAGATGTCCATGGTAGGAGAGCTGAAGTTCTTCCTAGGGCTGCGAATCAGACAACTCAAGCAGGGAACTTTCATCTCTCAAGAGAAGTTTGCCAAGGACATCCTCAAGAAGTTTGACATGGACAAAGCTAAGTCAATATCTACTCCCATGCAAACAAATGCTCATCTTGATCTGAACCAACAAGGTAAGTCCACTGATCAGAAGGAGTATAGGTCTATGATAGGTTCTTTGTTGTATTTGTGTGCATCTAGACCTGATATAATGTTGAGTGTTTGCATGTGTGCACGTTTTCAAGCTGATCCCAAGGACATTCATCGCACTGCTGTTCGTAGAATACTGAGATATTTAATTCATACCTCTGGGTTTGGTCTATGGTATCCTAAGGGTGCACCATTTGAGCTTGTAGGCTATTCAGATAGTGATTATGCCGGGTGTAAGGTTGACAGAAAAAGCACCTCAGGTACCTGCCAATTTTTAGGGCGTTCCCTTGTGTCCTGGAGTTCCAAGAAACAAAATTCAGTAGCCCTATCCACAGCAGAAGCCGAATACATAGCAGCTGGTGGGTGTTGTGCTCAATTGTTATGGATGAGGCAGACCTTGAAGGATTTCAACATATCCATGTCTCAAGTACCCCTCTTCTGTGACAATGAAAGTGCAATCAAGTTAGCCAACAACCCTGTCCAACACCAAAGATCCAAACACATAGAAGTGAGACACCACTTTCTAAGAGACCATGTAGAGAAGAAAGATATCCAACTGTGCCATGTTAGAACCGAAGCTCAGCTAGCTGATATTTTCACCAAGCCTTTAGATGAAAATAGGTTCTGTACCCTCAGGCATGAGCTAAATATCATGGATATCTCGAATGTGCAGTGAGGAAATGATGATACACGTGTACACATGATTGCATTTCTGGTTTTCATTCTCTGCATTCTACATGAGTCAGCCACCTGAGTCTCGGTTGTACCTCAGGTGGGTTAAGGTCTTATAGATACCATGCTGATTTTGCATCTTATTGAACTCATGGATTCACCATTGGGTTAGATAAGTTGGATCTTACCATCTATTTCAATTCAACACAGCTTTAGCTTTGTATTGATTGATCGTTTGGCAAGCTGTGTTTGAAAAGAAATTCTCTCTATTGCTTTCATCTCTTATCCTTAAGTTCTCTCTGGTAATCCTATTGAAAACCTTGTCAGCTGAGTCTTCCACATGACTCTCAGCTGAACACATTCAAAAATTCCGGAGAAAATCCCTAAGTCTGGAGCTCAGCTCAATTTTTCTTTCCTACCTGAGTCTCAGGTAGCAACCTAGCTGACCCTCAGGTGCCACAGGGCCACTCGGGATATAAAAACCCACCTCTGTAATGGTTCGCGCTAAACCCTCTTCAGAGTCTCAGTGCCCTTGCGCCCGTTGCCGCCATCTGATTCTCAACGATCGTGCGCTTCTCCGACGATCTTCGCTCTCTCCGAAGCTTCCCAAAGCTCTCCTGATTGTTTTGGCGCCTTCATCTCCAATCAAAATTCCAAATGTAAGTCTCCTCGAGCTGTTCTTCACAGAACTAGGGTGGTTTCCGCCTTAATGCGAATCCCATGCTCTCGAGTATCTTTTAGTTGTGGAATTAGACAGAGATGATGTACCTTTAAACCTCTAGAACGATTTCTTGCAACTCATTGTCCAGAATTCTCAAATTTCAGCAAGATTCGATAAACCTAGGTTGCTCTGCTACTCCACCTGAGTTACACAATTTATCTCACCTGAGTGTCAGGTAGCTAAGTCAGGTAGCATGAGATGACTTGTGAAACTCTCCTAAAACCATCCAAAAATGGCCAATCATTCCAGTTTTCTCTGCAATAGGATTATCTCTCATCTATTCTTTATCCTACCTCTCCTACGCAGATGTCTGGATCAAGGAATGTGCCTGAGGATATAACTGATGATCTGCCCATTGGTCTGAGAACCCAGCTCCTAAGACAGAAGCAGCAGTTAGAGTGGGAGGCAGAGCAGGCTAAAAGTCTTGGAAAGAAATTGGATGCAGAAGAAGCTGCTCAAAGATCAGTAAAAGCTCCAATGTCCCCCTCTGAGCTAGCCAAAAGAGAAGCTAGGCTTAAAGAGCTACAAGAAGAGAAACGACAGATGGACATAGCTACAGCTCAGTCAGCTAAAAGAATGAAAGATTTAGAAGCTCAGAAGGCTAGCAAGGAAGAATAATTGAAGCAAGAGAGGAAAGCAAAAGCAGCTGAAAAGAAAGCCCAAGCTGAAGAAGCAAAGAAGAAAAGAGCTGAAGAAAGAGCCAAGAAGGCTGCTGAGAAAGAGGCAGCTATCAAAGTCAAGAAGGCTCCAGTAGTTGATACACTCAAAAGGACAAGGGCTGCAGGCAAGCCAATAGATTTATCTCTGAGCAAAGTCCCAAAGAAGCCAAGATCAGAGGCTGTGGTAGTCAAGAAGAAACAAGAAACAACTGCAAGAAGAGGAAGAAGCTGAATGGAGAGTAGAAGCTCTTAAAAGAAAGGAACACAGCAAACTTATAGAAAATGGCAAGACCTAACTAATAAGTTGCCCAATGCCACAGATGAGGAAAGGCCTCAAATGAAGGAAAGAATAGATGCCCTTGCAAAGCAAATCTTTGAATCACCAGATGTTCCAAAGAGTGTGAAACTCCAAAGAGAAACTCAGCTGAAGAACAAGGCAATCCATGAAGAACTCAAAAAGCTGCTGAAGCAAGAAGGAAAAGCCTCTGGACAAGAGAAAGCAGACCTGATCAAACAAATTGATCGTCTATTCCCTCAACTCTCAGAAGATTATAAGCCATTCTGGACAAGGTTCTCAGATATCATTCTACAAAGGAGAATAGAGAATCACATGTTGGAGTTAAACTCTTGTGCTGATGAAGCTCGTAAGAAGCATCTACAAAATGAGATTGCTGAAACAAACTCAAGGATATTTTGTACGTCCAGTTCTCAAGCACTTGATGCAGTGCCCCTTCAACAAGCCAGTGGTTCAGTGCCTCAACTGAGTAAGCCAGCCGAGTCTCAGGCGGCTGCATCAGCTGGACTAGAATTAGTCCCCACTGAAGTGGAAACTCAACAGAAAGCTGCCATAGAATCAATTGAAGACATTTTGGCTGAGCTTGACTCAAGAGAAAAAGAACTTGAGCAGACTATGGAGGAATCTATGGATAAGCTAAGATCATCTTTTGAAGAGAAGTCAACTAGAGCACATGAAAATCCAACTGAGCCACAAGCAGATCCATCAATTGGAGTATCAGTGAGCATGGGTTCTGTATTTCAGTCTCTATCAGACTTAGAACCAGCTCAAGAAGAAACAAGACTTGAAGAGCAAGAAAAAGCAGTATCTTCTCCAGCACCTGAGTCAGTCCATAGGATGCCAACTAGGTCTCAGGCACAGTCAACTGAGGCTCAGTCAGAAGACTCAGATGACTCCTATTCAAGTCCAAGTGATCCTCATCCTCCATCTCCTCGCAAGAAGAAGCAAAAGCTGTCTGAATCAGATGAAGAATATCAAGAAGAAGAAGAGAGTAGTGGAAGGAAAGAGTCAGCAGAAGAATCAGACTCATCCCCCTCTGCATCTGACTCAGAAGATATCCCAGCTGAGACTCAGTTAGAAGAGTCAGATGAGTCATTGGAAGACAGACATTCAGCTATATTCTCAAAAGTTGCACGATCTGACACATCAATGATGAAATTCATATCTGCAACTGCTTTCAAGAAGCTACCAAAGGCAGATGCCAGTCTAGCCTCCATGAACCTGGATTCAAGAAGCACATCAAACTACACTGCCATGAGAACCACAAATCCATATTTTGACAGTGAAGGGAATCTGAAAAGAAGACATTGCAATGATCCGAGGTTTTGGAATGATCAGCAGCAATCAAGCTATCATCTCTTGCTGCAGAAGAAAGGTTTTGTTGACAGCATGCCAATTGATTGGGAAAACCTTGCCAAGAATGGCTTAGGAAATTTGAAGCAGATTTTAGCTGCTGTTCAACTTGATGAAATATGCAGCTTAAACCAAGATTATGATTCTGAAGCTATCAAGGAATTCTATGCAACAGTCTTTGTAGAGCAGAACAATCAAGATTATATGCTCTGGATGACAAGAGGTCAACTGCTGTGCATCACAGCTCCCGAGTTTGCAGAGCTGTTGGACCTACCATCAGGGACAAAGCTACAGAAGATCAGCATATCCAAAGGCTCAGAAGAAGATAAAAGTCTCCTGCCAGATTGGGTTCCAAATGAGAAAAGGAAGAAGTTCTTCCCTACAGGCTTTGTGCCTCATCCTGTTAAGGGTGCAGTCCCTAAGCATATCTCCAATTTCAAAGGATTGATGAAGACACCCAAGCACATAGTGAAGATCTTGAACATATCCATCTGTGCCAAAGGTGGAGGAACTGATGCCATATACAATCCAGTATGGAGAATTCTTGAGCTCATCGCAAAGAAAGAGAAGTTTGATGTGGCCAGATACATATTCTCAGAAATAAATGAGTGCCAGAAGAACAGAACTGACAAGATGAGATATGTCTTATATCTAATGCATATGATTCTCCAAAGAACATCATTAGCATCTTCAGTCTTCTCCTTTGATAAGAAGACATATCTCAGCAAATTCAGACCTCAGAAGGATGACCATGAAGATGAAGTTCCTTTCTACAACATCCTCAACTCATCTCAGCCAGACTTTTCAGAGCCTCCAGAGCAAGCTACCAGAGTCTCAGTCAGACCACCTCAGCCAGCAGCTGATCTCCCAGCAGTCCTACCTAAGCCTCAGGTGTCTCCCACCCGAGACTCAGCTAGAGAATCATCTCCTCCTGCTGAGCGACAAGCATCGGTCTCTGTGAATCTTTCATCAGACAGTCTCCCTTTGGTTCAATGTCTAGACAATCCCGCAGCTATGGATGCTTTCATTAAACGGGTTGTGCCAGTACAGATCTCTGTTATCAAGAGGAGACAAGATGAACTGCAACAAGATATGGCTCAGCTGAAATCTGAACTCAAGAGTGAGATGGCAGATCTCAAGGCCTCGGTCAACAGCAAATTTGATCAGATCCTATCCCTCCTGCAACCAAAGCCAGCTCCCTGAGGATCTTTTCTTTCTTCTTCCTATCTCTTTTTAGTGCTTAGTGGCAAAGGGGGAGAGAGTAGGGAGAGAATAGCTTAAAGGGGAGAGTATTATATTCAGGGGGAGTAGTATGTAAAAAGGGGTAGACTAGACTGCATGTGTGTCAAGATATTCTATGTACTGCAAAATGATTTTATCAGTCTTGAACACCTCGTTTTTATTGTATTGACTGTTATTGCTCAAATATATTGAAATACATTGATCTCTTTATCACATCTGCTCTGATACATGATATTCCTCTCTTTAGCTCTAGTACATGCTCTGATATTTGATATATACATGACGCTCTGATATTTGATATTTGTACTCAAGCATGCAATCCTTTCTGTTATCTTATTTGCTGAGTACTCCTCCAACATACCTGCTATTCCGCTGTGCTTATACTCTCAGTTATGTTGTGAGAACCTATTTTTTGCATCAACTCTCAAATGTTTAAATCTGAACTGTATACTTGTATTCAAATGCAAAATCTCACTTGTGCACATCTTAAGGGGGAGTTGATGTCAAACAAGATTAAATGCAATACTCTTTTTTATCTAAGTGAATGTTTTTAAAGGGATTGCCACTAACCACCAAAAAGGGGGAGATTGAAAGTGCATCCACTCCCATGGAGCTTGGGAGGATGGCTATATTGCCCCAGAGTTTGGTTTTGATGGTTATTGGCAATCCTCACCTGTGTCTAATACTTGCAATGAGTGTGAACAGGAATTAGATGGACATGTGAAAGCTGAAGTGAGACAACTGTTGATGATGAGCCCTAAAAAGAGCAAGGAACTGGGAAGGTCAGAAGGATCAGCTGAGCTAGGCTCCTGAGGCACAGTTGCGAAGAAGCCGAGGCTGTGCTCGAGGGCAAGCGAGGTGATGGTTGCTTGATGGAGTTCAAGGGCCGTGAATGCAAGCTTGATAAGTCCTGGAGGAGCTAGGAAGCTGGTGGATCAGGACCAAGGGTTCGCTGTGCGTCTACAAGGGCAGTCATCTTCGGTGAAGAAGCTTGGAACCAGTGCCAAGGGTCTAAGCGAGCTGGTCAGGGACTGTGGCGAGGCCATTGCTCTCTGGTCAGTTGTAGGCTTGTAGTGAGCCGGCCAGTGTTGTGCTCAGGTGCTGCCTGAGGCAACCGAGTCCACCTGAGTTTGGCATCTGAGACTCAGGTGGGTAGCTCAGCCGTGGCTAGTAGGTTATCAGAGGTGCATGTTAGCTGAGTCTCAGACAGGTTAGGTCTGGTGGCTCTTTATCTGACGTGGCATGAGGGTAACGGCTAGCTGCCAGGGACCCTATAAATAGGGAACCTGGGGAGGTTTTCAACCTCGAACCTTTACCTAACCTTTGCCTCTAACCCGAAAGCAACCTGTTGAGAAAGAAAGTGTTCTAGGTCTCCAAGTGAGTGTTGCCTGCGTGCATCCATCGTGAGAGAGAGAGTTTCTTAGTCCTTCAGGTGTAGCATTCGAGGTACTGGTTCCTCCAAGAGTGGGAGTGCTCTTGGAGTTGGTGAGCAAGCCAAGTCTTGTGTTGCTGCCACCAAGAGTCTGTGAAGGCGATTCGGGTCTGCCTGTCTTGCAGCAGCAAGATCAAAAGGATTCCACACAAGAAAGGTACTCGAGGAAAGAGCACGATTTGGTGCCGGCTGTGAGAACAGCTTCCTCAACGGAGACGTACTGCTTCGCAAGAAGTAGGAACTTCGGTAAAACAAATCATTGTGTGCTTTACTATCTGTCTTGTGATCTGCTCTTATTTATTCTGTTATCTATGCATGCTTAGATCACTAGAGCACCTTTATCTGTTGCACACTGACTGAGTTTCCTCACCTGAGACTCAGTTAGCTCTTGCTAAAACTAGTACCTTTCCTGTTCACGTCATCTGATGCACTCACCTGACTCTCACACCTGAGACTCAGTTAGCTCTGAATATAACTTATTCTACATCAGCTGAGTTTGCTATTTAAGTGTCTGGTGTTTATCTGATATATCTTGCTGAGTCTCAGTTACCTGCATCAGTTGCATATATTTTCTCTAGGATTGACCTATCTCCAGAAGAAAAACCCATTAGGCATTATAATATCTAGAGCTGACCTATTCACCCCCCTCTAGTCGACTCCTGAGATCCCTTTCACCGGAAATTTCGGATCGCGATATCTCGAGCGTCCGGACTCCGATTAAACTGATTCCACTTGCATTAGTCATTATTTTGAGTTCTCCATGCCATAACATGCATTTCATTTCATGCTGCTGTTCAGCATCATGGTATTTATTAGTGCACCTATTTTGTCTGGTGTTTTCGTTCTTTCCGATAGGACCGGAAGATCTCGGCGAGTATAATCTTGAGCAGGAACAGGACTTAGTAGCGGAACTGCAAGGTAAGCAACCCCCTTTGAGCATCTTGCAGATAACCTATTATTTGCAATTTACTATTTGTTTCAAACCGTATTGCATGCGTTCAACTGATATTTTATGCTAAGAATTAACCCTATTCCCTGCATGAAAACTTACTTTGTCGCTCAATCAACACCACCGACCCTCCCAACCTATTTAGAGTAGATTACTTGTTGTTTTAATATTGCTTATATAGCTAATGATACTTAGACCTGCTTAGTTGGGTAAAAGTCATAATTCCTTGGATGGTAGACAAAACATGATACTCTGGATGGGTTAGGTGATAGGTGGGTGTTCACCGGGAAGTGCTTAATAAATCTGACTAATAACAATCGGGTTTAGACGAGAGGCCATGCTGGGAGCATGGTGGGTTGTCTCGTTCATCGCACAAGGACCGGTTCCCGGTGTCCTTTCGAACTAAGAATTGCGTACTTCTACGCGGGTGGTGTAATGGGCCACCCACGACCGAATAAATTGTCTAGACTTAAGTCATGATCCGCATAGTTTGCTATTTCATTTGCGATGTGAGTGAAAAAGGATGTGGTGTGATACTTCAATATAGGTGTAAGGGTTACACACGGTCTGGGACCGGGGATGTATCTCTTGATACAACTGTTGGGACCATGTCGGAGTATCGGCCGGGCTGGTGTACACGGATTAGACCATCAGGGCAGCTCAGGCTTAAGTCAAAAACATGGTAAAGGTTGTGTTCAATCATACTCTGCTAACACATCTCGTGGAGTGTGTCGTGGCCTGGGGCCTAGCATTAAGAGTCGATTGATACGTGTAGGTAAAGATGTACACCCCTGCAGGGTTTGAACTATTCGAATAGCTGTGTCCGTGGTTATGGACAGCTTAGTAAGAATTCGCATCGAATTAGACAACTACAACATTAAACTAAAACTTGCCCACTCTAAGGATGAGTTATTAGCGATTGCTTCCTCCCTGGTGGTCGAGGAAGAATCGAGGGTTTTATGTGTCCGATGGTCTGTTTTAGATTCCACTATGCAGTTTCAGCTCATCTCCTTTAAAAAGCCTTCCAGTAGATGGATTTCAATCTACTGCAAGTACTGTTGAAAGAATAAATCAGCTTTCCGCAAAATAGTCCACAAACAGCCCTTGTTGAAACCTGATGCATCTATTACTAATTTCCCCCTGTAAGTCTTGTGGAGTACAATTTTTGTACTCACCTTGCAGTTGTTGATGATTTTCATGTAGAAGAGACCATTCTCTCCACGGATGGTTTCTACGTAGAGATCGACACCGACATCGACTAGTCGCTGGTGATCCCGGGCAGTGGTCCTGCCCTGGGTTCGACAGCTCGGTTTGTTCTGCCGCCACTTTTGGCCCGACCTTTTGGCTTCTCAGCCATATACATATACTCTTCCGCTGTGTAATTAACTTGTGGTGTGTATTATGTTGTTAAGTTTCCAAACAACTAGTATTATTGCAGTTTCTGTCGTAGAGTTGCTGTTGTGATACTGGTTTGTTCTCACCTGCTCATGTGCCCTGCGTGTATGTTTTTGAAGCACATGATGCCGGTAGGGTTTCAGGGTCTATAGCATAGAGTTGTTAGGTTTAATCATCCCTGTAAAGTGACTCTCCCACTGAGAGTTCA
Source organism: Stipa capillata (assembly GCA_019208055.1). Taxonomy (NCBI): domain Eukaryota; kingdom Viridiplantae; phylum Streptophyta; class Magnoliopsida; order Poales; family Poaceae; genus Stipa; species Stipa capillata. Next base: position 117,999 of record JAGXJF010001219.1, on the reverse strand, counting down.
GGAACTATATCATCCTACTCCAGCCGAGCATTAATTTGCCGGGACGAGTTCGGGGTTGATGTTCTGGCTCAGTGGGGAAAGAGTGAGGAGACCATATCACCCTACTACTCTGTGCATTAGTGTGCCGGAGCAAGTTCGGGTTGACGTCTCGGACTATTCGAAGCCATATCACTCCACTCCTCTGGGAATTGACACCCTGGAGTTGAGGTCGGGGTTGACGTTTCAACTTAGCGGGTGATTTCACTTAGGACCCCCTGTTGTTGATCCTGGGTTCCGACAGATGCGGGGCCCCTCATAAGTTGTACCACCACTTCTCCTTTCCGGTATGAATTCTGTCGCACACTTTTAGACTCGCTGGTATCAATTCTATAGAACTACATACCGAGGAAATGTATATCTTTGCAGTGCCACTAGCAACCCAATTTTAGCAATTTGTGTGGCTTCTATGTTGGCCATCACATGAACCTTCTCATGTCTCGAACTTTCGCTCACAAATTCTCAGTTACCGAGGTATGCTAATTATCATTTCGATTGTGTTTTATTCATCTTCTATCTAGCATCAGTATGATCTTCATATCGACAGGTTGGTACTGTTACATGGACGAAATTGCCGAAGACGGATCTAGCCAGGATTCGAGAAGACATGGCACGTTTCCTTCTTGATAGCGTCATTGATCCAAAAAGCGAGTTCTACTACGACGGATCCGACGACTAAGACAATTGTTTTGAATCAAATGATTGATGTTTAGTTGTCACTTGCATTTCAATCTATTGCAAATTCCTCAAGACATGTGATGGATGTTGTGGTGTAAATATTGAATTTCTATATACTTTCATTTGTGTTTAGTTGTCAATTGAAATATGATATCAATATGAATCTCTATTATGAATTCAAGTTGGATGTGAAATGTGTTCTTGGGAATATGGAAATCTGGGAATATAAATTGCTTTTTCTGTTTCAGGGCAGGCAGAAACTCAGATTCTGCCTGCCCTGTACCAATGAATATCTCAGCCGGTTGTTTCCCTAGAACCGGCTGAGATGAGCCTTCATCGTTGCCTGTTGAACAGGGGAAACCGACTGAGATATGCTATTATCTCAGTCAGTTCCCGTGTAAAAATCGACTACAAAAGTTTACTCTTCTGCCGGTTCGGCTGGAAAACTGACTGAGATAATAACTGAGATATTATAATATCTCAGTCGTTTTTTTGTTCTAACCGGCTGAGAAGTTGTTATCTCAGTCGGTTTTATAACCGGCTGAGATAATTCATATTATTAGTACCCTTTCTCTACAGCCGGAAGGTAAACCGGCTGAAATAGCAATTTTGAGCTGACTGTAATTGTGTGTTCTGTAGTAGTGGAAAAATTTTGTCATTGAATTTTGGTTAAGCATCACTGCAAACCAAGGCTTCTACCTGCCGGGTCGGTATCACCTATCATCAACCCAGTGGTGGAGGAGCCCGTGTGGTGAGGTATGGCGTCCGTCATACCTTAATACGGGTGGGAGTATCCCACACTCCGATCTCTATCATGCCTAAAACTGTCGGTAGCGGCGCCACCATGGAAGCTTCAGATGGGTTCATCGGGTAGCAGTTAGTGGAGGACGAAGGGTTACCAGTTAGGCAGTTACGATGAATTGGGCGGTGGCCTGTGGGCCTTTTCTTTTTTGCTTTGCCATGAATGTAAGTGGAGGTGGGCCATGGAATGCAAGAAGTCTGCAGTTGTATCAGTGTGGATCAAAACCGATTCCTCTGATTAGCGATGGTATCGGTATTGATCAAAACCAAAAAAAAACCAATCGCTGGGAGTAGCCGGCAGGCGACGGCTAGGAGCGGGGCGGCAGGGGACCAAGTGACCAGCGGCTGTGCACACGGCAATCTCTGCAGTTCGGTGGCTGCGTGCACCGCGACTCGGTAAGGTACTAATCCCTTGCGTGCACGTCTACCTTCGGATCGGCCAGGTCATTACCGTTAATTATATACTAATACAAATATAGACCGATGGAAAAATATATCAGGATCTGCCTATACATAGCGTGCACGACGACAATACTTGTACTAATCCCCATTATGGTACTAATGGTCATTACCTCTGTTGAAATTACTAATCCCGTACACTGCGAATCTCAAAATTTTCATACAAGACGTTGAATCCATGGAGAATTTACAATTATGTTCAGTAAATCTGTAATTAATTCTTTAGCTGTGCCTACCTTACATCTTTTAATAGTATTATTTCAGCTAATCCCATTTGTTTGTTATAAATCCTTTGTTAAGTTAATGATAATTATTGTTTACTAGTACAGGATGTCACTAATTTAAAAGAGGTGAACCTATAGCTCATTTTTGCTGGCTCAGCCTTGTAGACACGATTAGTGATTTAGTGGTATACCTCTTGTTTTCTCTTGAATCTTTTTTTTTGCGGTAAGTTTTCTCTTGAATCTTTATTCTTTGTATCAACTAAAAGAGACACTATTGATACATCTACATTTTATATTTTACAGATCGCTTCTATAAATTAATATGTGTGGAAGTGATAATTAGCGGTGCAAAAATATTTAAGCTTCATTTAATGAGGTATTGTTCAATATCCTACTTTTATCTTAATGTGTTTGTTGGCAGATTGAGTCGTTGATTTCATTTGATATCATATTTTATTAGTTATTAACTTCGTGTTGTCAATATCGCCACGTCAAAATTTTAGTTCGTCCTCTGCCACTGCATCAAGCTACGCATCTGCGATACAGAACACGGTTCCAACGATCACGTTTGTTATGGCTGCCGTTCTCAGGTGATTGTCTGTCTCTGCACAACTCGTAATGATATGGTTTGCACTGTAAAATCAAGATGTGTATTTGACTAATCAAATTAATGATGTCTGAATTTTTGAGCATGAAAGCTTGAGCGGTCCTGCGCAGGCGGCACGGGCTAGCCAAGCTGGTGCGCAAAGTGGTGAGCGTCGACGGCGCCACGGTGATCACCCTCTACAAGGGCCTACCACTGTTCCGTAAGAATCTCCACCTCCAGTCCCTCGTGTCCCTATCCTCCTCAAGCCTCATCCTCAACTGGCTGCGTCTTCATACTTCGCCACTGCCTCTCATGGTCCGAATAGATGGTTCTTTAGGTAGCACACTTACAATGCAGATGTTGCACTTATGCTACGGCTCGGTGCATTGATCTCTGTGAAATTTTTGTTTCTCATTAGGTGCCAGTGCTAAAGAGATACTTGTTGGGTTTCAGCCCAAGGATCAAACGCACGAACCTCCCAGCAACTCACGTCCAGTGACAACACAACTTGCCGTATACGCACATGAAAAACTTTGGCCAAAGGCACATCTCGCACCTCTTTTTTTTCTCTTTGTTTCTTCTCTCACGTCTTGTTACAAGGATGCACGTGATATGTATATATATACAAATGCAAAGAACTAACTGTCATACTCTAACACGGCTAGTCCATACGACATCTAATCGGACTCATGGCAAACACTTGCCTTAGCATGTATACAACTTCATCACGGATTAGGCATATTTGGATTATTCCTAACAATCCCTTCCTAATCGAAACTCGTCGTCTCGTCAATTCGATTTAACGTATGATCCGGACTACCAGTCACGCTACCACATCTAGTATGATACATGCAGATTAGACCCACCGTTCATGCAATCTCACGGAGAGACTCATCTTCACTGGTTATCGTCCCACTACACGCTATGCTCAATCCCCATCGACGCACACAGACGACCCTGATTCAACTTACATGTACACACACATTGGTCACATCTCAGTGTTGTGCTCATGCAAACTCAGCAAAAATATAAGCCCCCTTGCTCCTAGCAAGGGGAGCTCTTTGCCCATTTGATTTCCTATCTATTCAAGAGCTTTCCACCACTCCTCCAAGTACCAAGAGAGAAACCTTGTGAGGAAGAAAATGATTTGAGTGAGATTTAAGATCCAATCCAAGCAAAGCATTGAGTTTCATTTATGAGACTTCATCTTCTTGGAGATTGGGGTCTTCTAGATGGTTAGGAGTCCTTGAGAGCTCTCATCCTTTGTGGTGAGCACCAAGAAGTTTGTGAAGGTCGGGATTCGCCTCTGCAAGGAAAGAATTACTGTCAGGAAGTCGATGAGGTACAAGGGCGTCCTCGAGGGATAAAGACTTGAGAGGAAGCGGGCTCTTGATCATGAGTGGTCGAGCTCCCGGATGGAGACGTAGGATTCCCCCAAGAATTCAAACTTTTGGCAACAAATCACGTGTCTTCATCGGTTATTTCTTCTCGCATTTACATTTCACAATTTTCGCATTAATCGATGTATTGAACTTGCTTGTGTGATATCTAGGCTATAGTTGCGGTCATATTATTCTTGCCTTAGATAATCTTTAATTCCGCATAATTGCAAGAATAGTTAAAAATTGTTTAAAAATTTAGTCGTCTATTCACCCCTCCTCTCTAGACCGACATCCTGATCCTTTAGCTCGAGTGAGACCCTAGCAAGTCTCGGACGAGGCGCCGACAGGCCTTGAGCGAGGTTCACCCAGGCGAGGTGCTCCTAGGAAGAGAGCCGTACGACTGGGCACTCCATACCGACAAGAGGGATCTGCGAAGATTCTAGCGAATATACAATGTAGGGTAGGATGGAAATGGATGGAATACCCTGGGTGGGGTAGTGATCCTGGGGCCAAATCTGTAACTTGCCTAGGGGCAAAGATGTATTTGCACTTGAGTCTCATCCTCCCCTTTTAACCCTATAAAAGGAGAGGCGACCCCTCTTGTTTTAGGGATCGAATATAGAGAGATGACAAGTCGTATACTTCTCTTGTCCCGTGTGTGTTTCTGAGTGAGCACGAGGTCGGGCGACGGTGTTGATCACTTTGCACGGGTCTGGTTAGTTCTCTCGCACCTCGGCCAGTCTAGTATCCAAACCAGGGTGCCACAAGTTTACTTTCCTAGAGAGTACTCGTCAACAAAAATCTATTTATATATCAAGTATACTCCATATATAGATATATGATACAGGGGCTTATCCCCCATATAAGATCGGGGGATAAAAAGATGGGAAAATTAAAATAGTTAATTAAGTTCAGAATGGTATTTCATAATGGAATTCTAATAAAAAATAAGTCTCTTAAACAAGACATTCTCAAACTTAGGTAATTATAGTCATTAGGATGTCATTTCAGCTCCATATGAAGTAAGGAATATTTGATAATTTACTATAAACATAGGTTTTCATTGGAATTTAATCAATCAGTTACAAAACAAGAAAGCCGCTTGATCTTCATTTAAAGAAATAGAAAATGAATTGAAAGTAAAATGACTCCACCTTTTTTTGTATTTTACTAATTATCCATAGCTAAGAAAGGTTGAATTTAATACAAAAGGAAAAAATATTTGCTCCATCAAACTATTATTAGGAGTATAGATCGGGCGATTTAGGTGAGATCCCATGTTGATCTCACTTTCTGTTCACTCGTAGGATACAGGCGGTCGGGGGAGGGGGGCACCATGGCACCTCTCTTCTCGAGAATCCATACATCCCTTATCAGTGTACAGAGAGCTATCTCTCAAGCACAGGTTGAGGCATATTTCGATTACGAGATATGGCAAATGAATGTCAAAACAGCGTTCCTGAATGGGAAGCTAACCGAGGACGTGTATATGATACAGCCCGAGGGTTTTGTCAATCCAAAGGATGCTGGAAAGGTATGCAAACTTCAGAGATCCATCTATGGACTGAAGCAAGCATCACGGAGTTGGAATCTTCGCTTTGATGAAGTGGTCAAAGGGTTTGGCTTCATCAGGAACTGCGAAGAGGCTTGTGTTTACAAGAAAGTAAGTGGGAGCGCAATAGCATTTCTAATACTCTATGTGGATGACATATTGTTGATTGGGAATGATGTATCTTTTCTTGACACTATTAAGACTTCGTTGAAAAATAGTTTTTCAATGAAAGATTTAGGCGAGGCAGCATACATATTAGGTATAAAGATCTATAGAGATAGATCAAAGCGCCTAATAGGGCTAAGCCAGAGTACATATATAGATAAAGTACTGAAGAGGTTCAGTATGGAAAACGCCAAGAAGGGGTTCTTGCCGATGTCGCATGGGAAAAGTTTGAGCAAGAATCAGTGTCCTTCGACAACTGATGAGCGAGAACGCATGAGTAAGATTCCATACGCATCCGCGATTGGGTCAATCATGTACGCCATGATATGTACACGACCAGATGTGTCCTATGCTCTAAGTGTTACGAGCAGATACCAGAGTGATCCAGGTCATGATCATTGGACAGCAGTGAAGAATATCCTAAAGTACCTGAAGAGGACTAAGGATATGTTTCTCGTATACGGTGGTGACGAAGAGCTCGTTGTAAAGGGTTACACTGACGCCAGCTTTGTCACAGATCCGGACGATTTTCGATCTCAATCAGGCTTAGTGTATACACTGAACGGTGGCGCAGTGAGCTGGAAGAGTTCCAAGCAGGACACTGTGGCGGATTCTACAACGGAGGCTGAGTATATCGCCGCTTCAGAAGCGGCAAAGGAGGGCGTTTGGATTAAGAAGTTCGTCACCGAGCTTGGTGTGGTTCCGAGCGCGCTGGATCCTATGGAGCTCTATTGTGACAATAGTGGCGCCATAGCTCAGGCCAAGGAGCCAAGGTCTCACCAGAAGTCCAAACATATACAACGCCGATTCCACATCATTCGTGAATTGGTGGAGCGTGGAGACGTAAAGATATGCAAAATACACACGGATCTGAATGTGTCAGATCCGCTGACGAAGCCTCTACCACAAGCAAAGCATGAGCAACACCGGAATGCCATAGGTGTTAGGAGCTTAAGCATTGGCTAGATTATTGACTCTAGTACAAGTGGGAGACTGTTGGAAATATGCCCTAGAGGCAATAATAAAGTTGTTATTATTCTATTTTCATGTTCATGATTAAGTTTATGTTCTATGCTAAAATTGCATTGGTTCTTGAATATGAGATTCAGAGGAAAACCTAATTGCATGTGTGGAATAATAAACACCATTCAGATCCCTAGTCAGGCCTCTGGACTAGCTCATGTATTGTTGATGATCTTGTTTTCCTGATCATGGGCATTGTTAATGTAACAAGGATGCCGGTAATAATGGGAACACATTGTTAGGGTAACAATGGTGTTGGATAGACCCCTTATGAGATACTGCGAGATCACTTCGTCAATATGTTGTCAGTATCTTCTCATGATGTGTTAACGTTTACTTGCGTCCTTAGACCATGAGAATATCATAGACCCGGATACCGGATGGTTGCTTTGGGGTCATCAAACGTTACGCCGTAACTGGGTAATTATAAAGGTGACTTTCAGGTACACCAGAAAGTATATCGTGGTTCTAGATATGTCAAGACTGGGATTTGCCCATCCGGCGATGGAGAGATACACTCTGGGCCCACTCGGTATTACGGTATCCAGCATCGCCTGGCCAGGTATTGTGACTAAAAGGTTAGTCACGGGGATACCGGAATACGGAAACGAGAAAAGAGTACAAACCGGTAACGAGGATAACTAGGTATGGTGATCAAGGAGTTGATCACAGGGATACCGTCAAAGTCTCGCCTCGGGTTGTGTAATGTATCGTGAGGCAAAAGGAATTGTATGCGACAATACAAGGTTTGCTCGATAAAGATCTTCGATGATATGTGGGAGTCGTTATGGGTGTCCAGATCCCGCTGACGATTATTGACCGGAAGGTATTCCGGACATGTCCACATATACTCGAACCTATAGGGTCACACGCTTAACGTTTTAGCGACATTTAGGAATGCTACGATTTATAGAGAACGAGAGAGAAGGGTTCCGAAAGTGTTTCGGATGATCTCGAAAGTGTTCCGGGAGGTCCCGGATGGTTCCGGTGATGTCCGGAAGTGTTCCGGAAAGTATTGGAAGGTTCTAGAAGGTTCTGGAAGGTTCTAGAAGGTTCTAGAAATTCTAGAAGGTTCTGGAAGGTTCTAGAAATTCTAGAAGGTTCTAGTGGAGTTGGACTCCAACTCCAACAGGGTGTCCCTGCTGGAGTAGGACTCCACCTGCCTAGGGAGAGCTGCCCCAACCCCTATAAATAGAGGGGCAGGGCACCTCAAAGGGTATCCCAAGCAGCCCCAGAGGCAGCCCTAGTCCCTTGGACTAAACCCTAGGCCGGCCATCTCTAGATTGGCCACAGCCTTCTTTTTCTCTCTCTTCTAGATTGGATCTAGTACAGCTGCCGGCGCGCTGCTGCTTCTCCTTCTCGTAGATCCCCGCTGTTCTTGTGTGCTGGTCCACACATTACCGCGGTGTCGCTGATCCGGTACGCGTGGATACCTCGGAGACGTCGTATACTTCGGCGTTTGATCGGGCGAACTATTCACGAGGAGATCGCTCTCGCGGCTGGGAGGTATAACCTAGCTGCGGGAGTCTGCGGACTTCATCGACATCGGTCAACTTCTCCGCTGCATTGACGTGATTGTCGAAGGTATGATATCGTTACCTACACCTCGATAGTGTTTCTTGGTTTGGTTCGTGCGCGGAAAAAATTTGTTTTTCGTAGCGCGTTCCCCAACAAGTAGCTAGTGGAAAAGAAAGCAAAAGTGATTCCCATAGTAAAGGCGAGAGAAATGGGAGCAGCCTAAATTGTGAAGATGGGGAGCAATACAAGCATTGTGCTCCTAGGTGAAGTGGTTGAGTGCCGCACCGTAGATGGCTAAAGTCTAGTAGCTTAAAGCATCACCAGCTTATGCTCTGACCCGAGTAGCATGGGCCACGTGGAATCCTATGTGAATTAGTAAGGACCACCTTGTAAGGCTAAATACTCCTTGGTGATCAATAGAGAAGTAGTATCGTGAGGGAAAGGTGAAAAGAACCCCAAGTAGGTAGTGAAATAGAACGTGAAACCGTGCTGAGCTTCCAAGTAGTGGGAGGGAAAAGTGATCTCTAACAACGTGCCTGTTGAAAAATGAGTGGGTGTCTCATAGGCACTGGCTTGCTTAAGGGAATGGAACCCACGGGCAACTATCACTACTTATGGACCCAAACCTGATGATCAATCCATGAACAGGATGAAGCTTGGATCAAACTAAGCAATGGTTTGAACCGACTGATGTTGAAAAATCAGTGGATGAGTTGTGGTTAGGGATGAAATGCCACTTGAACGTAGAGCTAGCTGGTTCTCCTTGAAATGCATTGAGGCGCACTAGCTGACTAGATATCTAGGGGTAAAGCACTGTTTCGGTGTGGGTTGCGCAAGCGGTACCAAATCAAGGCAAACTCTGGATACTAGATATGACCCAAAAGTAATAGGTGTCAAGTTTGAAAGTGAGACAATGGGGGATAAGCTTCATCGTCAGAGGGAAATAGCTTGGATCACCAGCTAAGGCCCCTAAATGACCGCTCAGTGATAGAGGTAGGGGTGCAAAGATAGCCAGGAGGTTTTCCTAGAAGCAGCCACCCTTTAAAAAGTGTGTAATAGCTCACTGATTGAGTGCCCTTGCACTAAAGATGAACGGGGCTAAGCAATCTGTCGAAGCTGTGGGATGTCAAAATGCATCGATAGAGGAGCATTCCACCTTAGAGGTAAGCAACCACAAAAGCAGGGCTCAATGAAACAGAAACGAGAATGTCGACTTGAGTAATGAAAATTTGGTGAGAATCCAATGCCTTGAAATCCCAAGGTTTCCTCTGCAAGGTTCATCCACGAATGGTGAGTCAGGGCCTAAGATCAGGTCGAAAGGCGTAGTCAAGGGACAACAATTCAATATTCCTCTAATACCTCTTGTTGGTACGGAGGGAGGAGGAGGCTAGGTCAACCGAAAGATGGTTATAGGTTTAAGGACACAAGGTGACCCTACTTTTTCAGGGTAAGAAGGGGTAGAGAAAATGCCTCGAGCCGAGGTCCGAGTACCAAGCACTGTAGTGCTGAAGTATGAGCCCCGTGGACTTGCGATTGCTTCTCCATGAGGCTCATGCTAGGCGCTCTAGCGCTGAAGTATGTAACCAATGCCATACTCCCAGGAAAAGCATGAACGTCCTTCAACAAAAGGGTACCTATACCTGAAACCGATACAGGTGGGTAGGTAGAGAATACCTAGGGGTGCGATACAACTCTCTCTAAGGAACTTGGCAAAATATCCCCGTAACTTCCTGAGAAGGGGTGCCCCCTCACAAATGAGGGTCGCAATGACCAGGCCCGGGCGACTGTTTACCAAAAACACAGGTCTTCGCAAAGTCATAAGACCATATATGGGGGCTGACACCTACCTAGTACCGAAAGGTCAAGGAAGTTGGTGATCGAAGCCCTAGTGAACAGCGGCTGTAACTATAATGGTCCTAAGGTAGAGAAATTCCTTGTCGGATAAGTTCCAACCTGCACGAAAGCCGTAACAATCTAGGCACTGTCTCGAAGAGAGGCTCAGTGAAATAGACATGTCTGTGAAGGTGCGGACTATCTGCACCTGGACAGAAAGACCCTATGAAGCTTTACTGTACCTTGGAATTGGCTGTGGGCCTTTCTTGCGCAGCTTAGGTGGAAGAGCTCGGATTCTAACCATTTGTCAGACCCTGGGCACTGTAGACCTCCCAAAAGGTAAGGGAGGCATGCAAAGGTTTCCTCGGGCCAAATGGACATTGGTCCATGAGTGCAAAGGCAGAAGGGAGCTTGATTGCAAGACTCATTCGTCGAGCAGAGATGAAAATCAGCCTTAGTGACCTGACAGTGTTGCGTGGAAGAGCCATCACTCAACGGATAAAAGTTACTCTCACTACCTCAAAAAAGACTATTACTGACGGGCCCAAAACGGTAATCACTCACGGGTTCAGGGCCCGCCAGTAACGTCCTGTCAGTGGAAGTTATACTTCCACTGACAGGCGCAGGGCCCATCAGCAGATATAGTCTTTTACTGACAGGCGAAAAAGGACCATTAGTGGAAAGACCTTCACCACCTAGAGCTATAGGTGGTTCCAAGGGTTGGGCAATTTGCCCATTAATGAGGTACGTGAGCTAGGTTCAGAACGTCGTGCGATAGTTCGATCCATATCTTGTGTGGATGTTAGAGCATTGAGAGGGCCTTTCCCTAGTAAGAGAGGACTGGGAAGGACGCACCTCTGGTGTACTAGTTATCGTGCCTATGGTAAACGTTGGGTAGCCAAGGGCGAAGAGGATAACTGCTGAAAGCATATAAGTAATAAGCCCATCTGAAGATGAGTGCTCTCTCTCTTCCGACTTCCCTAGAGCCTCCGGTATCACAGCCGAGACAACAACATGTTCTCCATCCATACTGGTATGGTCCGACAGAAGTATGGAAATAGGATAAGGTAGCGGCGAGATGAACAGTTTAAATAGGTGTCAAGTAGGGGTGGAGAATTGCTCAAATACCAGTGAGCGAGGCTTTCCCGATGTACTACCTGTTGGAAAATCCGTTGTCGCACTTGATTCATTGCCCTTTGTTTTTCAAAATAAATGGTTTCATTTTAGACTTTTCTAATTGTTCCTAACTAATAGAAGTAGCATTAATCAAATTTGCTTTTCTAGTTCTATCTAAGTGTATCCATTCATTCGATACTCATCCGCTCTGGTTTGACTTTCTGTAATTGAATCCAAGGTTTTTTGAGCTACTCCATGCTCCCTTTACGCAATTCTCATGAATTTCGAATAGTACTCAAGACCCTCTATTTTTGATTATCTAATAAATCTTTTAATTAAAGTAGATTATCTTGCTATTAAGTTTACAAGTTTTATGATCTCTTCTCGATGCAAACATGAATCTTTTGATTCATTTGGCTCTCACGCTCCCTTTTTTTCTTTTTTAGGCTATTTACATATCTATTTTTAATTAATGAGCCTATCCTCTATCTTTCCTTTTCCATTTATATTTCAAAATACTAAAACCTATATAACACTAGATAAATATTAAGAGGACTCTTCTGGCTAGATAGAAATCGATCACGATCTACAAAGTTGTTTCTATATTTGTATTTTCCCTTTAGTTAATAATTTTCATTTCATTAATAAAAACTAACTAAATAAATGGAAAATGAAAATTAATAGAATTATTTTTTTATTTTTTCCTCAAATCTAATTTCTCTTTTTTTGTACATAGGTCATCGATTCGGCATTGGATAAAAAAGGGCATTAAATATTTCAAACCATTTTATTGATACGAATGTTCTATATCAGATAAATTCTACATTAGCTATTTCTTGTTTAAATCATTTCAATACTAATACTGTTATAGTTGTAGAAAGAGTACCCCATTTTTGCCTGGACTTCAAGCAGTTTAGCTTTAACTGTGTTAATGGCCTCACATTATTGGTCTATAGAGAATCAAAATTGATTTACAAATGAATCACATGCGATGGTTATTCCATATGATTTCTGAATAAATTCAGAAGTTCGTGCATCCTTTTCTTATTTATCGGAAAAATACTAAAACATATTCTACAGTGCAGCCGGAAATATAAAATCTATTCTTGAAATAGACAACTTGCACACACTCCCTTTCCAAAATAAATCAAAACACCAACCACTACAGTTAGATTTATTAGATTTCTTGCTAAAATATCAGTACTAAGCCTAAAATTGCTAGCGGATGGTAGTGAGCTAAAAAAAGAAAGAAAGGGTTACATTTTTCATATACTCTCCTCTTACAGATAGATGAACAAAGAACAAAGTTTTTTGATCACTTACTTCACTCGCCCTTTTTTTTAATGTAAATAGATTCAATCTAGTAATTTCTTTTAGATTAAGTCTTAGGTCTCATTTGACCTGTGAAAGACCTCCTTTGTTGAAATGTTCCCAAATTTCCTAAAATAAAAGGAAAATACTTTCCACTGTCCTAAACTAAGGACGCGAAGGAAGAGGGTGATCATATGCTCTAAATTAATCATACTCAAATCGGCCTTTCTTGGGGTGGGTATAGTCTATCCCGATAAATAGATAATTCAAGGAGTAATAAATAGGAGTAAATTAAATAACGTATTGATATAACTAGAATTGCAGAAGCAAATACCAATTTACTAAAAAAATAAAAAGTATCTAATCGAAAGAACTCATTTTTTTGTAGGATTAAAAAAAAGGGTTCGCAAATAAAGCGCTAGCTGCTCCCTCGCTTGCCGAACACCCGCTTGGTGGCAACGAGGGTGGCGACTAAGTCGGAGGTTGGTGAGGCAGGGCGCCCTGCGCGGTGGTTTCGTCTAGGGGGAATAAGTAACCGGGAGGGAAGTGGAGTTCCCTTGCTCGTGGTGAAGTCGGCGGCTAGTCGGGTTCAAGTGTTGTTGCCGGTGCCTCCAGCTGATCCCCTAAAAAGGTGCTACGCTTGCGGCTTCGTGTCCTTGCCGGGGTAAGTCTCTTCATCGCTTCCCCAAAGTTCCGTGTGCATTCTTTTTCTAGTGTTGTGCCGTGCACGGTCACGGCCCGGCTCGTCGTGCATTCGCCTGTGCTTTGGCGTGGGTCGACCAGCGGACATGAGGGACCCCGGCAGTCTTGCTGGCTTCTTGCCCATGCACGCGAAAGGTGCGGGTGCTGCTGGGTAGGTAAGGATGGCGTATTTGCGGGGGAAAGAAGATGATTATGTGGAGTGGTCGGAGATGGGAGGCGTAGACGTTGCTCCAGCGATTGTTCAAGTGGAGAGGGCCCTCCATCCGTGACGTGTATTGTGAGGGGGACGCTGGTGGCCAAACGAGGGAGGCTGTGCTTGGTGGCGCTCCTCGTGCACGTGTGCGAGGGTCGCATCCGTCGGAGATGTTCTTGTCATATTTCTGGTGGATCAAAATGGCGAACTTGTCGGGCGCCAGTCACAGTTAGAAGTGGACCATCTTCTTGGTTTTCTCGACCTAGGTTAAGCGGGCCTGGGCGCTTTCTGGGCAGCGTGTTTGTGGCCGTAATTTGTGTGCTCTTCTGCTGTCGTGGGCCGAAAGAGAGAAAGAGAGTTCGGCCCGTCTGTCTTTTGTGTGGGCGTGCCTGTCGTGCTGCGTTCGTGGGCTGAAGCCGGGGAGGCCCACCTGCACGTGCCGTGGTTTATCTGGTGGGCCACGCCAGGCCCAGGGAGGTGCTGGTGGCTTGCCTTGTGGCAGAGCATGCGGGCAGGTTGTATTGTGGTTGTTGGGAGGCTGGCCCATGGGAATTTTGTTTTCGTTTCTTTCTTCTTCTTTTTTTTGTCTTGAGGCTTCGGGTACCAATTGCTTCCCTTTTGTTGGGCCATCCTATTTTGTGACTTCCCGAGCGTCTCTCCCCTTTATGCATGGTGTCTTGCGCAACTAGACATATATACATATGTATGTTCATTGTCTCTTTCTTCTTTTTGCAGGAGAGATGGCTCATGAGAGGTCTCCTCGGGCGAGAGAATCGATGAGTCAACCTGAAGGCCGTTCTCAGGGTAAGGTGCGGCGGGATGTTTCGAAGGTATCCAAGTCAGCGAAGAGAAAGTCTTTGAATGAGACGAAGGGGGCTCAGGTACTTGCCATACAACCGTCTCTCGGGCCCTACTTGTATCATGACCTTTTGAAGCTAACTCTGATGGACGCCAAGCACTTGGGATAGTTGGAGGAGGTAGGGTACATGCCTTGTGGACATGGGATTGTCCCCGACCCTCATGAGGAACGTTATACAACGGGAAGGCACCAGGAGGCCGTGGTGGTGTTTGCCTCTTGGTTCCATGCTGGGCTCTGTGTACTGGTCCACCCCTTCATTGTGGAGTTCATCAAAGCTCACAGCATCGAGCTGGCGCAGTTAGACCCATCCACTATTCTAAGGCTGAATGTGTTCAGGTAGCTGAGTGAGACGGTCTTGGGAGAGGACCCTTCCCTGCGGCTGCTCCTTCACTTCTTCTATGCTGATGTGCAGCCCCGGAGGACTCCCGATGACAGCACTCAAAGTGTGTTTGGTATCGTCTTCTTGTGGCTCCGCTCGAGCTTTGTTGAGGAGTTCCCTGTCATGCCTTGTAACTGCAAATCCCTTCTGTGGCAGAAGTGGGATTCCCAGTGGTTTTACCTCCGCCTCCTCGGCTCTCGTCTCTACCATACTGGCGGGCTGCCTCGGTACGAGGGCCGTGGGGGCCTCAAGGAGGTCTTCCTAGGGGACTTGACTCCGGAGGAGAGTAATAAGATTGGCAAGATCAGGACGGTGAGGTGTGAGTGCAGCTTTAGGGATATGATGGAGGGGATGGTCATGGTGGACCGCTACATGATGAGGCCCCATCGAAAGAAGGAGTTGGGGATCCCTGATGACTTGCGTACTTCTTATGAGTGTGAGTATATTGGCTTCTTGTATTCTTCTCTTGTATTTTCCTTTTGAATTTGGGATGCTGCCAACCCTTCTCTTTCTTTCTAGCCACTTTCCCCACGAGATGGTGGTGGAGCAGGTGAATCAGCTGATAGGCCCGTACAACATTGAGGAGCATAAGGATTATGTCAGGGCCATTGAGGAGAAGGCTAGCCACAAGATTGTGGCGAGATACCTCAAGATCATGCTCCCCATGAGAGAGAATCCCTCCCTGGGTTGCTAGCTTCGCCTACTTGGTGGGCGTGCAGGACGCCTAGCAACTCCTTCCATGCTAGCCGTTGGTTCCAAGTACCGGACGGTCTTGGACAGGTGTCGGGGTCAGCTATGCTTGGCTAGCCACACTTGGCGCCGAAGCCCTCGAAGCCTTCGAGGAAGAGGAAGGAGGTGCCAAGACTTGAGCCGGGTGAGATCGTGACTTCCTCAAGGAGGGTGGAGCCCCCGGCTCCCGCGACCATGGATTCACTGCTTCGGAAAGACCCCATGAGGGAGACAGTCGACCTGGCTCTAAATGGGAGCATTTTCGTCCAGGCTATCCTCCCTCCTGCCGCACACGAGATTGAGGATTTGGAGAGGTTGTTGGGACTTAGGCATGTGGATAGCCTTGTCTTGTCCTCTGATGGAGGAGCGTGTAGTGGACCGGAGGCTCTTGCTAACGAGGAGGAAATTTCTAGGTTTGCCTTGGCTTATGAGTCCCTAGAGGACAATGCTGGGACAACGAGTGAGGTTTTGAACTCTAATCTCCTTGTAGTGTTGTTACTTTGTAGCTAACCCCTCGTGTTCTTGCTTCAGGTGGTAAGGAGGAGCCCCCAGTTCCTTGTGCGGATGGGATTGCACCAATTGAGGAGGGATTCTTTGACCAGCTTCGGGAGATAAAGGAGACTGTGGGCGACCCTCTCCAGGTGCTTCGCAGGGTAAGTATTGCTTGCTCTTCCTTTTTTTACATGGCGTTTTGTGGTTAGTTTACTAGTTGCATTTTGATGTAGGTTCAAGGCCTCGTTCAGCAAGTTGAAGCGATTCCTGTCCTCTCGGCCAAGGTGGAGGTCCTCACTTCAGCCTTGGAGGTCGAGCGGTCCAAGGCGGCGCTAGCTCAGGACGAGTTGGCTGCTGAGAGGGCGTGCTATGAGAAGGTTGAGGATGGCCTGAAGCAAGCTGAGGATGCGCTTCTCCAAGTGAAGGCCAAGTTGTCTCGTATGGCGAGTGAGCAGGACACCTGCCTTCAGGGTCGCTCCAACCTTGAACAACGTCTTTCAAGCATGACTCTGAGGGCAGAGCATGCTGAAGAGGAGATCAAGGCCGTAGGGGAGCGGGTCATTCGAGCTGAGGAGGAGTTGCGGCACCAGGCTGAGAGGACTGTTTCTTTGGAGGAAGACTTGGTGACCGTTTGCTTCTAGCTTGCTAAAGCTGAGGGGGATTTGACAAGGGCGAAGGAGGACACAGAGGGGAGGATGAGCACTGTTCCAGTTGTGCTTGCTGCCGAGGATGCTGTGGTTCCAAACCTCAGCATGGCTGGTGCTTCCTCTCTTCTGTCAGCTACCGATCCTGAGGTGATCGCTCTTGTCTCAGCTTGTGCTACTGAGGCTCATGGCTTTCTGATGAAGCTGAGGTACAAGGAGGCGGTGCCCCCTCCTTCTTGTGCGACAGTATTGCAGGCTTGTGAGGCCTTTTCTTCTCAGGTGCGGCAAATTGACGGTGTGACCACGAGGTACTACCGTGTCCTGGCTGGTCGTACCGTTCTTGCAGGTGGTGCCAACCTGGAGGGTCTTGTGATGCGCACGGGGGTGCCTGATCTTCCGTCAGGAAGGGATAATCACGATTGTGGAGAACTCGACGTTGACGATCCGGCTTCCAATCAGAACTGATCCGAACCCTGCGATCGCTACACCACGGCTCCGTTGGTTATCAACCACGCGCGCACGTGGTTGACCTCGCCAAGAAGGCTTATCCCTGCATGCGAATCGAGAACACAAGCAAGAACACAGTAGAAGCAATCTCACAAACGAGATGATTGTTTGATTACTCGAAGTGGGGTTCTACAAACTGATGAAATCAGCGAGACTGCGATGGCAGAATAATTCTAAGCAAAACCCACCCTAAACAATGACGGCTACCAAGTATTTATACCTAGGGTTTCTGAGAGTTTCACCCTAAACCTGGGCTTAAAACCCGAAACGAAAACAAGGCCCGAAGTGGCCCAAAACGGTGTCGCAGCACCTGACGACTTGTTCTGACAATTTCAATGTCTCTGTAATTATTCATAACGTGGCATCAAATCCATTGGAAAGGTGTCGTTGTTATCTTTCCAACGCATACAAGAACTCTTCAATCGGACTTCGTATGAGAAAGTTATGCCCCATTTATGTAGGTGCTGTCTGCTGAAAACCGAACCGAATTCGAAGTTGAAGTGGAGTCCGTCTTGACTTGGGGCGGCGCCTCATCCTCTTGTGGCTGGTCCAGTGGTGCTTCTCCCATGTTCCTAAGAATCAAAATATCACCATTAAGTAGCATCCCATCCTTAGTCACATAATTATGGATAGCAAGAAACGAACGCACCTCATGATTAAGTCGTCGGGCACGGGAACGGGTGATTGGTCCTTGGATGATAGTGTGGGAGATGTCCTCATCATCCTCCCCTTCTTGAATTGGAGTCGTCCTCGACTCAAGGTCATCTTCTTTTCCCAAGTAAGGCTTCAAATCTGAAATGTTAAAAGTGGGACTAACCCCAAAACCTGCAGGCAACTCAAGCTTGTATGCATTATCGTTAATCTTCCTAACTATCTTAAAAGGACCATCAACTCGAGGCATCAATTTGGATTTTCTTAGTTCTGGAAATCTATCCTTCCTCAAGTGTAACCAAAACAAGATCGCCTGGTTCAAAGGATAAATGGCGCCTACCCTGACTACCAGCAAGTTTGTACTTTTCGGTCATCTTTTCAATGTTCTCTTTAGTTGTTGCATGGATTTTCAGAATAAAATCATCACGTGTTTTAGCATCCAAATGCACATGTTCAGAAGTAGGCAATGGCAAAAGATCAATGGGTGCACGTGGATTAAAGCCATACACTACCTGAAAAGGGCTCACCTTGGTGGTAGAATGTACCGATCGATTATATGCAAACTCCACATGAGGTGAACAGTCTTCCCACATCTTTAAATTTGTCTTCAAAACAGCCCACAACATTGTTGATAAGGTACGATTAACAACCTCTGTTTGTCCATCGGTTTGTGGGTGGCATGTAGTAGAAAATAACAACTTAGTCCCCACCTTGCTCCATAAGCTTCTCCAAAAGTTGCTCAAGAACTTCACATCCCGATCGGAAAACAATGGTGTTGGGAATTCCATGGAGGCGAATGATTTCCCTGAAAAATAAATCAGCAATATTTGTAGCATCATCGCTCTTATGACAGGGTATAAAATGTGCCATTTTAGAAAATCGATCCACCACCACAAATATACTATCCCTCCCCCGCTTTGTCCTAGGTAATCCTAAGACAAAATCCATCGATATATCCTCCCAAGGAACACTAGGAATAGGAAGGGGCATATAAAGACCATAGGGGTTTAAGCGTGACTTAGCTTTGTTGCATGTAGTGCAGCATGAAACGTAGCGCTCGACGTCCCTCCGCATCTTTGGCCAAAAGAAGTGTGTGGACAGCACGTCTTCTGTTTTCTTCACTCCAAAGTGTCCCATCAAACCACCTCCATGAGCTTCCTGTAAGAACAAAAGGCGAATGGAGCTAGCTGGGATGCATAGCTTGTTAGCACGATATAATAACCCTTCATTCAGCACATACTTATTCCATGTTCGACCCTCTCTACAGTTTTCAAAAGCATCTCTAAAGTCTGAATCAGTGGCGTATAACTCTTTTATTGTCTCTAGGCCAAAAATTTTATGATCAAGTTGAGATAACATAGTAAATCGCCTAGATAAAGCATCAGCAATGACATTGTCTTTACCCCGTTTATGCTTAATAATATATGGAAATGACTCTATAAACTCGACCCATTTTGCATGTCATTTATTTAATTTTGCTTGGCTTCTAATATGTTTCAAGGATTCATGATCAGAATGAATGACAAACTCCTTAGGCCAAAGATAATGTTGCCAAGTTTCTAACACCCGAACTAAAGCATATAACTCTTTATCATAACTAGAGTAGTTCAAAGTTGGCCCATTCAATTTTTCACTAAAATAAGCAACGGGTTTACCTTCTTGTAGCAGCACTCCTCCTATCCCAATACCACTGGCATCAAATTCAAGCTCAAAAGTCTTACCAAAGTCGGGGAGTTGGAGTAGAGGGGCATGTGTAAGCTTCTCCTTAAGCATGTTAAAAGCTTGTTCTTGTGCTGGACCCCATTGGAAGGAAAACTCCCTTCTTTGTTAACTCGTTCAATGGGGCGGCGATGGTGCTGAAATTCTTCACAAACCACCGGTAGAATCCTGCAAGTCCATGAAAGCTTCTCACCTGTGTGACAGTTTGAGGGGTCGGCCAGCTCTTGATGGCTTCAATTTTCACTTCATCCACCTCAATACCCTGTGGAGTGACAACATAGCCAAGAAAAGAGACACGGTCCGTGCAAAAGGCACACTTCTCAAGATTACCAAACAAGCGTGCATCTCTCAATGCATTAAAAATAGCACGCAAATGGTTCAAGTGTTCATCATTAGACTTGCTATATATCAAGATATTATCAAAGTAGACAACCACAAATTTTCCAATAAATACTCTTAAAACTTCATTCATGAGACGCATGAAAGTGCTAGGTGCTTTAGTTAATCCAAAAGGCATGACTAACCACTCATATAAACCGAACTTAGTTTTAAAAGCCGTTTTCCATTCATCCCCCAATTTCATTCTAATTTGGTGGTACCCGCTACGCAAGTCGATCTTTGTGAAAATGATAGAACCACTCAACTCATCAAGCATGTCGTCTAACCTAGGAATAGGATGACGATACCTTATTATAATATTGTTAATGGCTCTACAATCAACACACATACGCCAACTACCATCTTTCTTGGGAACTAAAAGAACAGGAACAGCACATGGGCTAAGGCTCTCGCGCACATACCCACGGTCCAGAAGGTCTTGGACTTGGCGCTGAATTTCTTTAGTCTCCTCCGGATTTGTTCTATATGCAGCACGGTTTGGCAATGTTGCTCCTGGGATTAAGTCGATTTGATGCTCAATACCTCAAATAGGTGGCAGCCCCGGGGGTATCTCTGCTGGAAACACATCCTTATACTCCTGCAAAAGGTTAGTAACAGCAGGAGGCAAAGAACTAGAGGTATCATCAAATGAAAACAACGCTTCCTTGCATATCAAGGCATAGAAAGGAGAATCAAGCTCATTAATATCAATAAGATCAGATTTGGTAGCAAGCATAACACCCCCCTTCAATTTAATTCCCTCAGACTTAGAGCTAGTTACTTTCTTCTCTTTCTTAGTTGGGAAAACGGTGTTAGCAACTTGCTGATTTTCAGATTGCAGTGCACTCTCCTTCTTGCTATTTTCAGCACCCTCTCTCTCACATTGCATAATTTCAGTGGGTGTCATAGGAAGTAAAGTAATTTTCTTTCCCTGATGCATAAATGTGTATTTATTACTTCGACCTTGATGGGTGGCATCGGTGTCAAATTCCCATGGACGTCCTAATAAAAGTGAGCATGCTTGCATAGGTACCACATCAAAATCAGCAAAGTCATGGTATGTACCAATGAAAAAGTGCACTCTCACAGATTGTGTTACCTTAACCTTACCGCTATTGTTGAACCACTGAATATGGTATGGATGAGGATGTGGACGTGTGGTCAAGCCAAGTTTGTTGACCAAGTCTGAGCTCACCAAGTTATTGCAGCTTCCTCCATCAATTATGACGCGAACGCGGCGATCCTTGACAATGAGGTACATTTGGAACAAGTTATGTCGTTGTAGTGTCTCCGCTTGTTCCACTTGAGTGCTCAACACGCGTTGTACAATTAAGGCCTGATGTTTCTCTGTGGCGGCCGTGCCTAGAATCTCCTCGCCATCACTTCCCATCTCATCGTCACCTGCATGGTTAGCCCCAATGGCAGAATCATCCTCAACATCAGTAGCACTAACATACCCACTGTCCTTTGTAGCAAGGAATGTCCGTCGCGGGCTTGGACAGTCCCTCATAAAGTGGCCCTTCCCTTTGCAGTTATGGCAGATAGTCCCGGAGGAGCGGCCCGTGGAAGCAACCGATGAAGAGCTCTTTACCGAGGCAGGGGAACCTGCTGATTTACTCTTCTCCTCTGGTGCTTGTGACGATGCCGGTGCTGCTGAACGCGCCCTAGACATGTAGGGGCAGCAGACTGTGCAGGAGGAGGTGGAGCTGACTTGACCGTTCCAGGCATCGATCTTGTGTCGCCGAAGTTGCTCTTTGGCTTTTGCTGCCTTCCCTGCAATTCTTTTTCTGCCAACATAGCAAGCTGGAACAATCTATTGAGAGAGTTATAATCCTTATAGTCAACTATGTCTTGTATCTCACGCCTTAATCCCCCAAAGAATCTTGCCATTTTATCCTCGTCATCCTCAACTACTTCACAACACAACATTCCTATTTGTAGCTCTTGGTAGTACTCCTCAACAGATCTATTTCCTTGGTTTAAGCGTTGTAATTTTTTGCGCATTTCACGTTTATAGGTGGGAGGAACAAATCTACTACGCATAGCTCTCTTTAACCTAGGCCATGTATCCGGTGCTAAACCAGCTTTTACTAACTCATTCCACCAAATGATAGCAAAATCAGTGAACTCACTAGTGGCTTGTCTAACTCTATGAATTTCTGGAACTAGATGGGAATTGAATTTTTGCTCGACTGTCATCTCCCAATCCAAATAAACTTCAGCATCATAGGAACCAGAAAAAGATGGTATACTGAACTTAACATTAGCATAATAATCATCATGTGCACGTCTAGGACGAGGATTTGTGTCATTACCTCCCCTACCTTGTCGACGTGGCTGTCGTCATTCTTGATGTGCCGCGTGAGGAGCGGGGCGACCTCCAGCTGGAAGTCCTGCTCTGGCGGTAGCTCGGTCATACTCATCCTCATCTTGATCAGTGTCATCCGCCTCGAGATCCTCCGATTCAGCTCTATCGGAAGGTGGCTGCTTCTCTAGGTTTTCTATCCTGGTGATGAGGGTGGTGATACTCCTCTCTATCCTCTCTAATCGATGCTCATTATCTTGGTTACTCTTGCTAATATTTGCATTGATATCTTGTAGCATCGTTTGAAGCTCTAACTTAGAAACACATTCATCTCCATCATCTTGATGTGCCGCTGGTGATCCTGTCATGGTTAGTGAAAACAAGGAACACACGAATGTATAAAGCTCCTACGAACTACTAGGATGTGGGGTCGCTCTCACTCAAGTGTCTAACCACGCTCTTGCAAAGTTCTTACCAACGTAGCAGGTGGTACAACCGGTGGCTTGTTTGTGGTACCGTTGAAGACGTGAGTGTAGCGATTGCCGGGTTGAAACTGTACTGATCAGAAGAGAGTGGAGCTTGGAAGGTCAATTTGGTAGCAAGGACTAGCAAAGTTCGACAACAGTTAGTAAAGCTCAATAATAATTCAAGGTACTTGTCTCAGTTGCTGGCCTAAACGTGTTCCTAGAAACGAGTATAGGCATAGAAGTATACCAAAGTACCAAGAAACAGAAGTATACCAAGGTTTTTTTCTTCTTCTTCTTTTTTTTCTTCTGTTTTTCTTCACTATTTTTTTTTCACAAAACTGCTCAAAGAATCAAGCGAAAGGGAAAAACAGACTACTTGGGAATAAAACTTCCAGAACTCTATTTTCCAAGGCGAATTTGGCCTCGAAGATTTTGCCAAAACTGACGAAGTGGGTGGGGATTAGATGTAACTTTTCGTTCCGGTCGTTTTGACGGGTGGTAGAGCTCAAACGGAGTTCGTATGACAAAGTTATGGCCGTTTTACCGAGGCACTATGAATTCGACTCCGACTTGGGTTCAGAGTTGTATTCGGATATCTCAAACCCTAAGTAACGGCTCGTGACTAAGAACACAAGTCTAAACCAGCAACCGGACGTTGACTATGAATCAAAACTCAGCAATACGACACTGTGACGAAATTGCAACGGCTCAGAGCTCTCGGACAGTGAAGGTGATATGCCCTAGAGGACTACAATTTTTTTTGGCTATATCTGGAGTTTTGGGACGATGGCAAAACTAATTGGATACAATGATATCTGACGGGCAACCGAAGCTCTGATACCACTTGATGCGCACGGGGGTGCCCGATCTTCCGTCAGGAAGGGATAATCACGATTGTGGAGAACTCGACGTTGACGATCCGGCTTCCAATCAGAACTGATCCGAACCCTGCGATCGCTACACCACGGCTCCGTTGGTTATCAACCACGCGCGCACGCGGTTGACCTCGCCAAGAAGGCTTATCCCTGCATGCGAATCGAGAACACAAGCAAGAACACAGTAGAAGCAATCTCACAAACGAGATGATTGTTTGATTACTCGAAGTGGGGTTCTACAAACTGATGAAATCAGCGAGACTGCGATGGCAGAATAATTCTAAGCAAAACCCACCCTAAACAATGACGGCTACCAAGTATTTATACCTAGGGTTTCTGAGAGTTTCACCCTAAACCTGGGCTTAAAACCCGAAACGAAAACAAGGCCCGAAGTGGCCCAAAACGGTGTCGCAGCACCTGACGACTTGTTCTGACAATTTCAATGTCTCTGTAATTATTCATAACGTGGCATCAAATCCATTGGAAAGGTGTCGTTGTTATCTTTCCAACGCATACAAGAACTCTTCAATCGGACTTCGTATGAGAAAGTTATGCCCCATTTATGTAGGTGCTGTCTGCTGAAAACCGAACCGAATTCGAAGTTGAAGTGGAGTCCGTCTTGACTTGGGGCGGCGCCTCATCCTCTCGTGGCTGGTCCAGTGGTGCTTCTCCCATGTTCCTAAGAATCAAAAAATCACCATTAAGTAGCATCTCATCCTTAGCCACATAATTATGGATAGCAAGAAACGAACGCACCTCATGATTAAGTCGTCGGGCACAGGAACGGGTGATTGGTCCTTGGATGATAGTGTGGGAGATGTCCTCATCATCTTGTTGGTACTTTGAGCCTGGCGGCACAGGAGTACCTTTGAGACGAAGGAGATGCCTTGCGGGCGAGGACTCGGGCCTTCATGACTCGCAACGACCCTCTTTGGCGTGCGGGGGATGAGGAGCGGCTGTGATCCACTTCGTTAACTCTACCTGATCTCGATCTTCGAGTCATTTTTTGTTGGGCTAATTATGTTTCAGTAGCTTGACGTAGATCTTTGTCATAACATCATGATGTAGCTTGACATAGGCCTGGCTAGAGCAATTTTGTGGTGCTTAGAGCCATCTCACCATGTTGTCATCAATATGTTATTAATGTTTAGTTGGTATCATACCCTGCAGGGGTGTTTATGAGATGTTTGATGTTTTAATATATTTTATTATTACCTTCAAAGTGGTGTATGGTGAGTCTCAGATTCGTGACTCGGCCGGAGCCTCGCACGCCGCTTGCTGTGACTAGGCTTGAGCTTGGGGCCATGATGACGAGTCATGGAGCCCCCATACCAAGGAAGACGGATCTTCCTTGGGTTGTCACCGAGCATCCTGGGTCAAAGGCATGCTGGCCGCCTAAGCCGGAGCTTAGGGCTTTTTCGTCGCGAGTGCGACTCGGCTTAGCACCTAGGGTCATGGATGACTAGTCCATCGGAACCCTTGTATCCAGTAGAGAAACATTCTCGTGGGTAGTCACTGAGCACCCTTGGTCAGGGGTGTGTCGGCCGCCATAGAGAGCCGAGGGGCTCTACTTTAGGGCTTTGCGAGTGTTTTCTTCCCACGCATCATTTGTGCTATACGAGCGAGGAGGCCTCTGGGGTTTCTCCCACGACACTATGATAGAGGGTTTTTTTAAAGAGAGGAATCGTGATGCGAGGGCTCGTGGTTCGCTGCCTCACGACATAGAGGAAGGTCAACAATAGGCCCTAGTGGTCCATGGTTAGCCCTACTTTTCTCGAATGCGAAGGAGGTGGAACAACTCATGAGGTTCAACTACATCTCCAATGCGGAGGAAAGCGAAAGGTGGGCCCTAATGGCGCGCGATTTCACTTGCATCTCAGGCATGAAGGCAAGAAGAACTTATTCATGGGAGCTCGCAATTTGCTCAATTTTCACTTCTTCTGGGGGATATATGCCTCGGGAGGCGTTGGCCATGAGAGGCACTTTACAGAGGGTTTCAAGTGTAAAACTTGCGGAGCTTGTCCCCGTTCCAGGCGTGGGCCAAACGTTCATTTTTCATGGTGGAAAGGCGATAGGCTCTCAATCCTAAGACAGCGGAGATCCGATACGAGCCATCCCATTTGGCGTGAAGCTTTTCGTGTGATTGGGGTTCGAGGACTTTTTTAACCACTAGGTCTCCTTGTGAGAATGCTCGTTTTTTCACCCTGGTGTTATAGAAGCATGCGGCACTCTGCTCGTAAGCGGCATGCTTAAGAAGGGCTTGGTCGCGCGCCTCTTCGATGAGGTCTATTTTGGCTTGGCGATGTTCTTCATTTCTTGTGAGGTTGAGAGGTGTGGCTTCATGGAGCATCTAGACGCGGAGAGAGCGGTGCTCAACTTTGGTGGGAAGAACAACTTCAATTCCATACACTAGGGAGAAAGGTGTTCGCTCGGTGGAGCAGCTGACTGTGGTGCGCATCCCCCAGAGTACACTTCCAAGTTATTCAGCCTATATTCAACGGAGTTATCCTCGATGCGGCAGCGAAGATCTTGGAGGATGAGTCTGTTAGCTCGTTCTACGGCTCCGTTGCTTTTGAGATATGCTACAGAGGCAAAGTGCAAAGTAGTTCCCATGGAGTCACGCTCGAGGGACTCCGAAACGGTAGATAATGTTTTTCCACAAGAATTGTTGCACTATTTGGGAGATGATGGATGTGAGTGGCTCGGTTTCGACCCATTTGGTGAAGTAATCAACTGCAACCACCACATACCGATAGTCCCCTTTGGCTGGTGGGAATAGTCCCAAAAGATCCATTCCCTATCGGGCAAATGGCCATGTGATTAGCATATTTTTAAGCATCGAGACTGTCGCGTGAATGGATTTCACCATTTTTGGCGTGCTTCACGTTTCTTAAGTATGTTAATGGTGTTTTGGACCATGGTTGGCCAGTAGAAGCCTTGTCTTAGAGCCTTTGCTGCGGTGGATCTTGGTACTAAGTGGTTGCGACATAGCCCGGTGTGGATCTCGGGCAAGAGGTTGGCACTATCTTCCTTCAAAAGACATTTAATAGGGTCGCCACCCCCTTCTTGTAAAGGAAACCATTGAGAAGGAGGTGCATCTTTGCCTTTGCAAGCAGGGTTTTGGCCTGTGGAGTGTTCGTCCATAGTTTCTCCTTTGATGCTCCGGATGATAGGGTCCATCTTGGATGATGTTTCATTGGAGATTGCAAGGATTTGTGGAAGAGTCTCTTCGGCCGTGTCATCTTCTTTAATCGACGGGGAGTTGATGACTTC
Organism: Stipa capillata; assembly: GCA_019208055.1. Taxonomy (NCBI): domain Eukaryota; kingdom Viridiplantae; phylum Streptophyta; class Magnoliopsida; order Poales; family Poaceae; genus Stipa; species Stipa capillata. The sequence goes on along the minus strand of JAGXJF010001219.1, from coordinate 91,142 downwards.
AAGGAAAATGCCAGGCGGGAGTGCTTCTTTCGAGCCAGCAACCTTGGTTAGCTTGTCAGCCTGATGGTTATCCCCTCTTGGTATGCGGCATGCCTCCATCCCGATGAAATCCATTTTTCAGGCTTCTTCCATATACTTTCTCATCCTATCATCTAGACATTGGTAAGATTTGTCCATTTGGTTCACGGCCAACTGAGAATCTCCCTGGATGAGTAGGCGACGAATGCCCATAGCTTTTGCTAGACGAAGTCCTAGTAAAAGAGCCTCGTATTTGGCCATGTTATTGGTGGCGTTGAAGCAGAGGTGGACAACGTACTCCAATGTCTTTCCTTCTAGGCTTATTAAAACGACTCCAGCCCCCGCTCCATTTAGGCGTTTTGAGCCATCGAAGTGCATGATCCAATGAGGGTCGGGTGTCGCTGCCTCTTTGGGTGCTTTGCTCGGGTGGAGGCTTGGAGTTTGCCATTCGGCCACGAAGTCTGCTAGTACTTGTGATTTGATGGTCGTTCGGCCAGTGAGTGTGATGGAAAAAGGGGCCAGTTCGGTGGCTCATTTAGCGATTATTCCAGTGGCTTCCTTGTTACCGAAGACCTCACTAAGAGGGAAAGTAGATGGAACCATGATGGCATGGCCCATGAAGTACTTTCCTAGATGCCATGAGGAGGGCGTAGACGATCTTCTCAATTTGGGTATATCTTACTTTCGCTCTAGCTAAGGCTTCACTCACATAGTAGATAGGACGGTGGATGCCATCCTCTTCCTTTATCAAAGCTGCGTTTACTGCTGTTGGTGTTGCAGCGAGATATAGAAGCAAAGGTTCCCCCGATTTTCGAGCTTGTGAGTAGAGGAGGGCTAGATAAGTATGCCTTGAGTTCATCGAAAGCGGCTTACACTTCGGCGGTCCATTCGAAGCCATTTAGGTTACAAAGGGCTTTGAAGAAGTGAAGTCCTTTTTCTGCCAAACGAGAGAGGAATCTTCCGAGCACGGCCATCCGTTCGGTGAGGCGCTGCACATCTTTGACGAAACGCGGGGGCTCCATGTCAAGGATGGCACATATCTTCTCGGGGTTGGCCTCGATGCCTCGCTAAGACACCAAGAAACCCAAGAGTTTTCCTCCGCGGACCCCGAAAGCGCATTTTTTTTGGGTTGAGTTTTACCCCGTACTTCCGAAGAATCAGGAAGGTTTCTTGAAGATCTCCAGGATGCGTGCTCGTGAGGTGGCTTTTGATGACAACGTCATCTACATATACCTCAGCATTTCTCCCGAGTTGGTTTTTGAGGATGAGGTTCACGAGACGCTGGAAGATTGCCCCGGCATTTCTTAAACTGAAAGGCATGCGCCTATAGCAGAAAGTGCCGACGGGCGTGATGAAGCTTGTTTTTTCTTCGTCCTCTTTGGCCATGTGAACTTGATGATTCCTGGAGTAGGTGTCCAAAAAACTCAACATCTCGCATCCTGCCGTGGAGTCGACCAATTGATCGATGCGGGGGAGCAGATAGTCATCCTTTGGGCATGCCTTGTTAAGGTCGGTGAAGTCGACACACATGCGCCACTTCCCATTGGCCTTTTTGACCAACACCGGTTTTGCTAGCCATTTAGGGTGCCATACCTCACGGATGAGACCAGCTTTTGTGAGTTTCTTGACCTCCTCTTTAATGGCGTCGCTTCTCTCCAGGGATAATTTTTGGATTTTTTGTTTTAGGCCCTGTTTGGAAGAGGGGTTTTTGGCCCAAAACCGGTGTAATTCATGGGCCTGTAAATTATTTTGGGCCAAGTTGAAAATGGGTGTTTGGATGATCAGTTTTGGGCTGGGCTGAAACCGTCGTTTTGCCCGTTACACCCGTAAAAGAAAATCGGGCCGGGGTAAAACAAAACACTGCTCCCGGCCCGGTTTTCTTTTTCCTCTGAACGGCGCATTCTCCTCCGCCGCTTCTCCCTGCTCTGCGCCGCCCCCCACCTCTCCTCGCTCTGCCGCCCCCACCTCTCCCCACTCCGCCGCCCCCACCTCTCCCTGCTCTGTCGCCCCCACCTCTCCACCACGCCACGCTCGATCCGCCGCTCCCGAGGAGGCCCCGCTCGACCCGCCGGTGCCCCGCTCCACCTGCCGGTCCTGACGAGGACGCGCCGCTTCACCGCCGGTCCCGAGGACGATGCCCTGCTCCATCAGCCTCTCCCCGCTCCGACGCCGCCTCTCTCCACTCTGCCCCCGCCTCTCCCATGGCGTCCTCACCGCTGACCACGCCGGAGCGCTCCTCTCCGGTTGCTCGATCGCCTGCCGTGCCTTGGAGCTCCACACGGCCGCGGTCCGAGCGGGCCTCTACTGCGACCAGGCCGTCACCTTCCGCCTCCCTCCCCGCCTACCGCGGCATCGCCGTTCGGGTTCGGAGGATGTTGCCGGAGGTCTCGGTGATTGAGGATGCTCGGAGATGCCTGAGGTCTCGCCGGAGGTCACCGCCCGAGGAGGAGCCGTCGGAGGTCTCGTCAGTGGTCTCGCCGGAGGACTCATCGAGCTGGACGACCTCGATGCGGTTGACGAGCTGCTCAAGCAGGCTGGCAATGGCGATGAGGTGCGGAAGGGAATCAGTGGGTGCTGATTTGGGTACCCAAACAGAGAATAAAATTATAATTGTATTCCTTTGTTTCATTTGTGACAAGTAAATTACCCTTGTAAACTATTTACAAGTGAAAAAATTTACAAGGATGCCAAACGGGGCCTTACGGGGGAATAGTCAGGCTTGATGGTGAGGTGGTGTTGCATAACCTCACGTGAGACGCCTCCCATGTTGGCGGGTGACCAAGCGAAGAGGTCGAAGCTCTTCTTCAGGAGGGCAATAAGGTCTGCCTGGAGTTCCATCGTGAGATCTGCCCCTATTTTTACTACTCATGCGTCTTCATTTCCGAAGAGGTGGACTTCTTTCAATTCTCCTTCAGGGCGTGGCTTTGGTGTGAATTTCATGGGCGGAGGCAAGACCAGATCCTTAGTGTCCGAAAGGAGGTTCACGCTTCTGGCGGTTAGTTCCCTAGATGCGTGCTTCAACTCGTGGAGGTGGAGCACATTGCGATCCAAAGTTTGCTTTGCACGCAGGGTGATGGGCCCATGCAGGCTGGAAATTTTGAGGAACAAGAAGTTATGATGTACGGCCGCACAAAAGCGGTTGAGTGTGACCCTTCCCATTATAGTGTTGAAAGATGACTCTATGTCCACCACGTCGAAGTGTACCACTTCCGTCTGATGATTTTCCATAGTCCCGAATGTCATGAGGAGTTCAACCTGACCAAACGGCTGTATGGCTTTCTCGGGTATGAAACCAATGAGGGGGTAGAGCGATGGTCCCAGCGTTCCATCCTTGTAGCCCCCTTGTGGTTCCAGCAGGCTCTTGGGAGTGCGGAGGTACAAGATATCGGCTGAGCTCCCGCCATCGAGGATTTTGGTGAGCTTGCAGTTGGCCACCGTGGCGGTCACAAAGAGGGCGTCATCATGGGGGAAACATATTCCCTTTGCATCTTCCTCCATGAAGGTCAGAGGTGGGGTTGGGGTGAGGGCTCCCACAATGTTCACTTCCCTTGCGTATCCTTGACGTTGTCTCTTGGAGCTTCTTCCAGAGGTCGAGCCTCCCAAGATGACACTGACGAGAAGGTTTGACTGTTGGAAGGGGAGTTCCTAGATGGTTCATTTGTGAGTACTTGTGCTGGGGCAACCGCCCTTGGGGGAGGAACCCCCTGTGCTTCGGGTGACTTTGGGAAACGCGGGGCCTGTCTAGCATCTCCCCCTTCTCGAGCACGGCATTCATGAGTCCATTGACTGTTGCTTTTGTGAAAAGTGCACCATATCTCTTCAGGTCTTTTAGGCCCATGATTCTGAGGTCATGTGCCTTTGTCGGTCCTAGAGTTGTTTTGGTGGGGTCGGCTGTCAATAGCCATGACCTTCCACTCTCGGGAATATGGGCAATTCTTGTTTTTGGAGTTGCGCTTGGAGGAGTCTCTACTTTTTCCATTTGCGGAGCATCGTGTGAGGATGGCCTGAGTTTAGTGCTATCACCGTCTTCGCCTCGCGCATACTCCTCCATTTTGCGATATAGCTCCTCGGTGGTCCTTGGAGGGTTTCGATTAAGGGCCCGGTTGACTTCCCCAAGAAGCAACCCTTGCATGCAAGCGTCTATTATGGTCGTGCTTGGGGCGTTGGCAATTTGATTGCGGACCTTGGAGAAGCGTTTGAAGAAACTTCGTAGAGACTCTCCCTCCCTTTGCTTGAGGGCGAAAATCTCATTTGACAACAAGGTGCGTGAAGTTATTTTGAAAATTTGCAATGAATACTTCTTGGAGGCATTCCTAAGACCAGATGGAGTTTCTTCTCTGGTTGAAGAACCAAGTTTGGTGCCATTCCAGTTAGCGCCAGGGGAAAAATGTTGCACATGTCAGTGGGTCCTCCTCCGGTGGCACGAATGGCGGTGGAATATACTTCCAGAAACTGCAGGGGATTGGAATCCCCGCTATATTGCTTCAACGTCTGGGGTTGAACTTCTGGGGGAAGACAACCTTTTGGATCTCCCTTGACAGGGGGTTGTAAGTCTACCTATAGCCCCTATCCCCCCGGTGCTGACTCTGTTCGCTTTGGGTGTCACTTTCTTCCTTAGAGGATGAGTAAGGCAAACGGTGTCGGGACCTTCTTGATGAGTAGGAGCAATTGCGCCAACGTTTCCTAGAAGTTGCAGCTGCTCCAGATTCTGCCACCTGTTCCTCTTGAAAAGTGTGCGTGTTGCGACTAGGCGCTTGGCTTCCTTGCTGGCCGTGTCCACCTTGGCGGGGGTCGGCGACGCTTTGTCCACGACCCTCGTTATGTATGTTCTGAATGCGATTTCCTTGAAGGGCACTCTGGCTTGGGCAATCTTGGATGCCTTGCGACGCAACCTCGGGGTGGTGAACTCGTCTCGGCATTTCGGGGAACAGCGGTGACAATGTATAGTATGGTATCCCGTATATTAGGAAGTATCTGCGTACGATTCCCTGGATTACTGGAGTATGCCACGAACCTGGTAAGGATTCCAGGATGGTAAGATAGCGGTAAGGAGGAAGGATACCCTTAAACTAGGAAGTCAATCCCGACGTTTAAGGAAGCCAGAGTTCTACTCGGGCATAAGTCCATATCCAGTACGACTAGATGAACCCCCATAAAAGGATCAGCAATCCCATAGGGGAGGACAGGTCAAGTTAGATCCAAGAAATGTGAAGGAAGATCCAGAAGCCCTAGCTTATTCCTATGAGAAGACCCACCACCTCGAAGGAGTCGAGCTTAGCGAAATTAGTCGGATTAGTCTACAATTAGGCCTAGGATAGCTAGTAACCTTCATATCCCTTGTAAGACATTCTCCAGTTAATATATACGAACTGGACGTAGGGTTGTTATCCTGAAGGAGGCCTGAACCTGCATAAAAAAGGCGTTTTCCTTGCCATTATACCTCTGGCCTTGTGCCCTAGCGGTCCCTACCCCTCATACATACACATTCCACGAATACCGCAAGATCGGCGGTTTACCGATCGTCGACACATGGCGCCGTCCATGGGGACCTCTCCGGCTCAAGCAGTCCAAGAAGAATCAAAGCCGGCAAGACGTGCAACTTCTCGCGATCAGCCCATAACGCCGATTACACGACCCTCCTCGCGCAACATGAGGAGGAGGAAGCAAGTTCGGCAGGAAATACGATCGCCGTCACGCACTGTACCGGGTACTCGAACCATGGTTTCTATGACAACTTCAGCCCAATGGATCCATACCCGGTAACGGATCGCGTAGATTATGGAGAATACGCTCCTGGTGAGGACTCGGACAACGAAGCCGATCACTTCCAGACTGAGTGCGCCAGGGCCTTCGAAGGGAGATTGGTATTAACCGACAATCTCCAGGCAGGAGTGGCCAGCCCAATGTCCAGGTTGTTGCCTACACCTTTTAATTGTCCAGATGATCAAGAACTCACTCACGCTGTACCTGATTAGGACGACACAATGGAGTGGAACTATACCCCATCTAATCTATGTCCTCGAGTAATTCTCGCGATTCAGGATGATCCTGAAGAGCTCGAGAGACAAGATCAGGGTGGGAGCTCTTGACATCGCAGCTCAACGACTAATCCCCAAAGGAACGGGAATAGGCCTACGGGAGCAGAAAGAACATCTCTAGGGACAGAGGAATACGTGTCTCAAACTGCTCGAAGGCTCGCCGAGGCGCGTAATCTGCTGTCAAGACCACCGGCGGCAGACTTATCGATGCCTAAAGGATGGCGGTGGCTGCAGCAGCTGGGGGCTAAATTACAGCAGGCCCAAGCTCAAGCCGAATCTTCTCGAGCACGATCTGTGGCACGTAGCTCCAACGAGAGGAGCACCCCTCGCCTGTAGCAGGAGTCAGACAGGGAAAGATGTCACCCCAGAAACCAGTCTCGACAGGGGGAACCGCGCGTCGACCTACGCGACAAGATCAACGAGCGCCGGAGCCAGAGGCACCAGCAAGATCAATCTCCCCCCCCCCGGAGAGACCAACGACATCACGCCAACATTTGAGGACGATCTCCGACCCCGAATAGCAGCGAGATCGCGCCTTATCGGAGAGCCATCCACGGATGCCAAGTGTTATCACAAGAACTCCAACATATGTGCTGCCCGTCTCGCTTTAAGCCTGGGGCCTTAGAGTCATACGATGGCACCACGAATCCTGTAGAATTCTTGGCAATCTATACTACGACTATTGAGGCCGCAGGTGGAAACGAGAAGGTCATGGCCAACTACCTCCCGACAGCCCTCAGAGGGGCCACCAGGACGTGGTTGACGAATCTGCCCCCGGCAACGATCCGCTCCTAGGGACAACTTTGCGACATGCTTATCGGCAACTTCCAAGGTACCTACACACCCCTGGTCGAGTCGACGACCTATTTCTAGTCGTCCAGAGACCAGACAAGACGCTCCGAGAGATTACCAAAAGATTTAGTGCTGTTCACAACACTATACCTGGGATCACAGACTCGGACGTCATTCGCGCCTTCACTCAGAGTAGTAGAAACGAGATGTGCACGCACGACTTGATCATGCATCCTCCTAAGACCATGGCACAGCTCATGGACTTAGCTGAGAAAGCTGCCTGTGCGGAGGAAACCTTACACTACATCAAACAGCAGCAGGGCAGGTCGACCAGTTCTCCCCTCCAGACCAGAGACGACTCCAAGAAGTCGAAACGCAAGAAGAAGCCCTCCGGAGGGAATAGAGAGAAGAGAGCTAAAGCCGAGGAGGACTTTGCAGATCTCCCCGAGAAGCATACCTGGCGACCACGCCCCAAGGATAAGCAAACGAATTCCTCCGACAAGCCATCCAAGCTCTGGTGCGATTTCCACCAGACCGACTCGCATGACCTACGTCAATGTCGCATCTTCAAGAAGTAGCTTAAGGAGGAAAAAGAGAAGCTCCGCGGGAATGACCCGCAGGTCGCAAACAATAGCCGGGACACGACTCCCGACGATGACTCCTCCCCTGAGCCATTCCAGGGACACGTCCGAGCAATCGAGCATATATTTAGGGGCTCGTCCTCCTATGAATCGAGGAGGCAATACAAGGCGATTGCCCGAGAAGTCTTTGCAAGCATACCACAAGTACCTTGGGCAGTCAAATGGTCGGAGGTCGAAATCAAGTTCGACCAAACCGACTGCCCCAAAAACTGTGCTCGACCAGGACGATATCCGATCGTGGTCGAACCAACGATCAACAACTGCCGAGTGGCTCGGGTGCTGATAGACGAAGGAAGTTCCCTCAACATCTTATTCACCAAAGCCCTCGATGCTATGCAAGTTCCACGGTCATCAATCCAGAAGGTGACACAGGCGTTCCACGGCATCGTGCCGGGCTCGTCGGCCACGCCGATCGGGCAGATCACACTCTCGGTGACCTTTGGAACACCTGAGAACTTCCGAACAGAGAAAATCCTGTTCGACGTAGTCGATTTCGAGACAGCATACAATGCTATCTTAGGGCTCCCGACTTTGGCCAAATTTATGGCAGTAACGCACTATGCCTACCAGTGCATAAAGATGCCTGGCCCAAAGGGCGTTCTTACAATAAAGAGCTCTCCTCAAGAAGCACTTCTCTGCGACAAGCGCAACCTCGACCTCGCAGAACAGCAACAACTCTCTAGTCGGGACACCGACGTTACGGCACACGCCTCCGCATCGTCAAGACACCCGCCGCAACTACGAGGGACAACTTCAGAAAGTACCCCCTCCAAGTCGGAGAAAAGGTTCCACGACTAAACCAGAACCGGGGAAATAGGGTCTTCTCCTCAGCAAGACAACGGTTCCATAGGGAAAGCCGTCCGATCCAGGTCGCTCGTGTCAGCAGCAAAAGAGTCATGTCCCCTAGAGAGTCCTCCGTGCAAGCACCCTCGGTAAGACTGCACGGCCATTGCCTCCTCGCCAGTGCATTCCTAGTTGCGCTGGCTCCAGCCCCAAGGTCACCAAGCTACGAACAAAACCGATGATAAGACGCTCCGGGCACCGCCGCCCAGCATGTGCACTCAACAAGTTTCGTCAGCAGATCATGACAAGAGGGCGCGAGCCTCTGGGGCAACTAGCGACAAGCTGGAGGAGGGGGGATGGCTTAGTTTATTTTCTCTAAGATTTCTAGGACATCTTTTTCCTACAATAGCTTGTAAATGACACTTCAGGCAGTCCACAGTCTTAATATATCAAGTTTCTAGTTCGATATTTATTTTTTTAGACTGCCTATCCGAGATGCTTCTCGAATAAGACAGTCGGAGGCTAGATAAGTATATGGTGAATTGGTGTACACATACGAGTACTAATTTTCTCGACCTACACAAAGGAAAAAGGTTCCGCACTACAACTGTCAGGGACGCGAGGAAAACCCCTTAACGTGTCTACAGGTGATAGGGGAAGCCACTGAGCCCCCCACCTGACCAGACCTAAGGCCTGGTCGACTAAACTCCCCGGTTCCGTAGTAACGTTCCCCGACATCGAGTAAAGGAAGAAAAAAGGAGTACGAGCATGACTAGACCAACGGAACCCAGACGCTCATTCATGTCCTCGACTACTTTGAGCAGAAGACATCATGGGTAGAGTGTAATGCTGTCGTCAACAGGGCAAAAACGTAGCACTTACTAACTTACGTCCAGTACCTCTGCAACAAAGGAACACAAGTTGCTACTATGACCATGAAAGGCTGTACGAGGACCCCTTATCGCGTTTACTGATGATGAGGAAGCCACGGAGCCCTCCATCCGACTAAACATATGGCCTGGTCAATCGCAGTTGCCGGTAAAATAGCGCAACTCGAAAATCCTAAATCAGGGGAAAGGGACAACGAGTTCGACTAAGTCTACGACAACCCTCGCGTCTGACAAGCATTTCACAAAGCAGACAAGAATTTATGAGAACCAACAAACACACGTGATTAGGTGCACAATTACTAACCACTGTTTGTTGCAAGTTCTTATTTTACCTAGTTAGACTAGACGCCTGGACCCTATCACTAAAGGCGTCTGCAACACTCTGCACAGCATCAAGGAGCTCTTCTTCCTCACCAGCCGGCAGATCAGTTGCAAGAACCTCCAGGGACAAGTCCGGGTGCCTACACGGGAGAAGGGCCAGAGCAAAGGTCAAGGCATCCCGCACGCCTTGCTGGAGTTCATCCTCGAGGAGCTTCTCGAGAATGGGCTTCAGCCGAGAGACAGAAGCTACGAGTTCCACCAGCCGGGCAGCACGCGGAGGGCTGGGGAAGATGGTGACTCCGACTTCGACAAGCGCCTGCTCGAGCGTGCCAAGGACGCGCTCGAGGTCTTCCTCCAGCTTCCCCGCATAGGCTTGACTCCTTTGCAGGGAAGACTCCGCCTCCGACAAGCGGGCCCTCGAGACCTGGAGCTCAGCCTCGACCACCTCCTGCCTCTTCTCGACGTCTTGGAGGCGCTTCATTAGCTCCTCTTTCTCCGCCCGCCAGTTCCCAGACTCCTCGAGGCGCTTCTTCAGCTCCTCGTTTGCCGCTTGGTTCGCCTCTAGCTCAGTTTGAGCCTTCTCGAGCGGAGGGATCCGGGAAACGATGATCTGAAAGCAACAAGGTTAGTATTTGGTCACATTGTACTTTTTGTTACTAACTCTTCGATTTACCTGTAGCAGGGAGGTCAAACTGACACCTTCTGGCACCAAGGGCTCTGGCGCCAGGGGCTCAATCCGCTCGATTGGGGCTTGCACCGGCCTTGGCGCTAGGGGCTGCTCCTCGACGACGGCCCCCGCCGGAACTCCGGCTAGAAGGATGGTCACCCTAATCGGAGGAGCTTCCAAATTAATCCTTCATGAAGACAAGAAACAAAAAGAAATGGCAAAAAGGACCACGAAAGAAACATACCTTTGGCGCTTCGCCGGAGGAAAAGGTCCCTTCGATGAAACATCTGAACCTCGCTTTTTAGCAGAGGCCAGCGGCGCCTTCTCCTTCGCCATCACGGTCTCCTCCTTGCCGGTAGTCGGGGGAGGAGGCGTAGGCTCCCTTGGAAGAAGGCCACTCGCCTCATGTTGTCTGACAAGCTCACTCCTGTTATCCTAACCAAGGAAAGGCACGGGGTAGAACTAGTCGGGCGAGAGTTCTAACCTGAGGTGGTGGATTCGGCGGAGGAGAAGGGGTCCGGATAGGAGAATCCACCCGACTAGCCTCCACCGCCGCCTCGGCCTCGGATGGACCTCCGACTCCCTCTTCGGGGGGCGGTACGGTCTCTCCGAGGACTTCGACGTCCTCATCCTGCACGGGGGCTCCAGCCCGCTCGGCCTCCGAGTCAGGGCCTCCGCGGCCTAATCGCTGTAGAAGAAAACCCGAAGGTTATTAACATTACTACTCGGATGACTCAAGACCAGACAAGGCAAAAGACCTCCAACTCACTGAAAGGACTTCTCTTTGGTTGTCGGAGCTAAGCTTTAGAAGAGGCAGGGGCACGTCAGTCCGCCCGCCCTGGGGAGACTGCTCGAATAGGTTGTTCAACCTACTCTGAAGCTCCTCGAGGGACAGATCTACGCAATCAAAAGAAGTCAAAAATAAGTGGGATGTCACATCGACTAGAACGGTACGGGAAGGGCAGAGTTCTTACCTGTATCGAAGTCCCTTGACTGGTCTTCTCTCTCCGGGACTATCCAGGCGGGATGGACCCTCGACTGAAGAGGGCTAATTCGCCACCAAAGGAAGTCTTCCGCGACATCCCATGCCGACAAGCCTTTGGCGGCGAGATTGGTGATGTCGTGGACGAAGGCCTTGAGCTACTTGGTCTCCTTCGGAGCCTCCACCCAGCACTTCGTCGGGAGGGGAGCCAGGCCTCGGTAGTGGATCCCGGAGAAAGGTGGGGGCTGGCAGTAGAACCACTGGGAATGCCAGCCCGACCACGACGACTTCCAGGAAGAGGAAATGTAGGCATCCTTCTTCCCTTCCCGGAGTCGAAACCCGGCACCGTCGACGACTCCTCCGCCGCTGACCTTCATCCAGCGGAGATTGTAGAAGAACCTCCACAGCTCCAGGCTTGGCTAGATGCCGAGGTATGCTTTGCACAGATGTGTGAAGATCGCCAGCATCAGGACCGAGTTCGGGTTGAGATGAATCAACTCGATCCTATAGAACTGGAGCACGAGGAGGAAGAAATGCGAAGGTGGGAACTGGAGTCCGCACCTGAAGAAATCCGCAAAGACGACGACCCAGTCCGTGTCCAGACTGGGAACCGTCTCCTTCACGGCCTCCCGGAATGGTACGAACACCTCCGGGAGGATTACCTCCTCCGCCATGAGTTTATTGATGGTGGCAGAGTCCATCACCGAGGCTTCAAACTCGGGGATGACAGAGATTTGCTCCCCCGAGGTATCTCCTGATGGCTTCTTGGGCTCAGTGGACTTCTTCGTGGCGCTCTTTTTGCCCATTTCCGCTGGATGATCGGAGGCGATGGAAGCGGAAAGATTTGGGCGCGAGGAAGAAGGCGTTGGGAAGGCTAAGGAACGAAGAGCAATGTGCGCAAAACCACAACTCTTGGTTTCTTAAAGATTCTAACTTTCGCCTGACCGAGCGCAGTTAACGGTACGATCTGCTCCATTACATTTAATGCAGACAGTTGCTTTTCCCGCATAAGAGGCGTTGCGTGGGAAAAAGAGGGTCTGACAAACCCACGACCCTGACAAGCACGCCGCGTTATGACTAATGTCAGCCAAACAGTAGCGCAGAAAAAGGAAAGATTCTTCATCACCACGCGAAATTTCCGCCACGACGGTTCGGTTTTCCAAAAATCCACCAGGCCAACGTTTTTCTGTGATCGACGGGTCAGATTAAATCGGAAAAGCTTTTGGATTTCCAAGGACTATTTCCATAAGGCTATCACGATTACTCGATAGAGATTGTACCTACTCGGGAAAGTTGTCGATAAGGATTGCTCGGTTCGCCTACTCGGAGCTACTCCTCGAGAAGGGCAGATTTCATACAGAACAGTCATGACCTCACTTCACGTACTGACGGGGGGCTTGACGATGTATAATACGGTATCCCGTATATTAGGAAGTATCCGCGTACGATTCCCTGGATTACTGGAGTATGCCACGAACCCAATAAGGATTCCAGGATGGTAAGGTAACCCCCTCCTTGTAAGGAGGAAGGATACCCTTAAATTTGGAAGTCAATCCCGACGTTTAAGGAAGCCAGAGTTCTACTCGGGCATAAGTCCATGTCCAGTACGACTAGATGAACCCCCTATAAAAGGATCAGCAATCCCATAGGGGAGGACAGGTCAAGTTAGATCCAAAACTGGTGAAGGAAGATCCAGAAGACCTAGCTTATTCCTACGAGAAGACCCGCCACCTCGAAGAAGTCCAGCTTAGCGGAATTAGTCGGATTAGTCTACAAAGGCCTAGGATAGCTAGTAACCTTCATATCCCTTGTAAGACATTCTCCAGTTAATATATACGAACAGGACGTAGGGTTGTTATCCTGAGGGAGGCCCGAACCTGTATAAAAAGGGCATTTTCCTTGCCATTATACCTCTGGCCTTGTGCCCTAGCGGTCCCTACCCCTCATACATACACATTCCACGAATACCATAAGATCAACGGTTTACCGATCATCGACAAGTGGTCTTATTGCTAGCGGTACCATGCCCTGGGGTGCGTTGGTGTAGGCGAGTCCCCAGAAGGGGTTGAACTAGGGTGCCCCGCCCATGACGGCCGCGTGTGCCATAGGTGGTAAGTGTGGGAAGTAAGCCACGTCGAGCATCCATGCCCTTCTGTTCGCGAGTTCAGACTCTCGCGATGCCGCTTGATCCGTCCTGATGAGGTTGGATGAAGGCGTTTGGGATTGCGGAGCTGGCGGGATCACAACGTGACTCTGGAAGCATGGCACAGCAGAAGTCTCTACGGCATTTGATTGAGGGACCTAGATGAAAGGGATCTCAGGAGTCGACTAGAGGGGGGTGAATAGGTCAGCTCTAGAAATTATAATGCCTAATGGGTTTCTCTTCTGGAGATAGGTCAATCCTAGAGAAAATATATGCAACTGATGCAGGTAACTGAGACTCAGCAAGATATATCAGATAAACACCAGACACTCAGATAGCAAACTCAGCTGATGTAGAACAAGTTATATTCAGAGCTAACTGAGTCTCAGGTGTGAGAGTCAGGTGAGTGCATCAGATGACGTGAACAGGAAAGGTACTAGTTTTAGCAAGAGCTAACTGAGTCTCAGGTGAGGAAACTCAGTTAGTGTGCAACAGATAAAGGTGCTCTAGTGATCTAAGCATACATAGATAACAGAATAAATAAGAGCAGATCACAAGACAGATAGTAAAGCACACAATGGTTTGTTTTGCCGAAGTTCATACTTCTTGCGAAGCAGTACGTCTCCGTTGAGGAAGCTGTTCTCACAGCCGGCACCAAATCGTGCTCTTTCCTCGAGTACCTTTCTTGTGTGGAATCCTTTTGATCTTGCTGCTGCAAGACAGGCAGACCCGAATCGCCTTCACAGACTCTTGGTGGCAGCCACACAAGACTTGGCTTGCTCACCAACTCCAAGAGCACTCCCACTCTTGGAGGAACCAGTACCTCGAATGCTACACCTGAAGGACTAAGAAACTCTCTCTCACGATGGATGCACGCAGGCAACACTCACTTGGAGACCTAGAGCACTTTCTTTCTCAACAGGTTGCTTTCGGGTTAGAGGCAAAGGTTAGGTAAAGGTTCGAGGTTGAAAACCTCCCCAGGTTCCCTATTTATAGGGTCCCTGGCAGCTAGCCGTTACCCTCATGCCACGTCAGATAAAGAGCCACCAGACCTAACCTGTCTGAGACTCAGCTAACATGCACCTCTGGTAACCTACTAGCCGCGGCTGAGCTACCCACCTGAGTCTCAGATGCCAAACTCAGGTGGACTCGGTTGCCTCAGGCAGCACCTGAGCACAACACTGGCCGGCTCACTACAAGCCTACAACTGACCAGAGAGCAATGGCCTCGCCACAATCCCTGACCAGCTCGCTTAGACCCTTGGCACTGGTTCCAAGCTTCTTCACCGAAGATGACTGCCCTTGTAGACGCACAGCGAACCCTTGGTCCAGATCCACCAGCTTCCTAGCTCCTCCAGGACTTATCAAGCTTGCATTCACGGCCCTTGAACTCCATCAAGCAACCATCACCTCGCTTGCCCTCGAGCACAACCTCGGCTTCTTCGCAACTATGCCTCAGGAGCCTAGCTCAGCTGGTCCTTGTGACCTTCCCAGTTCCTTGCTCTTTTTAGGGCTCATCATCAACAGTTGTCTCACTTCAGCTTTCACCTGTCCATCTAATTCCTGTTCACACTCATTGCAAGTATTAAACACAGGTGAGGATTGCCAATAACCATCAAAACCAAACTCTGGGGCAAGATGGCCATCCTCCCAAGCTCCATGGGAGTGGATGCACTTTCACTAGAGCAAAGCCCAAAGTGCGTCGAAGTCGGGGAGTTCTGCGCTCGCAAGCGACGATGAGCTCATCGGGTCTCCTTGAGGTGTCATCAAGGGTCCTTGGGGCATCACGACGAGCTCCGAGAGGCAGGCCCTTGAGGAGTTCTTCGCCTTCCGGCACGATGGGTAGCGCGGCGGCGAGAGGGTCAGTTTGAATGATTCCTTCCACATCCTCGATGCATCTGGCGTCAGAGTGATCATGCTCTGTCACCTCCGAGGTGTCGCTTTTCTTCTTGGACCCTCGAGTCATTGCACCTTTGCTTCGAGCGAGCGATGCCTCGGCTTTGGCGGAAGTTTGCTTAGGTGGGGCCATAGCTTTTCACGTTGGCTAGGTTCCCCACGGACGGTGCCACTGTTATCGTTATCAAAACAACACAGGAGATGGGGGCATCAGAAGCTCGACACCTAGAATGCGATAGTAATGGGCCGTGTACGACTGCCTTATGAGAAGGTCGCCGTACACTTGACAAATTGCAAACCTACGATGTTTTTTGAATAGGTTCGACCGTCTCGAGGAGATCGGCCTATTCCTATGTCGAGGGTGGCGTCTCGTACGGGACTCAACTAGCGAATTAGGCCGTTCTGGACTTCCCAATGTCGCTCCTAGAGCTCCCTGTGCGGGACTTAGAACTCTAGACCTCCCCCTTGAGATTTCTCATTTATGTTGTTGGTTTTTACATCCCCATGGGGGGTTTATATAGGCAAGGGGTCTATGACAAAAGACCATGGCTACCCTTGTGGGATGAGTGGTAGAGGGGTATTTCAGGAAAAGTGGTCCGTGAGTCCATGGTGGACTAGAGAGGTGGGAAGGAGCATGGTCTACGGTGGACTAAATTCCTTCATGCACCTTATTCTTTTTGACTAGGCTTTCTTTTGAGTTGACTTGTTATTTTGCCACGCAGGCGCCATGTAGGACTAGATGGGCCAGCCCACATAAGGATATTTTAGTCCCCCAATAGGAATATATAATATCCTATATACATTTGTTTCTTCTATTTTATTTATGTATTTTTTTCATTTACTATTGAATCGGATTCTAAAATCATTTTTTAAAGCAGAAACCCGCACAAAAGATGACTCGACTTATAGATATAGACATTAAGGATATCATACAGATCTAGCCTAACTCCACCCTCCATAATGCATATATACTTTGACAATTCCTTAATATAGTATATCTCCTACAACTCTAGGTTGTATATTCATACGCATTTATATCTATTTTTTTCAAACCAAGCGAATTATCTGGAACCATGCATGAATTGAGCTAAGTTGGAAAAAAATATTTCCAAAACTAGTCAATTCAATGTTGACTATATAATCATAAGAAGAATCTATCAATAGTTAGTGAGGGGTTAGGAACACTAAAGTACATAAAGGATTATTAATGGAGGAATATAAGACATTAGGGATTTTTCCTCAAGACTTGAAATTGGTGGAAATGATCATGTAGTAATTTCTTCGGATTCTAATCTAGAATATGTTCCATTCACTTGTTAAGGGAATTGCTATCAAGAATGAGTTAACCCTTTATTCCTTTTCTCTTTTTAACTACCCCCTCCCGCGGGAAAGAAGAATAGGGCAAAAGATATGGAATGCAATACAAAAACAGGTTTTTATTAATTCTTTACTTCCTCTATCTATATTCATTTATTACTTTAATTTCTATCAGGACTGTTTTATTGAAAGATTAAGTCATTACTGAACAAAGAAAAAGTTTCTATATTATGAAGGGTGAGATCAATTCGGAGGCACTTTTTCTTAGTCTAGCAGACGAAATTCCTTTGATCTAATTTAGGACTTTCCAATCGATTTTATTTCACCTATTTCTATCTACGCCCCAAGGGATAATACTGAAATGAAATAATCCTTTCCTTTTTCTGATCATAGAGAAGCCGTATGAAGCTAAGGTTTCATGTATGGTTTTGGAATAGCGGTGGGAACTGTGATATTATAATCGACTATGATTATCTAATAGTTCAAGTACAATTGATATAATTTAAGCATAGTCAAAATATGGTTTTTTTTAATGGAATGTTTGGAGTCAACATATAGGTTTTTTGGTTTTTCTAATTTCTTTTTTCATAGAACGTGAAAGATTACCCTTTGATTTACCAGAAACGGAGGAAGAATTAGTAGCATGTTATCAAACCAAATATTCTGGTATCAAATATGGTTTATTTTATCTTGTTTCTTACATAATTTTATAAGTTTCCTCTTTATTTGTAACAGTTCTCTACTTAGACAGGTGGAATTTCTCTATTCCCTATATATCCTTTTTTCAATTTTTCCAAATGAATAAAACAGTTGGATTTTTGGAAATGACAATTTTTTATATTTATTACATTAATTAAAGGGATTATTTCTCTTCATTTATATCACAATAAGATGGACTTTACCTAGGATGAGAATGGATTAGTTATTAAATCTTGGATGGGAACTTCTTTTACCTATTTCCCTTGGCAATCTCTTATTAACAACCTCTTCCCAACTTGTTTCACTACAAATAAGATAATACAATAATAGTAAGAATATTTTCAACACAAAAGTTCTCTCAAACAAGAGAAAGAAACATACTTTTTTCATATATATTTAGAATATGTTCCCTATGGTAACTGGGTTCATGAGTTATGTCAACAAACAATATATGCTACAAGGTACATTTAATGTAGTACCTATTAATTATCGGAATGTGTCTATGACTACGAGCCAATATTATTTATGATAATGAGAATGATGTAATGTTAATATAAACATGGGAAGTAGCAATTAATATTGATCTTAATTTTTTTCATATACTTGGGCTTAATTGTATATTTTGATTTAATGTCTTGATAAATTTGGATTCGGTCAATTTTACTTCTCTAATTTTGTCTCTTTTTGTGTATTAGATAATGTAGAAAACATGAACACAAAGTCATCAAAGAATAAAGAAAGAACGTTGGAATAAAATATTCTATTCTCGTTAATTGAAATGTTTCGATTCTTGCCTCATGAAGTTTAAGCACGTTCTGTTTTAACTATTTTTTTTGGGTTGGTATCTATGAATTGTTCACAAACCAAAGTAGGTTGAAGCTATAAGATGCACTGAATTTCATTATACTAAATTTTGTAATCTGAATATCGTAACATTCCGTGATATATTTGATAGCCTTCTTCTGCCTATGCTTTTCAAGCATGGCAAGACAAGAGGTAATGCAATCTAGATATATAACTAAATGTTCATTAGATTTTCTAACACATGTCAAAACCATATCCATTAATCTAAAATATCAAAGGTTTCTACACTCGTCTAACCAAATATCTCTAGCACTGGGAATTTCCCTAATTCACTTATTTGGCTATTCCAATGTCAATATATCCTTGAAATACTGGAAATTTCAAGAATTTTCACTGTATCCTTCAACACATATGATGTGTATCCTCCGGTGATGAATAAGGTGGGGTGGGGGGAATGTGTCAAGCAATAGCAATAGACTTGATCCATGAGTAGCCTGTCATAATGATTGTCGAGGAGGCACGCAAGGGGCCTGCTCTTGCCGACGGCGGATGCACGGCATCACTGGCTGCCTGGCACAACAAAGATGCAGTGGCACGGTCAGCAACGGGGGAGGGGCTGGCGGCGAGAGTTGTGAGCTCTGTTTCATGTATATGTCACTAAAAGTGCATCTTAGCTCTCTAAGTGAGTTTTGATGATTAATGACAAATAATTAAGGGATTAATGTGTGCATCAAGTATGATCAGGTAATTTAGTCCCAAAATCGATTATATAACTAATGTTGATGGCCCCCAAAAATTTCCAAGGAAGCACGGTTGGAAGTAACGATGATTAAGGACTATTTTCTGGCTCTTTTGGTGGTTCGAGGAATCACATTGGGTTTTCAAAAGCCAGGACTATTAAGTGGGGCTAAAATCTGAAAACTGGTGAGAGTGTCTTGCTAAGTCTCGGCTAGGAATCGTCTTCTCTATCCAAAGAGGTTTGAAAGCCATCTCTTGTCACACTTTGAGCAAAAGTTGGAACCTCCGAATCGCTATCAGAACATCTGAGTTCTATTTATGCATGAAGAATCTAGGAACTTGGAGCCTTCGAGTTGCCTATCTATATGGTGCAATGTCGGATCCTCCGGAAATCAACTCTGAATATGCCTTATTCAAAGCTGGTGAGAGTGCCTTACTAATTCTCAGTTAGGAATGCATTTCCCAATCCAAAGAGGCATTTGAAACCATCTCTTCTCACACTTTAAGCAAAGGTCGGAACCTCCAGCATCGCTGTCGGAACATCTGGGTTCTATTTATGCATGAAGAATCTAGGAGCTCGGAGCCTTAGAGTTGCCTGTCTATCCGGTTTTCAAGATATCAAAACATCCGAGATTATCCCGGGACCACAAAGTCGGAACTCCCGAAAGTTTCCAGACTATTTGAGATCCCTTCTGGACTTATCCTTTGAAATCTCAGAATGTGCGAGTCTATGTCGAAAGCTGTGAGTTCGCGTACTATCCTCACTCTGTTGATTACCTTTGAAATCTCAGATTCTCTGAATATACCTTGTTCAAAGCCATACAATTTTCCAGAGGGTCTAGGTTCCAAGTCTGAACCCCCGACACTTGCTCCTATCCGTTCTGCTATGAAAAATTGAAGTTTTCAGGTTCTTGCCGGAGTCTCTGAGATCTGTTGCTAGACACGCAATACATCCGTTAATTTGAAAAGTCATAGTCTCTGAGTTCTTACCCAAGTCTTCGAGATCCATTGCTGTACACACAGTATAGTCATTGATTTGAAATGTTGAAACCTCTAGGTTCATGCCAGAACCTCCAAGTTCTGTTGATTTTGCACTAACAGCTAGTTTTTTAGGGTTGGCTATATATACCCCCAAGCCTCTATGCATGTCTAACTCTTTGCTAATCCATTTCTCTACTCTCTTAATTGAGTGCTACTCCACATTTTCTCAAACCCAAGTTGTGATTCCTGTGAGCAAATCTTTGAGAGAGAGAGAGAGAGAGAAAGAGAGATTGGTCCATAGTTGAGCACCAAGCAAGAGTGCATCTGCAAGTCAAACCGATTGAAGCATGTTACTCTTGGAGATTAGCGGCTCCTAGATGGCAAGGAGTCATTTGGGAGCCTTCAAAAATCTTGTGAAGAGCCCTAAGAAGTTTGTGAGGGTTTGAAGCTTGTCTACCGTGAGGTGAAGAGCTACCACAAGTGAAAGGAGGCTTCACATTGGCAATCCTTTTGAGGGAAGAGCATATTTTGATGCCGATTTTGATTGTCAGATCAAGTTTCTCAACGAAGATGTAGAGCCTCGTCAAAAGCTCAAACTTCGACAATAAATCTTGTGTCTTCCGTGTGGTTATCCCTTTGCACTTCTCCATACTTTTTTCCCTGCGTATTTTGATCCCTTGCATGCTAGGGTTTACTTAGAGCTATAGAGTTGCATGTGTAGAATTTACTTTTGATATTAGTTTTTGATGATCTCTTATTCACCCTCCTTTAGTTGATAGTCTAAATCATTTCAAGTGTCATATAACAACATATGGGATACACTAGGATACAGGTAGCCCTAAGTATCCCTTTTTGTGATTCAAAAAAATTAAAATAAATGAGGATACCTTGGGGGTGGTCCTAGATACGCCTTAGTAACAACTCTATCTAGAACTCATCTTAAGCCCAACGAGATGAAAAAATGTAAAATTTGAAAACCCTAAATAAGATATAAAATGTGTTATTGTGTAGTATGTATGGTGTTTGGTTCCTTGTGAGGATTGTCGCACTTGGATTCCCATGACCTTAAATAACGTTCTCTGTATGAAAACAAAGAGAAGAGACAGCAGATCCCATCACCTCCTACCCTCCTCTGCCCAATGAGCCAACCATCAAGAGAAGATGAGCCGTTTGGATCCTCCATGACGCGGCCCAGATCCTCCCAACAAATGTTGTTTTTTTTTCTTTAAATACATATGTACTCGCCATATCCTCAAATTTTTGTGTTTGGAAAATGTTGTTCTCCCCATACAACTTACACTGAGGTTCCAGAGTATTTGCAAATCGGATTAGAGTCGAATGAACATCTTAGATTGTTTGGATTCCGTAAACTCATAACTGTTATATTGATATAGATATAGCAGAAAAAATTAGGCCGGCACACTTCTTTGCACCATTTGATCCGGCACTTCTCTTTGTATAGCCGGTCTGTACTTCTGCAGCATCATATGGGCTGTAGTAATCTTCATCAGCCCGTACTTGATGTTATGGGTGTGAAAACATGGAGAAGGAGGCAACGAACCAAGATCCGGTATAAGGAGGAGACATGATGATGGCATCCTCCACTGGCTCAAGATCAAGAAGTGAACATACTGGCCTGGCATGAGCCGTACGTATTGAGTCTGGAAATGTATCGATCGATGCGGATGCTTGTACTTTTAACAGTCCGGTGTGAACCGTGAAGCACTAGTCATATTTGCTATCAACATAATCTACATGGCATTACTCACCACCGCCCCCAAAAAATCTAATGTTTCTGAGCAATTCAAATTAAATCGATCTGTTGTATGTATGTGTCGGGGTAAAGAATTACGACGGCAGCGCGTGGAGGACTTGACAGTGACGAGGCCACTGGCCAAATCAGATTAGATCGCTATTTGTCTACAAGAAGGATAACGTAGCACGATGTATGATGATCACATTTCGATCATTGTTTGCGCGTGTTTGTCGAGATATATTGAGAGATTCACTGTGTCCGCACAGGTTAGATCGACGATGGCAATCGACATTGACGGTGACATTAGGCATTTTGGAGCCAGCGTGATCAACGTCCACGGAAGGACCGACCAGGCTTTCACTAGGCCGTCTATTAAGTATTGACACATTCTGTATGGACATATAATTAACATCAGAAGTAGCTCGAATCCAGTTACTTATAAGAAGAATATGCGCTGATTTTATCAAAAAAGCTGCTTAGAAATAAACTAATTGATGCATCCAATAATATAGATCAGTGCGGCATACCCCAATATCAGTTCAAGTCACAAAGATCGATCAGCAATGTATTAGATTAAAAAAATTCAGACAAATTCACAAATAACAGAGCCGTTTTCGACGTGGTAGTACCTTTTCCGTGACGTCGTATGAGAACAACACCGAACAAGATTACATACATCGTATATGTATCCATTAACGATATGCTCTCCTTTTGGAGGACACAGTGATCGATCGGTCTCGATCGGCCTAATGACAGTGGCCGTGATCATCTTCCAGACCCAAAGTAATTAAGACGTGAGCATCGTCGTCGCCTGGTGGGCCTAGCCCTGTCTCCAAACAGCATGGGTTGCTAAGCTAAACGCAAGAGTACAACGCAGATAATACTAGTACTTATTAGCATCGATCCTCTTAGTATTTAGCGATCGAGGAAGCGCAAGTGTTGTTGCTGACGATGACATGACAGGTTGCGGGCCTTGTTCCACAGCCCCACCGGACTCGCCCGACATGACAGGCTCCTACGACCTACCATGTTCGTAGCGTTTGAGCATCGACGTCTGGATTTTAAAGGAAAACGTCACCTTGTTATTATGCAGAGAGCTATGCATACCCAACGAACTTCGTGGCAAATTGACTGATATCCAAGACACCGGCTGATGGTTTTCTCCTCTGTAGCATGAGTCTCTAGTGTAGCTGTTGTGTGTGTGTGTTGGGGATGTCTTTCTCTTGTAGCTTTTCGTGTGGCTTTCGGTTTTCTTCGTACTGAACTCCTTTTTCTCTTAATGAAATGAAAAGGCAGGGCTGATCGATTGCGTTTCGTCAAAAAAAAAGAAGATAGGACTTGACCCTGTTACAGCTGGACCCGATTGCATGTATATGTTATTACAACTCTACAAGCTAGCAAGCAGCAGGCCATGCATAGTGTCGGGGGAAGGGTCCCCGAGTTATGCCGAACCGACGGAATTCTCCATGACAACGTCAAGACCCCCTGCGTCAACCCATTTCGCTCGGCATCAATAAAATCCGCTGGCATCAACAAACTCCGCGGGCATCGCCGACAGCGTCGAGGCCACGCCCCGTCCCGGTGGACGTCAGGACCGTGCCCCGTCCCGGCGGACGTCGAGGCTGCGCTTCACCCCGTCACCAAGGACAACACGTCGTCATAGTAGCGAGTATTAGGATATTAAAGTATTAGAGTATTTGAATATTCCGTAAAGATTTATGTAAAAAGACCAAAATGCCTCTGATGGTGTGTTATTGCCCGAAGAGTATAATTGTAATCTCGCACACCCCTCTCCCAACCCCTATAAATAGGACCTAGGGGGTAGAGAGAAGAGGATCCTTTTTTCCTCGCATAAACTGTAATTCCTGAAATCAATACGAGAGTTTTCACTTCGTCCTCACTTCGTCCTGACACGAGTTTCCATTTATCCTCGGCACGAGTGTTCCACTCGTCATCTCGCCAGTAGCGTCGCCGTGCGCCCCCCTCAGCGGACAATACATTTGCTCGTACTTCTCCCGTACTCCCGGAGGTCGACGTAACCGATCGGGGTACCTAAAGTACACTGCTTAGTCCCGTAGCTACGACAGTGGGAAACGAGCAAGAAGTTGTGTCATCTGAGACGCTGTCGAGAGGAGGCCCGGAGACGACACTGATGACCGTAACACACGCGTGTTGGTCTTCAACACCACACGTGTGCTCCTTCGCAAAGTAAGAAGGCATGCCTCCCAAGACAAAGGCAAAGAAGGGAACCAAGCGAAAGGTCGCAAGCATCACCAACCTGGTCGCCACGAGGACCGTAACACGCGCACACCCCCAGGTCGCCACGAGGACAGCAACACGCGCGGCCACCCCTGCGACGAACGACGACATCGCCCCTGCCATCAATGCCCAGGCCACCAGGCCAGACACCTCGGGGGCCCTCGCTTACGCTGAGTGAGAGATGGAGGCATTAAGGCAGCAGGTAGCGGCCGCAGCCCAACAGGCAGAGCAGTTCCGGGCCCAGCTGGAAGCGGCCCAAGTCGAGGCCCTTCGCGCGGCGGCATTAGCTCGAGAAACTATGGAGCTCTGGGCACAGCTTGCGGCTGCCCCAAGGCGGAGCTGACGTTGTTCGTCGGCCACAAGAAGAAGCCATAGAGGATCACCAAGTAGCCAACAAACTCCTCCAAGACTTGGCAAACGTGCAAGCACGCCGAACCACTCCGTGAAGAGATCGGATGAAATCAACAAATAGCATATGCAATCCTCCGCGATACCGGGGCCGGCACCAGCGACCAAGGGGTGCAAGACCCAGGTCGATGCCTGGGCAAAGAACACGTATACCCAGCTGCCCCACCTGACGTCAGCATCCCAGCTCCAGCCGTCGCACCTGCTGCTTGACCGCCACGGCCGGAGGCCGTCAACCTCGCAGACGTGCTCAGCCCGCTCAGCTCAGGGCTCGCAGCTAACCCGTGGCCAAACAAATTTCGCCCGGCGGATCTCCCCAAGTACAATGGCGAGACAGACCCCACTGAGTACACCCGCGTGTACGAAGCTACCGTATCAGCTGCCGGAGGAGGCGAAGCGGTGATGGCAAAAAGTCTGCTGCTTGTACTCACCGGATTAGCTCGCACGTGGTACCTCTCATTGCCTCCCAGCTCGGTGTACTCGTGGGAGCACCTTCGCGAGCAGATGCACAGTCGCTTCGAGGGAAGCATAAACAAACAAGTCACCTCTTCGGATCTGAACATCCTCAAGCAAGCATCAGGCGAGTCCATCCAGGCATTCCGCAAATGCTTCTCCAACCTCCAATGCCAAGTCCGTGACATCACCGACCAAAGCGTGTGTGACGCTGCACGTCGTGCAATACGTGATGAGGACTTGGTAGCCAAGCTCGACAGGAAGCAGCCGAGGACAATTAGGGAGCTCTATGTCATCATGGACACATACTCCCGAGCCGAGGAAGGGAGAGAGCAGAGAAGAGTTGAAGCCTTGGCCTTAGCCACGCAATTCGTGCCTGACACGGAGAATCATGACAAGTGTCGGCCACGCCAACGGGGAGTACACCATGTGGAGGAGCGCGAGGCTCCCGCCCCACAAACACACTACCAAAGCCAAGGCCAGTGGCAAGGCAGTCGGCAGAACCAAGCACAGTGAAGAACGAGACCACCCATGTCTGGATCACCAAGGTTGGAGGCACGACGACCACCACGATCGCGAAAGCAACAACCAAGCTGGGCACGGTAATCACAGAAGTGGCGGAGGCAACAGGTCACAAGGCAAGTTATGTGAAGTACACCGAGTAAGCACTCACTCCACGGCAGAGTGCGAGGTTGTCATCGTGGCCCGGTGGGGCCGACAACCGCGGCACCCCGGCGGCAGGGGCATCGCGGAGCCAACAGGCCGTGCTTGGGAGCAAGGAGAGCCTGCCTTACAGTTACTGCCGCCACCACCGCTATCGCCAGGTGGCAGAGCACCAGTGCAAGCCATCGGCGCCCAGCGAATCATCCACGCCATCACTGGAGGCAACGCTCACACCTACGCATCCAAGCGGCAGCACCGAGCCTACACTCGTCAAGTCAACCACATTGGTTCCTTCCCACCCACTGAACTACCCGTGTAGGTCGGTGCCACCGTGACCTTCGGCCCGGCAGACGCCGTCGGAATCACTTTTCCTCACCATGACGCTCTCGTCATCTCGGCAGTCATCAACAGCTGCGAGGTGCGTCGTGTCTTCATTGATGGACGTAGCTCCGCGGACATCCTCTTCGCGTCTACACTTGCCGAGATGGGAATCCCTCGCGTGTGCCTCACCCCCGCGGGGGTACCACTCCTGGGATTTGGGGGCGAGCCAGTCCCAGCCCTCAGCAAGATTGAGCTTCCGGTGAAATTTGGGGCCGGCAATTGTGTCCGTAGGGAGAGCATTGTCTTCGATGTTGTCGACATCCCCTACCAATACAATGTCATCCTTGGCCGGGTCATGCTGAACAAATTTGGCACGGTTCCGCACCATGCCTTTCTCTGCATGAAGATCCCAGCCTCCTCAGGGATCATCACAGTGCGGGGCAACCAAGACTTGTCTCGTAAGATCGACAGTGACATCCAAGCGGCTATCCGGTATGTCCACACCGTCCAGTCGGAAGGTGACAAGGCTGCACAAGGGGCTCCCGATCCGCCAACCTCAGGGTGGTGGGTGCCAAAACCTAAACCTGACGGCGAGACGCGCGCCATGCCGCTCTCAGAGGGTGATTTGACCAAGACAGTGCTCATCGGGGTCAACCTCAACCCAATCAATGAGGGGGCCATCCTCAGCACGTTGCAGACCAATGGAGACATATTTGCATGGGAGCACGAGGACCTCCCCGGTGTCTCCCGGGAAATCATCGAGCACAGATTGCTCGTCAACCCCGATGTGCGTCCTGACAAGCAGAAGCTGTGAAAGATGTCGGTGGAGCGTCAGATCGCGGCCCGGGAGCAGGTGGACAAGCTCCACAAGGCAGGAGTCATCCGCGAGGTCATGCACCCCGAATGGCTTGCCAATCCTGTCCTAGTCGAGAAGACCAATGGCAAGTGGCGCATGTGCGTAGACTACACCAACCTCAACCGCGCATGCCCGAAAGACAACTTCCCGCTGCCACGAATCGATCAACTCGTTGATGCTACATCTGGGTGTGAACTTATGAGCTTCCTCGACGCCTACTCAGGGTATCACCAGGTGTGGATGGCGCGGGAAGACGAGGAGAAGACCAGCTTCATCACGCCTTCCGAGACATTTTGTTATGTCCGGATGGCGTTTGGGTTGAAGAATGCCGGAGCTACTTTCTCCAGGCTCGTGCACAAGGCCCTCTCGAGCCAAGTTGGGCGCAACATTGAGGCCTATGTTGATGACGTCGTCGTCAAGAGCATGAAAGCCGCCGTCCACGCGGCGGACTTACAGGAGACGTTCGACAACCTCCGTCAAGCTGGCATGAAACTCAATCCGGAGAAATGTGTGTTCGGTGTTCAGGCAGGGAAGCTGCTCGACTTCCTTGTGTCGAGAAGGGGAATCGAGGCTAACCCTTCCAAAATCAAAGCCATCCTCGACATACGCCCGCCTGAGAACATCAAGGAGGTACAAAAGCTTACCGGACGCCTCGCGGCGCTCGGGAGGTTTGTCTCCAGATCTGATGAGAAGGGTCTCCCTTTCTTCAAAGCTCTGCAAGGGTCCACCAACTTCGAGTGGACAGTGGAGAGCCAAGCAGCCCTGGATGACCTGAAAAGGTACCTCACGTCGCCACCGCTATTGCAAAGCCCTACCCAAGGGGAGAGCCTATTGTTGTATCTGGCAGCTACCCGGGCAGCGGTGAGCGCCGTCTTGGCCAAAGAAGAAAACACAATCCAACACCTAGTATACTATGTTTCAGAAGCACTTCAAGGTGCCAGGGCGCGGTGTACTGAGCTAGAAAAGCTCGCATACGCGTTGCTGATGGCGTCCCACAAACTGCGGCACTACTTCCTCTGGACGCATCGGGAAGTGGGCGCCTGAGCTCACCCCATTCGTCATCGACTTTCTCCCCTGAACGGTGATCAAGTCGCAGGTGCTGGTAGACTTCGTGGCGGAATGGGTCCTGTCGGAACATCCTGTCACCCAAGACCATGCTAACTTGCTGTGGACGATATATGTGGATGGCTCCTGGTGCTCCGATGGTACCGGTGCAGGGGCTGTCCTAGAATCGCCCGAGGGATCATGCACCTTGTACTCCACGCGTCTCGAGTTTAAGGCCACTAACAACATCGCTGAGTACGAAGCCTTGCTGCTCGGCCTGCGTAAGGCACGAGCCTTGGGGGCGCGGAGGGTGATGGTCAAGAGCGACTCCCAGCTCATAGCAGGGCATGTTGGCAAAAATTATCAAGCCAAGGACCCTGAGATGATCAAGTACCTCACCCTTGCACGGGCCATCGAGAAACACTTCGTCGGCATCACCGTGCACCGCATCCCGCGCTCGGAGAATGCCGATGCCGACGATCTGGCACGCGCCGCGAGCACGCGAGCTGAGGTCCTGTCGGGCATCTTTTACGAGGTCATCACAGCGCCAGCAACAAAAGACCTCCCGAAGGTGCACCACATTGAAGAGCAAGACTGGAGGACACCAATCCTCCGCTACCTCACAGATGAAACAGAGCCCGACGACCCCGTTGATGCACGAAGACTGAAGAGCCGGGCCAGGGGCTTCATTATCCACCAAGAAGCCCTTTACAAGTGCGGGGTGTGCACGCCGTACCTTTGATGCGTCTCTAAGGAAGAAGGAGCTGATCTCATATGAGAAATCCACCAGGGGCTGTGCAGCTCCCACCTCGCGCCATGCACCCTAATGTCCAAGGCCTTTCACCAAGGCTTCTATTGGCCAACTGCCCTTCGTGACGCGCAAGGCCCCTGGTGGATGGGTCAGGGAACAAATCTCCCTACCCATAACTTGCAACCGATCCCCCCTCGTGGCCACTCACGCGTTGGGGGGTCGACCTCGTCGGCCTGTTCAAGGTCAAAAGTCATGGCCGCAAATTTGTGGTCGTTACGGTTGACTATTTCTCCAAGTGGATCGAAGCCGAACCGTTGGCCAGCATAACATCGCTCGCTGTTCAAAACTTCATTTGGAAGAACCTCATCTGCCGCTTTGGAGTGCCACCTGACTGTCGATAATGGCACTTAGTTCGACGCGGCCCCGTTCCGTAAGTTCTGCATCGGCCTTGGCATTAACTTGTGCTTCGTGTCAGTCGCCAATCCAAAGGTGAATGGTGCGGTGGAACGTGCCAACGGTATCATGCTCTCTGGCCTGCGCACACGCCTCTTCGACATATCCAAGGGGGGTTGGGCAGATGAGCTCCCCAGCGTGCTGTGGTCCACCCGTTCGGCGGCAAGCCGTGCAACCGGTTTCACCCCATTAAAGCTCTTGCTTGGGGATGAAGCGGTAACCCCCGAGGAAGTCAGGCTAGGGTCACTTCGCTCTGCATCACTGCCGGATGATGAAGCCCATCAAACATCACTGGATAGCCTTGACATCGTGAGGCAAGAAGCCGTATTCAACATCGAACGATATCAAGCCTCGATGGCGAAGGCTTACAACAAGACCATTCGCCCGTGGCCCATTCAAGTGGGTGACCTTGTGCTCAAGAAGAAGGCCAACCTCGAGGCTGATGGAAAGCTAAGCTCAAAGTGGGAGGGACCGTACGAGGTTATCTGCGTCACGCGCCCATCGTCATTCCGTTTAAAAACCCTTGAAGGAGTTGAAGCATAGCTGGAACGCCAACAACCTCCGCAAGTACTACATGTAGCTCACATGCGGAAGCGTCATCATAGGATGCCGAGTCAGCCCCGGCACTTTTCTCATAGCCCTCATGTTTCATTTCTAGTTTTATTAGCAAGCTGCTGCGCCGGTTAGTACCATCTTTTGTAAAGGGCTTCGCCCTAGGCTGCTAGGACTGCCTCTGTCACAACTATGTAACAAGCCTGCGAGCCGCAGTGTTGTTTACATAAGCAAAGAATAGCAGCCGGCCCATGGCCGGCCCAACAAGGATGATAACGATTATCCCTCCATCGTGAGGAGGCATGATAACACTCTGCCGTGGTGTAGAACACGCTCCGACACGGGGTAGAGGGTCCCCTCACCACCATGTGAGCAACGTCTCCTTCGCCATGTTGGGACAACTTTGTCTCCCTCGTGACGTAGAGCACGTCCCACCGCGGCGTAGAGAATCCCCTTACCGCCACATGAGCAACGACTCCGTCGCCGTGTCGGGATTGCATTGGCTCCGCCGTGGTGTAGAACACACTCCGACGCGGGGTAGAGGGTCCCCTCACCACCACGTGAGCAATGTCTCCGTCACCATGTTGGGATAACTTTGTCTCCCCCGTGACGTAGAGCACGCCCCACCGCGGCGTAGAGAATCCCCTCACCGCCACGTGAGCAACGACTCTGTCGCCGTGTCGGGATTGCATTGGCTCTGCCGTGGTGTAGAACACGCTCCGACACGGGGTAGAGGGTCCCCTCACCGCCACATGAGCAATGTCTCCGTCGCCGTGTTGGGATAACTTTGTCTCCCCCGTGA
This sequence comes from Stipa capillata, assembly GCA_019208055.1. Lineage (NCBI taxonomy): Eukaryota > Viridiplantae > Streptophyta > Magnoliopsida > Poales > Poaceae > Stipa > Stipa capillata. The sequence goes on along the minus strand of JAGXJF010001219.1, from coordinate 61,118 downwards.
CATAGAGCACGCCCCACCGCGGCATAGAGAATCCCCTCACCGCCACGTGAGCAACGACTTTGTCGCCATGTCGGGATTGTATTGGCTCTGCCGTGGTGTAGAACACGCTCCGACGCGGGGTAGAGGGTCCCCTCACTGCCACGTGAGCAACGTCTCCGTCGCCGTGTGGGGACAACTTTGTCTCCGCCGTGACGTAGAGCACGCCCCACCACGACGTAGAGAATCCCCTCACCGCCACGTGAGCAACGTCTCCATCGCCGTGTCAGGATTGCATTGGCTCTGCCGCGGTGTAGAACACGCTCCGACGCGGGGTAGAGGGTCCCCTTGCCGCCACGTTAGAAACGTCTCCGTCGCCGTGTTGGGATTACATTGACTCCACCGTGGCGTAGAGAGTCCTCTCACTGCCACACGAGTTTTGTTGCCATGCCCGAAGAACGATATGACCGGCCTCGACAAACGTCTTGGATGCTAGTTTTTGTAGTTGGGGGATAAATACTCGTCACAACGAATCCCCGGGCATAATGTATACTCAATGCGCTGACAATAACATAAAAAATCCACACAAGTCACTATACATCTCTCTCGACAAATGACGCAATCTCCTCGCTTGTCAAAAAACGAATGCTATCATGTGTCGTTCGGCCTTTGTCAAACCGCCAAACGAGCAATGCTTATATGACGCCTGTACTAGGGGCTAGGTGCCGTACCGCATAACCACGGCCTTTCGCCTCGAAGCAACAACCTGTAAACAATGCAAAAAGAAGAAATGATCACCAGAGGCAAAGCACGGCTGCACCGATTTTCTGCCTTTTCATTAACCAACAGGGTTACATGAGGGCTACAAAAGAAAGCTCTGTCCTCACTAAACCTACTAAAAGAAAGCCCTGACCTCATTAAAACCTACCAAAAGAAGCTCCCAAAAATGCCTAAAGCGCAAGGGGCTCAAGTCGACGCAACGACGGCCCAGCCTGTGAGCTAGGACGAGCTGAAAGTATCACCTAAGAAACTACAACATGGAAGTAAACCTACAAGCAAAATAAGACATCCTGGCGCGCCGACTTAAGCAAAAGGCCCAGGAACAAGTAACAAGTCTCACACCTGAAGAAGCGGGGTCGGATCCACCGGAAGGTCTGTCGAGCGTGGTAGCGGAAGGCCCTCCGTCAAGACGGGCTCTCCGTATCCCGTGAAGGTACTTCTCACCGTGCTTCTTCGACACACCTGAAAGGAAGGCCTCTGCGTCAGACCTCAAGGGAGCCTGAGCCCGCTGGATGTCAGCCCGGCCCGGTACCTCATAGCCCTCCGTCTGAAATCTGCCCACGGGCCGCAGCTAGCCAAGCGAAGGCAAGCAAGAGACAACTCAAGGGAGGCCTGGGCACAGTCCTGCCCGTGGCCTCCCGTACGGCAGTGCAAACCGCCACTGTCCACTAGAGCTGACCCGCAACCTTGTCCTCATCAGTACCAGTGTGGAGGTCAAGCTCAACGCCGAGCACTCCTCCGAGCTCGCGGGCAGCCGCGCACGCCGTGTCGGCCAGAATGGCTAACCCTCCCTACCTAGTCTGTGCGGCATGAAGGGTAGCGCGAAGCTAAGAAAGCTCCCCCTCATGCTGTTCCTGCCGAGTCTGTGCGGCATGGAGGGTAGCGTGAAGCTGAGAGATCATCTCCTCATGCTAGCCTAGCATCTCCTTGGCCGAGGCAGCCTCCGCCTGGGCCTCCGAAACATTCTTCTTCTCTTCATGGAGGCGAGCTTGCTGGGACTCAGCCAAATCATCGCGCATCTCCCACGCCTGCTCTGCTGCAAAGAAGGCCTGCAAGGAGACATAGTAAAGGCACAACCGCAGGAATCACATCACAAAACCTCATATAAGTAACACACTAACCGTACCTTGAGCATGGTAGACTTAGAGACGGCGCGGATCTGCCGCAAGGATAAACTCTCAAACGATGTGTCAAGGTTGGCCATAGAAAGCTGCGCGGCAACGTCCTGGTAAAAGCCCGCCTCAGCCTCGGGGTCGACGAAGTGACCCGGAAGCAGCCGGCCCGCGACTGAGAAAGGGTGCAGCCCACCGACCCTACCCTCCTCAACACCGTCGTTGACAGACGCCACGAGAGTCGGCACGGGGTGGCCCCTAGGAAGCAGCGGAGCCACCACCTCAGGGCTCGCCACGCGAGCTGTCGCAGGAGAACGAGAAGTGGCCTCGTCACCCCCTATGACCCGTACGTCAAACTCACTCGAAGATGACGAGTTACGCAATGATGAGTTACGCAGCCTCGTCGGCCCAAGGTCACACTGTGCTGGCAGGTCTGACTCGGTGGACACCTCGACGTCGTCCTCGTAGTCCCGTGAGCACGACTCGGCATCCCACATGAACGACGCCAACATCGGGCCCTTCCCGGCCCCAAGGCGACGCCGCGGCACCTCCGGGGTAGGGCTGGAAGGAATGTCCTCGGACACTCCGTGCGCTCGAGTCACCCGCTCTGGCGAGGATGGAGAAGGTGACCAACTCCGTTTGCTCGCAGTAAGGGCCTTAACAACCACAGGGAACGGCCGGACGGGCACCTCCCACCTGAAGTCCTCGCAGACTCGATTGCGCCGGGCCCCCTTGATCAATCAACTCGCTTCCTTGGCTTCTACAAGGGTGAAGTGGCCCAGCAACTCGTGAGCACATAGCTCTCCGTCCTCCAGCGTCGAACCTGCAATATGAGAGCACGAGGTTTAGTAAGCGCTAAAGTCAACACAAATGAACTGTCGGTAAAAGCAAGAGGCACTCACATGTCGTGGGCGTGTACCCTCGCGGGACACGCAGGGAGCGCGACGAGCTCGGCGGGGCGAGAGACAGAGTCCAACCCTGAGCAAGTGGGGCAATGCCCAGCAAACGGTACTCCTCCACCAAGTCGCGCACGCTCAGTTCATGAGCCATGCGTCGAAACATGGCCACACCCTCGTCGTCTTGCTCGCCGAGGCGAGCTTGCCCGAAGAACGGTGCAGGCAAGGAGGGATCACGGTAATAAAACCACGCCCTCTGCCAGTCCCTCCAAACCTTCTTCAAAGGGAACGCAGGGTAGTCTCCAGCGATGCGCCCGCGGTGTCAGACAAAGCTGACCGTCTCGTAGACCGAAAGAAGACCCCGGTGCTCCAAAACCCACAGCGTCACCTCCGTTGGCACGTACATCCAAGCAAAGAGTGCGGGCGAGCTCACCATCCCCATGCTTCAGACTGCCCACTCGAAAGCAGCGACCAGGATGAAAGCCGAAGGGTGGAGGTCCGACAGTGTCACCCGAAAAAACTGCAATACCCCACGCATGAGGTCGGACAGCGGGAGGCACAACCCGGCGTCGAACTGAGCGGCGAAGATGACGATCTGCCCCTGGCCAGGCGAGCCCCTCATGTCAGAGCGACCGGGGGGACTCCGGGCCGGTAACATGGCCAGGGTCGGGAACCTTGCCCGGATTGGCAAGCCGTCAGAAGAGCCTCGCATCTGCAGAAGAGTGGCCAAGGTAGCTGGTGTGCGTCGCCAGGGCAGTTGTCTTGCCCTTCTCCCCGATCACGTTCTTCTCTACCCCTACGCCCGGCATTCGGTGCTTCGGCTCAGCACGGTGGGAGGACGGCCCCTTCCTCGATGACATCAGTCCTGACAATCAGCACAAGCAAGTGGTTAACAATTTATCAAATAACAACGGCAAGAAGAAAGATAGGGGAAGTATAGCGCGAGAAGATGTAAGGAGACAGACGCCTCATCTCTTGACCAAAACCACAGCCCTAGCGGAGACGACGGCCCGGCGTGACGCCTCGAACATACCGGGTCAGCGGACCTCGTCGACGCGGTCGCGGCGTCGCGGCGGCACGCCCGATGTGGCTCCAAGAGCCCGCCCGTCTCAAGTTTGGGGGTGTTCGGGGGAGCTAGCAGAGATGACGGCCCGGCGTGACGCCTCGAACCTACTGAGTCGGTGGACCTCGTCGACACGGTCGCAGCGTGGCGGTGGCACGCCCGACGTGGCTCCAAGAGCCCACCCGCCCCGAGTTCGGGGGTGTTCGGTGGAGCTAGCGGAGACGACCACCCGACGTGATGCCTTGAACCTACCGAGTCGGCGGACCTCGTCGATGCGGTCGCGGCATCGCAGCGGCATGCCCGACGCGGCTCCAAGAGCCCGCCCGCCCCGAGTTCGGGGGTGTTCGGGGGAGCTAGTGGAGACGACGGCCCGGTGTGACGCCTCGAACCTATCGAGTCGGCGGACCTCGTCGACGCGGTCGCGGCATCGCAGCGGCACGCCCGACGCGGCTCCAAAAGCCCGCCCGCCCCGAGTTCGGGGGTGTTTGGGGAAGCTAGCAGAGACGACGGCCCGGCATGACGCCTCGAACCTACCAAATCGATGGACCTCGTCGATGCGGTCGCGGCATCGCAGCGGCACGCCCGACGTGGCTCCAAGAGCCCGCCCGCCCCAAGTTCGGGGGTGTTCGGGGGAGCTAGCGGAGACGACGGCCCGGCGTGACACCTCGAACCTACCGGGTTGGCGGACCTCGTCGATGCAATCGCGGCATCGCGGCGGCACGCCCGATGCGGCTCCAAGAGCCCGCCCGCCCCGAGTTTGGGGGTGTTCGGGGGAGCTAGTGGAGATGACGGCCCGGCGTGACGCCTCGAACCTATCGAGTCGGCAGACCTCGTCGACACGGTCGCAGCATCGCAGCGGCACGCACGACGTGGCTCCAAAAACCCGCCCGCCCCGAATTCGGGGGTGTTCGGGGAAGCTAGCAGAGACGACAGCCCGGCGTGATGCCTCGAACCTAACAAGTCAGTGGACCTCATCGACGCGGTCGCGACATCGCAGCGGCACACCCGACGCGCCGCCAAGAGCCCGCCCTCCCCGAGTTCGGGGGTGTTCGGGGGAGCTAGTGGAGACGACGGCCCGGCGTGACGCCTCAAACCTACCGGGTCGGCGGACCTCGTCGACGCGATCGCGGCGGCACGCCCGACGCGGCTCCAAGAGCCCGCCCGTCCCGAGTTCGGGGGTGTTCGGGGGAGCTAGCGGAGTCGACGGCCCGGTGTGATGCCTCGAAACTACCGAGTCGGCGGACCTCGTCGACGCGGTCGCGGCGTCGCGGCGGCACGCCTGACGCGGCTCCAAGAGTCCGCCCGCCCCGAGTTCGGGGGTGTTCGGGGGAGCTAGCGGAGATGACTGCCCGGCATGACGCATCGAACCTGCCCGCGACCACTCAAGGGGTCGAATATCTACACGCCCAAATACGTCGCAACGTAACAAAAGATAAGTGAAAAACGGTATCTTCGTGCGAAGGATATATGGCGTTGGTCTATACGACCTAGTCATGTGGCGATCAACATTTAAAATGGCGGTCGCTATTCTCTCTACTCGTTCGCTGCCGTAGCGCAACAGCGCCCGTGCGCAGGGCATGCAATCGCCATACCTGCACGTCATCTACGCACATAGCAGTCTTTGTAACAAAGAATATCACAATCCCAATAGGCGATGGCAGTTTGTTTTACATACACCCACTCATCTCATACATCGCAGGCATATGATGTACACACGTATATTTTTATAAATGCTAGAGCAGGCGAGAGTGGTCACCCTTGGAGACAGGCGGTGTTGATCACGCGTGGATGGAATGGCGTGCACGCGAGTCCTTTGCACCGACGGCTGTGGCTACAGCGGCCGCAACTGCGAGAACGGTTGCAGTCGGGCCATGATACGCAAGAGGCAAGGCCGACCCGGAAGTGGCAGAGGCGGCCAACTCGGAGGCGGTGGAGACGACGACTGAAGTAGAGCGAAGCCGTGGCGGGAGCTACGGGAGGTGAAGCCAACCCGGCGCAGTGGCCGCGAGGGCTGGTGTAGTGGCAGCGACAGCCGAGGGAGCTGAGGCGACGGCGGCAGAAGCCGCGAGGGCCGGCACAGCGACGCCGGTGGTGGAGGCCAGCGTAGAGGCGATGGTGGCCGAATCCGGACCGGAGTGGCGCAGTAGCACGGCGACACCGGCGTTGGGGGCCGGTGTAACGGCAGCAATGGCCGGAGTTGGACCAGAGCAGCGCAGCGATGTAGCGGTGGTGGAGACCGGCTGCCGCGGCCGGCAGAGTCCGGGACCGGCGCGAGGTCGGAGAGGCGCGACGCCGGGGGCCAGGGAAGCGCCAGGACCCGCGGGGGCGGCGGAGGATGGGGAAGCGCCAGGGCTGGCGGAGGCCGGGGAGGCGCTGGGGCCGGCCGAGGTCAGCGGGGGCCGGAGAGACACCGGAGTCGTCAACGCGTTGGACAACCGGCGGCGGAGGGCGGAGAAGCCGCAAGGTCGGCGACGTGTTGGAAGAACGGCGGCCACGGGGTGGAGCGGCGGCGGCAGCGGGGTGAGGGAGCGGCGGCCTGGGACTAAGAGGCGGCAGCAGCAATGTAGGAGTGGGTGGGGGCGGCGGCAGTGGGAGTATATGACCCCCACCCCCACCGACTTGAGCTAAATGGGCTGTGGCCCATTAGGGCAGGGGAGGCGCTCGGGTAAAAAAAGAGAAGAAGAAAAGAAGAGAGAAAAGGAAAGAAAGAAAAGAAGGAAAGGGAAGGAAGGAAAGAAAAGAAGAGGAAGAAAAAAAAGAAAAAACGGGAAGGAAGAAAAAGAAGAAAAAGAAAGAAGAGAAAAGAAAAAAAGAAGAGGGAAAGAGAAGTCGTCGGTCCGGCCTGTGCGCCAACCCCTCGGAATTGGTGCGCCGGCTCGGACGAGCGTCACCCGACCGCCCGAACCAGCAAGGGGCTACTGTTGGGGAAGGGTCCCCACGTTATGCCGAACCGACGGAATTCCCCCTGACAACATCAAGACCCCCCCTGCGTCAACCCATTTCACCCGGCATCAATGAACTCCGCTGGCATCAACAAACTCCGCGGGCATCGCCGACAGTGTCGAGGCCACGCCCCGTCCCGGCGGACGTTAGGGCCGCGCCCCGTCCCGGTGGACGTCAGGATCGTGCCCCGTCCCAGTGGACGTTGAGGCCTTGCCCCGTCCCGGCGGACGTCGAGGCTGCGCTTCACCCCGTCGCCAAGGACAACACGTCGTCATAGTAGCGAGTATTAGGATATTAAAGTATTAGAGTATTTGAATATTCTTTAAAGATTCATATAAAAAGACCAAAATGCCCCTGATGGTGTGTTATTGCCCGAAGGGTATAATTGTAATCTCGCACACCCCTCTCCCAACCCCTATAAATAGGACCCAGGGGGTAGAGAGAAGAGGATCCTTTTTTCCTCGCATAAACTGTAATTCCTAAAATCAATACGAGAGTTTTCACTTCGCCCCGACACGAGAGTTTCCATTTATCCTCGGCACGAGTGTTCCACTCGTCATCTCGCCGGTAGCGTCGCCGTGCGCTCTCAGCGGACAATACACTTGCTCATACTTCTCTCGTACTCCCGGAGGTCGATGTAACCGATCGGGGTTACCTAAAGTACACTGCCTAGTCCCGTAGCTACGACACATAGGAAACACTGTTGTGATGTTTTCTCGCTCTCGAGAGGAAGCGACCAACAGATCTTAAACACCCCCGTCGGCCGGCGAGCCGGCGATGGATGTACGTACGTACCACACTTTCCTGCTTGACAGGCGCGCAGCAGCTAGCGTAGGTCGTGTCCGTCGTGCCCACGCTTTCCACATATAGAAGCTGTGTCTATTCAAAGTTTCAAATGATTATGACTTATGAGCGTTACTTATGATTTGAAATTTGTATTATTTTGTATCCATCCCTATACTATACAATATTATACTCTTCGTGATAAACTAATTCATATTTAGCTTCTACTACTTCATTTGTTATACACGTTAGACATTGAAAATGAGTTAAGAATTAAGTGATATTCGAATCTAAACCAATGAAAAATAATTATTTCAACTTATTCTCGGGTTAAACCAGAGGAATATGTCGTACATTTATAGTCTAATTTTTAATTTTTGTCAGACGAGTTTCCATGGTATGAAAAAAAATCCTACAGCAAAAAAAATTTCATCACGTAAATTTTGTTATATGAAAACATCATATTGCATTAGTTTAAAAAAATTTATATAACACTTAACGAAATGTTCACATCACATAGCAGAAATACTTTTTCGAACGTCCAATCCAACGGTCTTAAGTCCTGCCCTAAACTAACTCGACCTCAATTTTGCACACTTAATTTTCGCACTGATTTTCCCCTTGTTAACTTAAACAGCCCCGGCAAACGAGCTTGCGGATCCCTTATCACATCAATAAGACAATGATCATCGTACCCTGCCCCTGGGTACCGAATAAAGCGAGACCCTGACGACTAGTTATAGGCATGCATGCACCTGCGGTACACCAAATCCATGGCTCAAACAGTGCATGCATAGTACAAAACAGAAGCAAAGAACAAACCATGTAAATGCGGTACAAGGATAGATCACCAAATCGATCGCAAGCATGTGACCATCATCAAATCTTGCGTACCACACCACCAGCACCACGTACATGTTCATCACACAATTAATGCCCATGGACCCCTGTTTAACTACTACGAGAGCTCTGATTTGATTCCGAACATAAAGTGGTTTGGTCTGAGGAAGTACGTGAAATGTTCATTCAGTTCTTGAGGATTGAGGACCATACGCCATGTGCTGCACCAAACATCTGAATAGGATTCATGGTCAAGATGACCTGTGCACTGCAGTGCGTGGACCTTCTCCTCTCAAGTCTCAACAACCATGCATCAATGGTTTGCATTAGACATGAACACAACACACCTTGCTTAATCCACCTTGCTAATTAGTATGATGCGATGCGAAAGAAAAGGATGAGAAAAATGAGAAGAGAAGAGAACAAATGTTGTAGTTGTGCTGGATGGGATTTGTCGTAGTGTAGCCTGTAGGTCATCGACAACAGATATGTCATGTCGCCATCCACACGTGTGGATGCTTGCCTTGCCTTGCCATTGCATGGTGTGTCCAGGATGTAGTAGATACCGGACTATTTTAGCTCTCACTGATGTATCTCTAATGGGATGAACTTAGAGCGTTGATTCATCTCGCCGAAGGTTGCCGGATTGATACAGGGATTAAAAAAACAGAGTTTTAGGTGTTGGATGCTTTTTTTATTTGTTCTTCTGAACAATGGCAAAAGCTGGGGGCATTGTCTGGCTAAAGCATAAATTCAGTGTACTAATGGTGTAAGATTGATATGAAGATTACAAATTCAGAGTTTCGGGTGATGATATTTGGGGTGTTATTTTTGGACTGCTCAATTATTGTTGAAGTATGCATGTTAACCCTTCCCGAAAGAAAAGGTTTGAGTTCAGCTGAGCTTGTGTACTGCAATTCTTGTCTGCCATTAGATAACTTGAACCTTTCTGCATCGAAACTTCAAAGGGGCCCATGTTAGTTTAGATTTCTGAGTCATGCAAATATTACTCACAGTATTTCTGTTTGCCACCCGCATACTTGCATTTACTCACCTTCTGATTCTTGATCTTTCCTTGAGAAAAACCAAACATGGAAGAGAAAAATCAATCTTTACTATTCTCTTGCTGTCCATGTCATCCGACCAGTCATGAATAGGCTAGCTCAAGGGAATCACAAGATGATGGAAAGGATAAATTAAAATGGAATAAGAAAGATTCAAGAAGCATCGCAATTAAGTAGACATGGATGGAACAGGAATAGAAGGGAGCCCTCCTCACTGATTGCAAGCCTCTATATATACATGCCCCCTTCACTCCTCTCAAACCACAAGCAATTCGTGATCAGTAACAAGCTGTAAAGAGAGAGGAAGGAAGAGAGGGAGTAGGGGGAGATGGGGAGGGATCAAGAAGTTGCAGTGGTGGTGCATGAGAGGCTGAAGCTGTTCGTGGGGGTGTTGGCCCTGCAATTCCTGCTTGCAGGGTTCCACATTGTTAGCAGGGCTGCCCTAAACATGGGCATCAGCAAGATCGTGTTCATCGTGTACAGGAACCTCATCTCCCTTGCATTGCTTGCGCCCTTCGCCTACTTCCTCGAGAAGTGCGTAACTTCTCTTCTTTCAACAGCTAGTTTTCTCAAGAAAGTTTAAGCATTCAGTCAGACAGCAGCAGTCTCTGAATTCTAAATTCTCACGACTGTTTTGCATGTTTGCTTTTGGGCTCGGCTTGTTTCAGGAAAGATAGGCCTCCACTGACATTCTCTTTGCTGGTGGAATTCTTTCTTCTAGCACTCATTGGGTAAGCAGGATCGATCGATGTCCCTTACCAACTTCGTTAAAAATTGTATTTCTTGAGCTGAACATTTTTGTCACTGAATTTTGGTTCAGGATCACTGCAAACCAAGGCTTCTACCTGCTGGGTCTATATCACCTGTCACCAACCTACGCATCCGCGATACAGAACACGGTTCCCGCGATCACCTTTGTCATGGCTGCCGTTCTCAGGTGATTGTCTGTCTCTGAACAACTCAAAATAATATGTTTTGCACTATAAAACCAAGATGTGTCTTTTACTGAACAAGTTAATGATGTCTGAATTTTTGTGCATGAAGGCTTGAGCGGGTAGACCTGGGCAGGCGGCATGGGCTAGCTAAGGTGATGGGTACGGTGGTGAGCATCGGCGGCGCCACGGTGATCACCCTCTACAAGGGATTACCACTGTTCCGTAACAATCTGCACGTCCAGTCCCTCGTGTCCCTGTCCTCCTCAAGCCTCATCCTCAACTGGACTCTTGGCTGCGTCTTCATACTTGGCCACTGCCTCTCATGGTCCGGATGGATGGTTCTTCAGGTAGCACAATTACAATGCAGATGTTATACTTATGCTATTGCTCGGTGCATTGATCTCTGTGAAATTTTTGTTTCTCATTAGGTGCCAGTGCTGAAAAGATACCCAGCCAGGCTCTCAGTCATCTCACTTACCTGCGTCTTTGGGCTGCTCCAGTTCCTGGTGATTGCAGCCTTCTCTGAGGAAGACCTCAGCAAGTGGAAGGTGAACTCTGGAGGGGAGCTCTTCACGATCCTCTATGCTGTAAGTACCTGCAAGGCTGCAGCTTGATTTGGGAAGGAAAATAAAACTCACAAGGATCATTCATCTTGTTTGAGCTTGATTTAATGATGTGCAAAGATTAACATGACATTTTTTCTAACTTTTATAGGGGCTGGTGGCATCTGGCGTTGCGTTTGCTCTGCAGATATGGTGCATCGACAGGGGAGGGCCGCTTTTCACCGCCGTCTTCCAGCCGGTGCAGACCGTCGCCGTCGCCGTCATGGCCACCATCATTCTAGGAGACCAGCTATACACCGGAGGGTAAGGACATACGTGCATCACACAAAAAGCAATACAAGAAAGAAAGCAACACATAACCTTTGCATTTCTCTGACATACATATACCATGGCAGGATCATTGGGGCTGTACTGATCGTCATCGGGCTGTACTTCGTGCTCTGGGGAAAAAGCAAGGAGAAGAAGACCAAGAACCACGATCACACACAGGGAGAAGACATCACGAGGCATCTGCTTGGGCAAGATGTTACGGTTAAAGATCAAGGAGTGAGCACTGACATGCCATGATGTGGAGCAGAAAGCTGCTGGATTTAAAAATGTACTGACGTGGGTGCTTGTATTTAACTATTTCGCTCGTGCAACCAAGAAGAATTAATTAATGTGACGATGTGAACTGTGAAACACTAGTCATATTTGTTTGGTACCAATCTCTCTGTTCGTATAGGCCTGTCTCAAGTTGTATGTATATTGATCGTCCAGAGTTAAATCATGCAATCTCAGACTGAAATCAATTTCATTGCCCGATTCTTGCATTAAGTTTGATCAAACTCCATATGCCCCACATTGAATTTTGATCACCCTTTATCTCAACACATGTTACAATGCATTTTGATCAGAATGTAGATCAAGTGACAGTAAAACAAAATAGTTTGTCGGACTAAGAATTTTTACCGACAAACATGAATAATTGGATCATCTTAGCATAACAACATTTTTCTTAACTCGGCTCTTATTTGCACGTATTAACCGGTGCATGACATTTTCATACCAAGAGCAAAGCTGCAATTGATGAGAAACAAAAGCTATTAGGATGAGATATTATTTACAATCTATTCCAACGCCTTCACTAGTAAATATCTCCTTGCAATGCTAGAATTTTCTAAAAGTTTTGTTTTTCTCCATGATGTCCCCTAACTTTTCTATTTTTTACCCGTTTTACAGTTTTTCTTAAAATTTCTGATTTTTTTTCTAGATTTTTTCTAATTTTTATCTTCTTCCAAATATGCTGACTTGACTGCCATGTATGTCGAAATCATCGTTATGCCATATAAAGTCGCTTTGGAATATTCTAATAGGGATAATCTAGACGGTGTTAAAGTTAAGGATATAATTAATCCAATTTTAGAGTTAAAAGGGTTGAATCTAGACTTCGCCAAAAGTTGAGGAGGAAAAATGGACTTCTTGCTTATCCACATGACGAGGAGGCTCAAACTTGTCTAAATATTCATGTCCTTGTTCAGGCCTTGCGGACGACACGTCACAGATAGGGCGTATGCATTGCCTCTGATCTCGAGTTGTTTCCACCGGCACTCCCCTAGGAACTCTCTTAAGTCTTCGTGATGTGGGAGCGGGGATGGGCCAGTTGCAGAATTTGGCGTCTCCGTTACATGCTGAAATCGCTGCTTGTCTCCATGCGCTGAGGTTTGCTTCTGATCATCACATGAGCAGACTGTGTGTTGAGACGGATGCCCTCCTCCTCACTCAAGCCTTGCAGTCCACTTCCCATGATTTAGCTCAGCTAGGCACTCTATTTCGTCAAGCCAGAGATTTCATTCGGTCCAACTTTTCGGTTTCTAAAGTCATGCATTGTAATCATCTCAGTAACTCTGTTGCCCATGCTTTGGCTAAGCACGGAGCGAGTTTGTTGTCTGTTCCCCAGCGTGTCTGGCGTTCTGATGTTCCTGACCATGTAATCTCTCTAGCGGCCAGTGATCTCGCCGTGCCGTCTTAATCCAAAAAAGTGTGTAACTCAAAAAAAAAGTCTTCGTGATGTCAGATGTGAAGATGTGCGGTAAGACCGCGATGCTAGTCGTGGTCGCATACGTCATCTGGAGGTGGAGGTGGTGGGACGGCAACGCTTGTGACAATTAGAGTCACCTTGAAGCCTTAGACAGTATAATATCTATTAGTTATGATAATGAGGGGATGTAATGTTAATCTAAACACGGAAAGTAGCAGGTCATAATGATCTTTATTTTTTTTCATATACTTGGGCTTAATTGTATATTTTGATTTAGTTTCGTGATAAAATTGGATTAGGTGGATTTTTCTCCTCTAATTTCATCTCTTTTGTGTATTAGATAATGTAGAAAATATGAACACAAAGTCATTGAAGATTAAAGAAAGAATGTTAGAATAAAATATTTCTATTCTCGTTAATTGAAATGTTTCGATTCTTGTCCTCATGATGTTTAAGCATGTTCCATTTTGACTGTCTTTTTGGTTGGTATCTATGGATTGTTCACAAACACAAAGTAGGTTCGTGCTATAAGATGCACTGGGCTTCACTATACTAAATTTTAGTAATCTTAATCTCGTAACATTCTGTGATATATTTGATAGCCTTCTTCCGCCTAATCTTTTCTAGCACGGCAAGACAAGAGGTAATACTCTCTAGCTATATATCTTAATGGTCATTTGGTTTTCTAACGCGCGAGCTCCCTTCTGGGAAAAAGGATTTGAACATGTCAAGATCATATCTATTAATATAAAATATCAAAAGTTTATACACTGTCTAACCAAAAATCTCCAGCACTAGGAATTTCCCTAATTCACTTATTTGGCTATTCCAACGTCTTCTCCGGTAAATATGTCCTTGAAATATTGGAAAATTTTGAGAAGTTACATTGTATCTTTCAATAGATATCATATGTGTCCTCCGATGACGAATAAGGTGGGGTGGGGAAACGTACCAACCAATGGCAATAGACTTGGTCCATGAGTAGCCCGTCATAATAATCGTTGAGAAGGAATACGAGGGGGCCTGTTCTTCCCGGTGGCGGATGCGTGGCATGATTAGGCTGCCTGGCACAACATGGACGCGGTGGCCTGGTACACGATGGGGGAGGGCCGGGGTGGCGACGAGAGTTATGAGCTCTTTTTCATTTATACGTCACTGAAAATACATCTTAACCCTCTAAGTGAGTTTTGATAATTAATAACAATAATATAAGGGAATAATACGTGCATCAAGTATGATCAGGTGATTTAGTTTCAAAAATGATGATATAACCAACGTTGATGACTCCAAAAAGTTCTAAGGAAGTATGGCTTGAAGAAACAAATATTAAGGATTATTTTCTAACTCTTTCAGCTGTTCAAGGAATCACATTGAATTTTAAAAAGCCGGATTATCAAGGGGAGATAATATCTGGAACTAGTGAGAATGTCTTGTTAATGCTCAGCTAGGAATCAACCTTCCAATTCAAAGAGACCTTCGAAAACTATCTCTTCTCACACTATGAGCAATAGTTAAAACCTTCGTAATCATTGTCGGAACATCGAGCAAAATTCAAAACCTCCGGAATCGATTTATGTGTGAAGAATCTGAGAACTCGGAGCCATCGAGTTACCTGTCTATCTAGTTTTCAGAATGTTAAAACATTAAATATTATCCCGAAATCTCCAAGATCCTGTGCAAAAAACGCCTAAGTCCTTTGTGTTTGAAAACCGAGACTCTCGAGAGTTTTCAAAGCGTCGGAGATCTCTTCTAGACTTATATTTCAAAATCTTGAAATGTCCAAATCGATATGCCGGAAGCTCTCAATTTACGTACCGTCCTCACTCTAACTATGACTTGTATCCATCAATCAATCTACACACGCACGTACGCACGCATTAACGATGTGCTCACCTCTTGGAGGACACAATGATCAATCCGTCTTGATCGGCCGTGATCATCTTCCAGACCCAAATTAATTAAGACGTGAGCATGGACGTCGCCATGTGGGTCTAACCGTGTCTCCAAACAGCATGGGTTGCTAAGCTAAACGCAAGAGTACAACGCAGATAGTACTAATTAGCATCGATCCTCTTGGTATTTAGCGACCGAGGAAGCGAAAACGTGGAGGAGGCCGAGAACTAAGATCCGATACAGGGAGGAGACATGACGATTGGCATCTTCCACCGACTTAAGATCAAGAAGTGAACGTACTGACTGGAATGAGCCGCATTGAGTCTGGAAATGTATCGGTCGATACGAATGCTTATATTTTTAACAGTGCCGGTGTGAACCGAGAAGCACTAGTCATATTTGCTACCAACATAATCTACATGGCATTACTCGCTATCGCCCCCAAAAATCTAATGTTCTGAGCAAACTAAATCAATCTGTTTTATGTATGTGTCGGGGTGAAGAATTACGACGGCAGCGTGTGGATTACCTGACAGTGACGAGGCCACTGGCCAAATCAGATAAGTAGATCGCCATTTGTCAACAACGAGGATAATGTAGCACGATGTACGATGACGACATTTCGATCAGTGTTTGCGTGTGTTTGTCGAGATATATTGAGAGATTCAGTGTGTCCGCGGAGGTTAGATCGATGGTGGCGATCGACATTGGCGGTGACGTTAGGGATTTTGGAGCCAGTGTGATCAAAGTCGACGGAACGAACGACCTGGCTTTCACTAGGCTGTCTATTGAGTATCGACACATTCTGTATGGGATATATTTAACACTAGAAGTAGCTCGAATCTAGTTTTTTTTTAGGGAAGGCCATCATGGCTTACTTTATTAATCTCTAACCAAAGTTACATCCTGAAAAAGTTTGCCCACCATAAAGTCCGGGGGTTCATCAACCCAATTACACGACATCCCATTACGATAAGAAAACCTTGCTATATCGTGGGCTACTTCATTAACAACTCTATTACAATGAGAAAATACAATTTTTCCTATATTGAGAGCTAACTGAACACAATCAGCGAAAATAGCTTGGGATTCACTTAACTGGAAGTCCTGTCCCGTGCATGCTAGGATAACATCTGTTGAATCAGATTCCACGTGAAGCTGCTGACATCCAATCTGACCAGCAAGAACCAGACCAACCTGCATCGCTACTGCTTCTGCCATGCATACAGAAGGTACCCGTGGGATATAATAGCATGCACCCGCAATGAAATTCCCCTTATAGTCTCTAATGACCGCACCGGCTGCACCCGCCTCTTCGTCTGAATTAAATGCCGCATCCACGTTAAGTTTCACAAAGGATTAGGGGGGCTTCTGCCATCGTTCTACAGCAGTCTGACTTCTTCCCATCAACGCCTTTGCATAGTTTGTTGTTAAGGCCAATATTGACATGGCACTTCTACTAGCTGGGGCAATATTTTCACCATTCACGAGCTGCCTCCTTTGCCACCAGCCATACCAGACCGCAACAGCGATAGTAGAATATTTAACACTAGAAGTAGCTCGAATCCAGTTACTTATAAGAAGAATATGTACTGATTGTATCTAAAAGAGCTGCTTAGAAATAAACTACTTGTTGCATCAGATAATATAGATCATTGTTCCCTATGCTGCATAGGAAACACTGTTGTGATGTTTTGTCGCGTGGCGGAGCGATCGCGAACATGCAAGCGCACGCACGCACGCATGTCGATTGGGCGGCCTGCAAAATCTTGTACACACTAGTACAAAAAGCATAACATATTTCCAGACGACTCAAAATCGTCATCCGAGACAGTTTTGGGAACCATTTAGGAACATGCATCACAGATAAGTGACTCATATCTTAAACATTTTTTGAACCGTCTGGATTAACTTTCACCCGAGACGGTTATAATAACAGAACCGCCTGGGATTAATGATATTTCCAGACGGTTCTAAAACTGAACCAGCTGAGATTGCTTTTTGCATTTAAAAAAAATTATATTGTTCACTGCATTTATCTTACATAAAAGTCACATACAAGATCATCGGACACATATATACTGATCATAACTCATCTCTAACAGACACACGCATGAAGAGAACTATCCCTACCTCCATCTGGGATATCCAGCATACGAGAGAGCGGTGGCGGCGGGTGCACCACCGACATCACAAAGTTGTGCATCTATTCGAGCTTCCTGAAATGAAGGATAAATCACTAATGATTTACAAAGAATGGATTTGATTTAGAGGGAAATAAGTTCAGAAGACATACATCATATCACTAACAAGTGAAAAACAAAACTAAAATCAGACCCAAACAAAATAATTATACATAAACACCTAAAAATGACAACACATGATAACACTACAATCCAGTAATCAAAAGTAGATGTTTCAATGAAGACATACCAATGTGTTCTTTCACCAAATAGTTCCTATAAAAAATGACACACAGGAAGCATTCATTCGGGATATTCGAATCCGTTGACTTAAATATACCACAGCCTTTAAAGTGTGAACAAAATGTGTAGAAATTATCTTGACTCCAGTATTTATGGCATTTCTTGATGCTTGAAGCAAAGGATCAAATATGGGATTGAATGCGATAGTATCAACTATGTGCCCTAGAAAGAATCACCATACCATATTAGTTTTTGCAACTAGAAATAGCATGAATGTATACTAATATATCCAAAACCATAAGCACTAATATATCCAAAGAACCGATATCCATACAACAATTTTATCTCTGTACCACCGATTGATGCATTCCAATGTTCACGGTTGTTGTTGGAGGCTCCGCTGGAGAAGCAGGATTGGAGAAGTAGAGGGGCATATTACCTTGTTGTTGCTGGAGCTCGCTGGGGGAAGAGGAGAGACGGATGAGGAAATCGATGGCACCGCTGCCTGCTGAAGAGGAGTGGAGCTCGGTGGGAGCGTGGCCCTCCAGCGGCGGCCTAGCTCAGCGATGGTGTGGCGCAATAGGAAGTAGAGGTGAGATTGGGGAAGATGGGAGCAGCGGATGCCTCAATTGGGCCGGATCTATCTCCCAATCGCTAGATCTAGGCCTCCAAAGCTGAGCGCCCCCAGATCTAGTCCTCGTCCTCGCTTGCGACCGAGACGGCGACATCGGCAGACAACGGCACGATGGCGAGAGATGCGGAGGCGGTCGGGCGACCACCTTGATGCCATCTTTGGCATCGGCATCAGCGTACACGTCATCTCCAAACCAGGGAGTGGGAGAGGAGAGGAGGAGAGAGAGGTAGAGCCACGGGGTGGAGAGGGTGGCGGGGAAGGCGTGCGGGTGGGGTTGGAGAGAGCTCGGCGGTGATGGGAACGAGGAGGGGAGGAAGGAAGGAGAGGCGACGGGATGAGGAGTGGAGTTGGGGGCAGCGACGAATAAAACACTAGGGTTTAGAAATGGTGCGGCGCTGTGCATGGGCTCGGTCGGGGTAGGACTTATGAGGGCCGCTAGGTGGGCTTTGTAGACGGTTCACTTCAAAAACCGTCTAATTTATTCGATTTATCCCAGACGGTTCAGAATAAAAAAACCGTCTGGGTTGCTATTCTAGACGGTTTTTTATTCTGAACCGTTCGGGATGAGCTAGTAATCCCATATAGTTTTTAAAAAAATAAACGTCTAGAATGTAAATTTCAGAAATAACCGTCTCGGATAAGCGTAATCTTAAACGGTTTCTTTTAAACCATCTAGGATATGGGTCTGAAATAGATATTATTGTAGCAGTGACAGCTTCTCTAAGTGTCGATCGCGTTGGATAGATGGAGATAAGCTGCACGCATGGGGCCGTACGTACATGTTGTACCGGCACCGGTCCGGCCATTTATTAATTGGCGTTGTGGCTGGATCCAGCACCGTGTTTTGTATCGCCGTACCCGTGTGTCCGCTCTCGAGGGGAAGCGACCAACAGATCTTAAACACCCCGGTCGGCCGGCGAGCCGGCGATGGATGTACGTACGTACCACACTTTCCTGCTTGACAGGCGCGCAGCAGCTAGCGTAGGTCGTGTCCGTCGTGCCTACGCTTTCCTGCTGCGTGTTTTGGTCGAGGCTACGGGCCGGGCCAGCTCCACGTTCTGTCCACGTTGATACGGATTACCTCTACTGCACACACCTCTCCTCGATCGCTATAGCAGCCACAGGCCGGCCGATCACGGCAATTCCGGTGAAGCTTCCGTGTTATTTTCCTTTAAGACAAGGACGTACAGCAGCTGTGTTTATGGCTTATGAGCATTGCGTGCACCATTAATCGTTGGTTCTACACTATATAATACCGTACTCTCTATAATAAACTAATACATATTTAGTTTCTATTAATCCATTTATATGCATGTTAGATATTGAAGATGAATTAACAATTAAGTGATCGTCGAATCCAAACCAATGTCAAAAAAATAAACTATTTGAATCTATTCTCAGGTTAAGCCAAAGGAAAGTGTTCTACATCTATAGTCTGATTTTTTTTATTTTTGTACGACGAAGTTTCCATGGCATGAAAAAATATTTTCGTCCCAAAGAGAAAATATTTCCATTACATAAATTTTATTACATGAAACATCATGTTGTATTGGTTTAATTTTTTGTTAGTCTTCTCCACATCAGTGAGCTCTTCGATTGCTTCCAATGTAGCCACATGTTTTTCAATTGTGAATTTATCCTCCTGCTTTGGTGTTTCCTTCGTTTCTTCCATGAGTTTTTGTGTTTGCTTCTTCTTGAACTCAGGTCCTCAAGTACCCCAGCAATCTGACTTGACTTGCGCTTTTTTCCATTATGCTCTCATTTTTGTTCTGAACATGCAGATGTTGCAGGTTCAAAATTTTCTCTTAAGTTAATACTTGTTGCCCCTTGTCCATCAGTAGTCTCATTCTCAATGAGGGAAACTTGATTGCTTGTGTTCTCCACTTGTGGTACTGATATGAAGTTTAAATTTCCCGTAGCAACACTTGTTGCTCCAAAAAGGCCAACACAAAGATATTACAGAAACAAGACAAATGACATGACAAAAAAAAATATGAATTCTCAAAAAAAAGCTATCTTTGGTTTGAGAGGCTTCACCTTCATACAACAAGGCCAGTTGTTAATGAATATAGCTACACTAACCACAAGAAATGGAAATGACAAATAGCACAACATATTTAAACAACAAATTTGATTTTAGATTTGGAATTACTTAGTAGCAATTCGAATACATAAATATGTGGCAACAAGTCTCAAATGGATGATATTACAGAAATGTCCAAATATATAAAAATTCATGTTCAACTAAACATTATAATCAACCCACATTTGTATAGCAATTTGGTCTCTAAGAGCAGTTCTATCATTTGACTCCACATCATGTTGGTTGCCATCACACCATCCAGGACATCAACAAAATCTGATGGTTGAATATAAGGTGGTTGGTGATGATTAGTGATCCAACCACCCATCATCACCATTCTGACCTCTAATGAAGTAATGATGTTATGGAATGTAACACATGTAGCTGGAATCTTAATTTGTGATTTTATGGGATGATGAGTGCTCATTTTCAAAATTGAGAATCACTTCTTTAGAACACCAAACGTCCTTTCAATATGGTTACGAAGGATTGCATGGTGATGGTTGAACAACTCCTTATGGTTAGCATAGCCACTATGAGATGACCGTTACCTCCTGAATTCACTGAGATGGTATCAAACTCCTCTGTATGGGGCAAGAAAAGATGGTATATTTGTATATCCACCACCCACAAGATAGAATTTTCCTGTTGGCACATGAAACCCCTTGCTAATAGCAAACAAAGGACTCTTGCATCTGACCGAACCATTCCCGCTCACATGAAACAATTGTGAAGTTCAAATCAAAATCGCATGCCAGCATCACATTCTAAGAAAGGGTTCATTTCCTATTCCAAAATGGGGGAGTCTTAACTTCAGCAATAGTGATGGGGATATAGGTTCCATCGATAGCACACAAATGCAGTTCTACACATCAGAAAAGCAAACTTGGAAACTTTGCAAACCTATGAGAAGAAATTTGGGAAAAGTTCAGTGATGGGGATGTAAGGACGATGGTTCACCTAAAAATAAAGCCAATGGTGAGTGTTCGACACAATCTTTGGGTGGGTTTGGATTTAACTTGGGACCTTTACAAATCTCTGAACTAAAGTTGGAATTATGTTGGAAACCTCATTTATCTTCCTATGAATTGTTTTAGCACTGCGTTGGAATTTCTTTTGTTTGTCTTGATTGCTAGCGTTGTGAGAGATCATGTACATGAACATTTCCAACTGCTCCTCAACACCAACAAACGGTTTATCCTCTAATAGACCCTCTCTTCTAATAAAATTTGAGACAACTCTAAATATCTCTAGCTCCATTCAAAGTTCAACCTTAGACAAACTTTCATGTCCTTCGAAGATCTCCTTAACCTTTTTAGCACCAGGAAGAGACGAGGTATGGACTGGCTGTTTTTCTTCATAAAGGCTTGAGTACAAAGTGGGAACTAACACGAAAAAATTTCATCATCATCTTCTTCTTGTTCTAGCATAAACTTCCTAATTATTTTCCTCCTAAAACCCATATAATAATATATGCAACAACAAAAATAATTAATGTAAAAATAGTAAAAGACATGATCAAAAACAGTGATATAACACATATAAATGCGAAGGTATTAGAATTAAAGAGATGAGGTTAAGAATGCATGGTCCTTATCTTGTAAGAGTTGAAGAGCCAATTAGCATTGTTGACGATTTACAAGGTTATTCCCAGGATCATGCTCTACATATTTGATGCAAAAAGAAGGAACTTCAATGATAGAGCTGCAGGCTACTAGACAGAAAATTCTAAAGGGAACTGTCGTGGTGATTCCACGGCAATAAACATCTGTGATTCTCGGGGATGCATGTGGAAGATCTGGCCAAGGTTCACACGAGGGGAATTACCCAGGTTCGGGCCCTCCGTAGAAGAGGTAATACCCTACTCCTGTTGGATGCTTGATCTCGCCTCGAGTGAGGAAATTTACAGTACAATGATCGTGAGGATCGGAGGTAGAAGAAAGGGAAATGCCTAATGTCTGTAAACAACCAACCGTCTAGCCAATCATCTAACCCCCTGACCAGGGGCCCTAGCCCCGCCTTATATAGAGCTGACGAGGCTAGGGTTTACAACCGCCAAGTCAGTTAGCCAGCGCTAGTCGTGCGGAGTGGCTCCTGGCATCACGGCACGTTGACCGCGCACGTCGCTCCCAGTAGTGGCGCATCGATCGCGCGCCATTGGTTGAACGGGTCGTACGTTGAATGCGTCGTGATAATGCTTATCCTGATGACGTGCGGACGGCCCAACCGAGTGGACTTCATGGACCCGGTATGGGCCGCCTCCGGCCACACCGGCCGACTCCTCGTCTTGGGCCTACCCCGGGGGGATCCCGCCGTCAGTAGCCCCCGAGTCTTTCAGGGTCTCGATGCAGGCGCCGTCCGGAGAACGAGCTGTGCGTGCCACCGAGTTGCCTATAGAGAGACCTTGATGGACTCTAGTACTTCCTGAAAAGGTTAGGTATGTGTTGATTGCAACAAAAAGTCTCGGTGATACCCAAGTTTCTCTGCTGGGGAGAAAGGCTAGTGGCCCGCTGGGAGGCGTATCATGAATTCTGAGTGAAATCAGGCAACGTCTGGGCTTATCTGAGTTGACCGTTTCTAGCTGGTGTCCGGAGGGGAACGCCTTCGATCTTCAGCTTCGGAACCGAGCCTACGGACTGGCATTTGGTTCTAAGTCAGAGACTAACTTGGGCCACTGGGGATGCCGGGTCCGTCCTTCGCTCGGGGTGTCACCGAGTGACCTGCGAACCTTGTTGGGCCGGTCATCGACACCCACTTGCAGAGCCGGTCTGCTTCCGAGTGGGCGTAGCCAGTGCGCCTCGGGATGCGTGTATGCTGCTTGGAGGAAGCCGGCGCGGTCGGTACTCGGTTGGCCGACTCCGACAATCGGTCCTTGTTGCGGCGCAGTGGACCGAGTCCGGCTTCGAACTGGTTCAGTGACCACGCGTGCTAGCGCCCGGTCCAGCCGAACCCAGTCAAACCGTCTCACGGAAATGCAGAACGTCGCGACTGTCGATGATGTCACGCAGAATCTTTTGCGTGCTATTGCTTCAACAATGCCTTTAATGACTGAACAGACGCCTGTTACGGAAGGGTCGTGATGAGACGTCGCAGCGGTTCATGATGACGCCTCGAGTCCCGCGTGAGGCGTCCATTACCATAGCGGGCCGTGACCACGTGGAGCGCATTCTGAGGCGGAGCGGTTTGCCTCCTCATATAAAGGCAGGCGGGAAGGGGAGCGGAGCGGTTCCCATCTGCTTCCTTCGCTTTCCTCGCGCATGCCGCCGCAACCATCGAAGCCCTCCGCCGCGTGCGCTCTTCTCTCTTTCCTTTCGTTCGCTCCAAGTGCTTTTCCGCCAGCCTCGACGATGTCTCGCGCCGGCAAGAGCAAGAGTTCATCCTCCTCCTCCTCCGCTGCTGCCCTTCCCGACGGTTGGAAGAAGGGCGATTGGGTGCCGTCGGTGGTAACTGATCAGATTTTGGCGGGCCTCGCCGGCGAGGGCCTGCTTCCACCCCGGACTCTCTGCAACTGGAGGGCGCCATTCCGGGAGGAGAAGCCCGCCCCGCACAAGCACGAGCGGGTGATGCTCATCCCCTTCGTTGAGCAAGGCTTCTCGCTGCCCCCGCACGACTTCGTGCGAGGGCTTATCTTCTTCTACGGTCTCCAACTCCATCATCTGAGTCCCAACGGCATTATGCACATCGCATGTTTTATCACGCTGTGCGAATGCTTCTTGGGGACACGGCCTCATTGGGGGCTGTGGAGGCGCAGCCGATCAAAGCCGGTGAGCGCCTGTCGATCTGCGGAGGAGCCAGCATCCAGGTCAAAGCCGGTGCCAAGTACTTCAAACTGCAGCTCCCCGACACTGTGAGGAAATGGCAGGACGACTGGTTCTACTGCCTCGACGAACGCACGCTGACCGCACAGGAAGGGCTCTCCAAGTACGCCGAGGGTCCCCGAGTGGCAGAAACGCTGGGGTGCCAAGCCATCGAGCGTAGAGGCTCCCGAAGTCGAGCGCCTGATGAGGAGGATCCAGCGGCTCCAGGACAAGGGTCTCACCGGGGTCGACCTCAGCGTCACCTGGCTGAGTCGGTGGATTCAGCCACTCCAAGCCAGGGAGCACCCGATGTGGGCGTACTCGGGCGCTTCCGACTCGACCAGGGTGTTGACCAGGGAGCTCTCGGACCGGGACTTCATGGAGCTGCTGAAGAGCTTGACCAAAGAGCGCTCCGGTCTCGGCAGGGTGCCGCACGTGCCGTCCTTTTCTGCCGACAATCCTCTGCCTACGATGAGTCGTCTTCCGAGTCGAATTCTTTACGACCTTATCTCGTGTTGCGACTTCTTCTAAATCCGAGTCCTTTATGCCACAGACTTTGCTGAACTTGAGTTCTATGCTGCCTCTCCCCGAGCAAAATCTGGCTCCGGGGCTTTTGGATGACGTGGAAGTCGACGAGGAGGCTACCGAGGGCGGGGACTCGGGCGACGAGACCCAGGAGGCCGAGCCCGCGGCTTCCATGGCCTAGAAGTGGAGGCGGAAGGACGATGCTTCCGACTCCGGGCCTTCGAAGGCATCGGCGGAGTCGGCGCAGCCGGAATCGGCCTCCAAGCGATCTCGGCCGGCTGCCTCCCAGTCGGCTCCCAATTCTTCCTCCGAAGCACCGACCGCCATGGGGAGGCCCAAGAAGAAAATGGTGGCCAAGGTGATCCCCACGACTTCCAGGTACGCAGCCTTTCAGCCTAGCCTCCATCTTTTTGGTTGAAGTGAGAGCACACACTGATGCCGGAGTCAGAACTTGACCACTGCAGTGTCCAGAAGAAGCTGGCCGACAAAGGAGGCCATCAGTCTGGCACGTCCACGGGGCCGAGTCCAACTCCGCCGTCGGAGCCGGCTCCCGTGATTTCGGTTGTGGTTCCACACGGGCAACCGCCTATCGCACCCGTAGCAGAGTCACCAGAGTCGGATGTGGGAGCTGAGCCAGCCGCTGCTCCGGCGGGAGCGGTTCCGCCGGGTGCCGACGTTGGAGGCGAAGACGCGCCGACTCCGGTGAGCGAGCGGAACCCAGAGCCGAATCTGGTGTCGAGGGACGCGGTGGAGGCCGACTCCACCGCGCCAGCTGACAAACCCAAGGGCCAAGCCTCCACTAACGACAGCGGCGCCACCAATGTGGGAGCCACAGCCGCCGACTTGCCCGAACGGGGCGAGTTCGCAGCTGATGTCGTGATCAGCGGCGAGCTTGCCTGCGGCGGAGACGAGCCGGTGGACAAGTCGACAACCACCGACTCCGGGCCGGTGGAGCGAAGCCTCGCGCTGGTTGCCCCGCCCGCGGGGGAGGAACGTCACCCGGTGAACGAGTGGCCTCCCCTCATCCCGCAGCTTATGTTGTCGAGTGACAACATTGGGGAGTGTGCGGCAGCACACGACGCCACAAACCGTGTCGCCGCCCTCAACGCCAAGCTGAAGGAGTTCGCAGGCGCGGCCAGCTCGCTGGTAGACTCAGCCAGCGCGCTCGAACATTCCGTCGGGGTAAGTCTTTGCAATCGTATTTTGTTCTTTCTTGCTTTGACACTGGGGGCATGGTCAGTGCACCCAGTGGGTGTAGCCCCCGAGTCTCTGGCCGACTATTTGAGTCGGCTTGAGACTTTTCTGACTCGGATCTTCCTCTTGCCCAGGTATTGGCCCAACTCGGCAGAAACAACCAAGTCCTCGTGGAGAGGAATGCTTTCCTCGAGAAGGCACTGGCCGACTAGAGGGCCAGGAGTCAGTCGCTCGAGGAGAAATTGGCCGCTGCAAGGAGTAAGTATCCGAATCACAGTTCCTTCTTTGCCTTAGAATTCTTTTCGCTTGTCTAATCTTTTTGAGCCGGTAGACGCCGAGGCCGAAGTTGCTCGCCTGAGGGAACGATTGAAAAACTTCATCTCGATGGAGAAGGCGAGGGAAATGCTCGACGCTCGGGAGGCCGAGTTCCACGACGAGCTTCGGCAGGCTCGCGAAAAACATGAAGACCGCTGCCTTGTTGCAGTCGAAACACCAACAGCTGGTGGATCAGTACGAGCAACTGGGCGCCATGAATCACGAGCTGCAGAAGCAAGTCGACTGCTTCTACACGAAGATGACCGAGTCACAGAGTCAGCACGAGGCAGCCATCGCCGAGTGCGAGAAGCACGAGAAAGAGCTCATGGAGCAGCTCAAAGCCGCCAATGAGTCCTTACTCGGTAAGTTTCCAAGTCCTTCGCCGGCTTCTGCAGTCTTTTCTTCCTTGTCAGTGACTTTGTAATAATTCGTGCCCAGATGCTTGCCCAGAGTTGGAGGAGCAGGCAAGGCAAGCTGCACTCCGACTGCAAGGGTTGGCCAACCCGGCAGGGGCAGCGCTCGAAGCCTTCTGGACACCCGAGGCGATGTCCACCTGCGTCGTCACGCTTGAAGACCGACTGCTCCAAGTTAAGAGCTTGGTGCAGAATATGAAGATGGCGTCGCAGGACCTCTGCGTCACCTTGTGGCCCAACGAGGAGCCAAGTTCTAGCATCTTTGCCCTCGCCGACAAGCTTATGCAAGGCTCGGTGGAAGTGGACGAGTGGAAGGAGTCGGCGGCGCGCTCGGGAGCCGGAATGGCGCTAGCGATGGTCCTAGCGCACCATCCCGATGCTGACGTCAACGCGATCTCTGCTAGGGCCCCACTTAACGCGGAGGGCGAGCCGGTCGATCCCGTGGAGCTGCTTCCCCAAGTTCGCCAAGCCGCCAGTCGGATCGCTGGGTTCGCCGACTTGGATGAGCGCGTGGAGGCAGTGCCAGAAGAAGAAGAATAAGTGTAGTTGATATGAATCCTCGGAATGCTGAGTGAAATGCGCTGTAAAATACTTATTATATTTTGGAAACTTTGGAAGTTATTTCACTCGTCTAAATTTGTTTCTGCATTCAATCCTTTCGTGTGCAAGCCAAACTTTAGCTTTTGCTCTTGCCAACCGGACAGCCGAGTTGCTACTGTAGTTGGGGACGAAGAGTGGGCATTAGGTGCTATACATATTTACTTAGACGTTCACAGGGAAGCAAATTTAGAGGAGTCGGGACGCGCGCCGACTGGCAGCACACCCAGTGGGTGGAATGATGTAGCCCCCGGGGGTTGCCCGGAGGAATCAAGCCAATCGGTTGTTTGATGTAGCCCCCGGGGGTTGCCCAAGGGAAACAAGCCGTTTTAATAGTGAAATCATAAACAAAGTGATACCGACTCGAGATCGAGTGTAAAATTTTTATTCATGATCAAACTATAAATTGTTGAAAATACAGAGTTTAAGTGAAGAAAGGACGCAGCTGGGCAATGTTCCAGGTCCTCTCCGTGATGACGCCGGATTCCAGATCCTCCAGTCGGTAAGCGCCGTTATGAAGTACTTGGTTGATGATGAAGGGACCTTCTCACTGCGGGGAAAGCTTGTGCATGACTTTCTTCTCCTGGATGAGTCGAAGGACCAGGTCACCTTTGTGGAAGACTCGGCTCGCACTTGGCGGCTGTGGTAGCGGCGCAAGGTTTGCTGGTAGATGGCGGAGCGGCGGAGAGCGAACTCCCGTGCTTCTTTGAGGGTATCAAGGTCGTCTTGTCTGACCGCCTTCGACTCGGCCTCGATGTATGCTGCGACTCGTGGGGAGTCGTGGATGATGTCACTCGGCATGATAGCTTCGGCTCCATAGACCATGAAGAAAGGCGTGTAGCCAATCGATCGGTTCGAAGTAGTTTGTAGGCTCCAGAGGACGGAAGGAAACTCGTCGATCCAGCAGCTTGCGGCCTTCTGCAGAGGTGCTAGGAGTCGGGGCTTGATGCCTTGGAGGATGAGCCCGTTGGAGTACTCACTTGCCCGTTGGATTGCGGTTGAGCAACCGAGGCGTAATCGAGGGTGATGCTGTGGTCTCTGCAGAATTGGCGGAAGACACCAGCTGTGAAGTTGGAGCCGTTGTCGGTGATGATGCTGTGGGGAATGCCGAATCAGAAAATGACCCCCTTGATGAATTTGACAACAGTCGAACCATCGAGTTTCATGATGGGTTTGGCCTCGATCCACTTTGTGAACTTGTCCACCGCCACGAGGAGGTGAATGAAACCCCGCTTTGCTGTCTTGAATGGGCCCACCATGTCGAGTCCCCACACGGCGAAAGGCTAGGTGATGGGGATAGTCTTGAGCGTGGTTGCTAGCATGTGTGGCTGCCGGGCATATTTCTGACAGCCAATGCAAGTGCGGACGAGTTCCTCCGTGTCGGAGAGCAGGGTGGGCCAGAAGAAACCATGACGGAAGGCCTTGGCCACTAACGCCCGCAATGATGCGTGGTGACTACAGACTCCCGAGTGGATCTCTTGAAGGAATGCCTTGCCTTCCTCCGGAGAAATACACCGCTGGAAAACTCCAGTGGTGCTGCGTTTGTAGAGCTCACCGTTGATGATGGCGTAGGCCTGGGCACGGCGCATGATGCGGCGTGTTTCAGTCTGATCGTCGGGGAGCTCCTTCCTCTGGAGGTAGGCGAGGAACGGCTGAGTCCAGAGGGGGATGACGGCCAGGACATTTTCCTGGGCCGACTCGGCCGCCTTCCGACCTTCGAGCTCGGGCTCAGAGGACTCGGTTACCGACCGTGGCTTGACAGACGGCTGGTGCAGTTATTGAAGGAAAATACCAGGTGGTACCTTGTCGCGAGTGGAGCCGATCCTGGCGAGGGAGTCAGTAGCCTCGTTGTCAAACCGACGGACATGATGCAATTCAAGGCCCTCGAAGTGGCCTTCGAGTCGACGAACTGCACCGCAGTACGCCGCCATGGTGGGGTCCTTAGTGTACTAGGACTTCACCACCTGCTGCATGACCAGATCCGAGTCGCCGCGACATAAGAGTCGACGGACACCGAGGGAGATGGCAATACGCAGGCCGTGCAACAGGGCTTCGTATTCCGCGACATTATTGGATGCCGTGAAGCGAATTTGCAGCACATAGTTGAGCTTGTCACCCTTGGGGGATATGAGGACAATTACAGCCCCCGCGCCCGCAAGCATCTTGGACCCATCGAAGTACATGATCCAGTGCTTGGGGTTGACTTGGGTGGGAGGCACTGTGCTTCTATCCATTCGATGATGAAGTCGGCGAGAGCTTGAGACTTGATGGCCTTACGGGGCGCATAGTTGATGTCGTGAGCCATGAGCTCGATTGCCCACTTCGCGACTTGACCCGTGGCATCCCTGTTGCCGATAATGTCGGACAAAGGGGCGTGGCTAACCACTGTGATCGGGTGGGCTTGAAACTAGTGGACCAACTTCCGCGCTGCCATGAATACGCCATAGACGAGCTTCTGGTAGTGCGGATAGCGCTGCTTCGAGTCGACCTCGCTGACGTAGTAGATAGGTCGCTGTACCTTCTGCGCTCGGCCTTCTTCTTCGCGCTCCACCACCAGGACGACGCTAACCACCTGATTAGTGGCCAAGATGTATAATAGCATGGGCTCGTTTTCCAGGGGAGCGACGAGTGCTAGTGATGTGGACAGCAGGCGCTTGAGGTCGTCAAGGGCGTGCTGGGCTTCGTCAGTCCACTCGAAGGAGTCGGACTTCTTGAGGAGTCGGTAAAGAGGCAAGGCCTTCTCGCCCAGTCGAGAGATGAACCGACTGAGTGCGGCCACGCACCCGGTCAGCCGTTGAACAGCCTTGAGGTTCTTGGGCTTGTCCATCTTGAGGATGGCGTCAATCTTGTCAGCGTTCGCCTCGATTCACCGCTCGAAAACGATGAAACCGAGTAGCTTGCCCGAAAGACTCCGAAATTACATTTTTCTGGTTTGAGCTTCATGTTGAACCGCCTGAGATTAGCGAAAGTTTCCACCAAGTCAACCAGGAGGTCACCTTTCTTTCTTGTCTTTGCCACGATGTCATCAACATAGGCTTGGACGTTCTTGCCAATCTGATCATGCAGGCACTTCTGGATGCAGCGCTGGTATGTGGTGCTAGCATTCTTGAGTCCGAATGGTATGGAGATATAGCAAAAGGCCCCGTAAGGGGTTATAAAAGAAGTCTTTATTTGATCTAACTCTTTCATCTTAATCTGATGATAGCCTGAATAGGCATCCAGGAAACAAAGGCGCTCGCAACCGGCCGTGGAGCCTACCACCTGGTCGATGCAAGGCAGAGCGAACGGGTCCTTGGGGCATGCCTTGTTCAGACTAGTGTAGTCTACACACATGCGCCAAGTCTTGTTCTTCATAAGAACCAGGATTGGGTTCGCCAACCAGTCCGGGTGAAGAACCTCCTTGATGAACCCGACTGCTAGGAGTCAGGCGATCTCTTTGCCAATTGCTCGGCGCCTGTCTTCTGCAAAGCGATGAAGAGTCTGCTTGACCGGCTTCGCGCCTGGGAGGACGTTGAGGGAGTGCTCGGCGACATTACTGGGAACCCCCGGCATGTCAGATGGCTTCCATGCGAAGACATCCCAGTTCTCCCGGAGAAAGTCAGTGAGCGCGCTTTCCTATTTGGGGTCGAGATCGGTCCCAATCTGAGCCGTCTTGGTCGAGTCGTCAGGGTGGACCTGGATCAACTTGGTGTCCTAGCCCGACTGGAAGGTGGACTCAGTAGCGGGCCTCTTGCTTGGGGGAGCTTGCTCGTTGTCAACTGACTTCTTAATGGCTGCGAGCTCCTCGGCCACGATCATAGACTCGGCGATGTCCACACTGGTGATGTCGCAGTCGTGGGAGCGCTTGAAGTCTCCCGTGATCGTGATGACGCCCTTAGGACCCGGCATCTTTAGCTTCAGATAGACGTAGCATGGCCTAGCCATGAACTTCGCATAGGCTGGGCGGCCAAGGATGGCGTGGTAGGCGCCCTTGAAGTCTACGACCTCGAACGTGAGGGTTTTGATTTGGAAATTGCTCGGCTCGCCGAAGACCACCTCCAAAGTGATCTGGCCCAGCGACTGGGCGCACTTCCCAAGCACGATTCCGTGGAAGTTGGTGCTGCTGGGCCGGAGTCGGGATTCCGGGACCTTCATCCACCTAAGGGTGTCGATGTACATGATGTTGATGTTGCTACCCCCGTCCATCAAGACCTTGGTAAGCTTGTAGCCACCGACTTGCGGGTCCACCACCAGCGCGTGCTTGCCTGGGTGCGGGATGTGATCCGGGTGATCGGAGCGATCAAAGCTGACTGCTACCTCTGACCAATTCAGCCACTGTGGGACCGCTGGAACGGTTGCGTTCACCTCACAGACTCTGAGCTTCCGACTCATTCTGGAGCCGAGTCCTTGAAAGATCATAAGGATGTCGTCCGTTCTGGGGTATTGCTAGTCGCTGCCGCCTGCAGCTGGACTGCTCTCATCAGCTTCTTTTGCAGGCAAACTC
This sequence comes from Stipa capillata, assembly GCA_019208055.1. Lineage (NCBI taxonomy): Eukaryota > Viridiplantae > Streptophyta > Magnoliopsida > Poales > Poaceae > Stipa > Stipa capillata. The sequence goes on along the minus strand of JAGXJF010001219.1, from coordinate 29,783 downwards.
TCAGCCCGGATGCGCTTTAAGAAGCTGCATTCCCTGGTTGAGTGTCCTACCTGCCTGTCGTTCGTGCTGTAAAACGAACAAGGTTTGTCCATGATCTCATCATAGGACAATCTCAGTGTCTTGCGCTGCGTCCACAGACGGTTCTGCTTCTGGCCGTCGTCGCGGCGCTGGTTGCCACGCTCGGTGGCCGCGACGAGGTCTACCCCACCGACTCCATCACCGCTGCCGCCTTTGCGCTTCTGGTTGCAGTTGTTGTTACTCCTTCTGGAGTCGGAGTTGCCCTGGTTGCCCTTGTGCTCGGAGGGCTCGGCCTTCGTCTTGCCCTTGTCCCGGGACACCCGAGTCTGGCAACGCACGGCTTCCTCACCAGTCGCGTACTTGTTGGCCAGCTCCATGAGTCAGCTCATGGATTGGACATTAGAACTGGCCAACTTGTGCTTCAATAGGTCGTACCTGACTCCTTGGGAGAAAGCCTGGATGGCTTGCATCTCAGAGACATCCTCCATGGAGTTACGGAGCCGGGTCCAACGCTGGATATAGTCCCGGAGGGACTCCTCCTCGTTCTGCATGTAGAGGGAGAGGTCCCACGCGCTTCCGGGCCGCTTGTACGTGCCCATGAAGTTCCTGATGAAGGTGTGGCATACCCGGTTTTAAGGCCGGATAAGCCCCTGTGTTCACTGTACCGGTCCCTGGATTAATAGCCGGTACACACAGTATACTTGATACAAAGTCATACAATACCGAGTTTATTACATAAATGATCGGCAAGATCTTTAATTATACATAACAGGCCGATTGACCGAATTGAAAATAGCAGCGGAATATAAACACGCGGTAACTTGCCCATCAATATGCCGAACCACACAGGCAATGACTGGGGTAACGCCCTAGCCTTCGTATTCGACGTTGGTATCTTCTGAACATTCCTTCTTCTTATCTGGCCAATTTAACAAGCCAGGTGAGTACATTGAATGTACTCGCAAGCTCCCTATCAGGGTGAATATCACAGATATATGCATGCACAGGGGAAATCAATAAAGAGGCTCTAACCTATGTTTCATAATTATGCGGAAAAGTAAGTTTTCATTTGAAATAATTAAGTAGATGATAAAAGCTTATTTTCGAACGCAACCTCGGCCTTGCCGAGTTATATCAATCAGTCATAATAGCATACCTGCAATTCGGTCGTCCACCACGGGAGCGGCCATTTATCTGCATTAGATAGCCGTTCCTACCCTCAGGTAGAACGACGTCCGAATATATCACATTTCTCCTCAAATAGCTGTTCCTACACTCCGGTAGAACAGCGTCCCACTCATTACCACACCTCCCGTGTAATCGCATTACACGAGGATCTCACAACTCACTCTGCATGCCCATCAGGCGATGCGTCCTTAAACCCATGACCCACTCTTCATAATATAGTCTAACCGGTTGTGTGGCCATACCAGATTGAGTCCATGACCGAGGACGCGGCTATTCGAATAAATTTTAACACTCTGCAGAGGTTGTACGGCTTTACCCACAAGATGTAGTTCGCCTTGGGCACACTGTGCACCGTATGCTGATAGGGCTAATACAACGAGACGTTTCACCCGTTTCATACTAGAGCCGGACCCGCTAGATGTTTTACCCAACTTTACTTTTGTCTCGCAGACTCAAAAATGGGACTATTCTCATCTTTGTGTCGGACAACTCCCTACGCCATGCGGTAGAGATCCTCTAGGACTTTAACCGCCTAGTCACATACTCTCTACTACCCGCGGGTCCAGATACTAGCACTCGACGGGGTAAAGGTCAAGTCCTTCCCATAAAGGACATGTGGACGTACGGGGTGAACCTGGTTTAGCGGCACGGTAGGTTCGGTCCTTAATTGATCCGAGAAAGACTCCACACCTTGTCCGTCGCACGGACCGTGAGTGCCCCACTGGGTCTTAGCTCGCTTATATTCCTTCCTGCTCTCGCCCTTCATTTCTAACCCGGATCCAAATCATCTCCATTTTGTTTTTGCTCTACAAAAAACACCCCTTCGAACATCCAACCCGTGAATTATACCGCGACTTCTCCTCCATCAGTCACAACGATCCATCCCAAGTTTATCTCATACGAGATTTCTGGGATTCGTTTACTTTTGCGAAAACCTAGATTTTCTACCGCGGGGCTAAGCAATATATATGTATATACTACACCTAGGTTTCCAATATTTTCTTCTGAACATATGTAATCCTTAAGGTGACAAGGAACGGGATCGGTCTAGGGTTTCTACCATATCGGATGTAACTATTGCTACATAAAATATTGTTTTCTATCACATAGCATGCATGTTTTGCAAACAAGATAAATAGTTCACAATCATGGGGTTCAACATGATCAAAGAAGAAGAGCTTGCCTGGCAAATAGGCCGGAGCTCGGTCTTGAACTTGATTCGACGATTGTCCGAAATCCTTCACGCGATATCTCCTAACGACGATATCTACACGTCGAAAGAACGGCAAATAAATCAGTGATACTAGGAAGAACCAAGAACATCGAATAAGAAGCAGAAGGGTAACTTCAACGAATCCAAATAATAAGCATGCTAAACAGGAATGATGTTAACGAGGTAAAGCAATAAGGATGTTGATCTCAGGGTGGTGGAGTCAGGGTTTAGGATTTCGGGAGGTAGATGTTTGGTTCTAACCTACAAGCTATTAATCTTGTGAGTGTTTCCAGAGGAGCCTAGGAGGGTATGTATGGATATCGAGTTGGCGGTAGGATACCAGGGTTTCAAACCCTAGGTCGGAGAAGAAAACGGAATCCTGAGCAAAAAATGTTCATGACATAAAATGAAGGACTCTGGCTCGGGGGGAAAACTCCGATACTTAGGTCTCTGCTCCCAAACCGTTTGTTTTACTGAATTGTTGAGTGTCATATATGCTCTGACGTACTGGTTAATACGTAAGATTTATTTTATGTTGTCCTAGGGATAGCATATATAGCATATATGCTACTTTAAGGAAGAGGAAATAATGGCACTAGGTTTCATCTTTACTGTTTACCACTTAAATGTCTTTCATTATCTAAAATCTTTTTGACTCAAAAATTTGAACTTTTTCCGTGGATTCCAGACCCTGTGAGACTTTGGCAAGAACCGGCCGAGATATCCCTAAACCGGGCGAATCAGTGCAGACCCGGTATGAGTAAATAAAATAAATCCAGTCCTCTAAAGAGGTTTACGCTTCCCTTTGGAGTAACTTTATGTCTTCCAGAGGGGAAGGCGGAAAAATAGAAAGACACGGCTACTAAAGCTGGTGACCTCGTGGGATCGCCGGGCCCGCTGGCAGCGACGGGTTAGGCTTGCCCTGGTTCGGGTTATATCCTTTGGGGCGGGGCCCTCCTGCCCGTGGAGCGGTGCCTCCTCCTTCTCTGCGACCGACAGTAAGGTGAGCAAGGCGGCCGGCCACCGGTGGGACTTGGGGATTTGGCTATAGTGCAGGGTTAGGGGTTGAGGAGAAGGAATCAGTTCAGGAGGGGGCGAGGGATCTGCTAAGGCCGGTTGAGCTATCCTCAGAACTCAGTTTGCCGGACCTTGAATCAGATCAGGAGCAGCGGGAGCAATGGCGGCGGCTGCTTACTGGTGGCGGTAGCGGGTGCTAGATATGTCCGAGCGGCAGCGGCGCTTACCAACGGTAGCGAGGCAGAGCGGCTGGCAGCGGCGGATCCCGTCGACCACGGCAAGGCAGCTCGGGTGAGCTCGTCGCCGGCGAGTGGCGGCGCACCGGGCGAGTTTAACGAATCTGGTGTTGGCGAGCACCGAGGAACGAGCGGCGGGCTGGGAGCGAAGTCCCTGGGGTGGATGGGAGCAGAGGCACGTGGGGATAGACCAGCGGCGAGGCCCGGTCCGGGCTTGGTCCCTCGGTCGCTCGTGGCAGCATGGAGCTTCCCGGAGGGAAGCGAGCTTGGTCGACGACGGCAAGACCTGGTACGGCGACGTTGCTTGGTCCGGGGAGGAGGAGGCCTGATTTGAGGAGGAAGAACTCGAGTGCGGCTCTGGAGTGGCTCGGGTAGCAAGTCCCACCAAGGCGGCGGCGATGCTCGAGCGGTACTTGCTCACGGTGGCGGCTCCAAAATAGCAGCTGCGGGAGCTCGAGCTGACTGCTGCCGCTTGCGAAGGGAGTCGAGCAGGGAGAAGGAAGGGAAACAGGGGCGCTTGGGATGGAGAAGCTTGAGCTTGATGAAAGAAAAGAGGGAGTTTGCTGGGGAAACTTGGTAGAGAATAGGGAAGAGAGGATCTGCGGCGACGCCGCGCCGGAGATGAGCTCCAGGGCGGGTAGTCCTCCATCCGCGCCCTTTGCTGGAAGTTGTGCCGAGCGGGTGCAGCCGAGCTTCTTGCCCGTACTGGAGGAGAAGAGCTAGGGGAGGTAGAGCATGGCTGATTTGCTGGAGATGGAGCTCGGCTTGTAGGCAATAGAGAGAAGACATGAGGCTGCTCGGGTGGTGCTAAAGGAGTAGCTAAGAGGAGGACAGTAGGTGGAGTTGGTGCGCAGTCCAGAGGGGAGAATAAATGGGAAGGAGTGAGACTAGTGCCAATCAGGAAAGAAATTAATGGGGAGGATGGTCGTACTGTGTTGGTGCTGTGCTAGCTGCAGCTGCTTAGGGAAAATTTGGCATTGATTATGAGCAGGTTGGTGAGCTGGCCAGGTAGAAATGTTGTCAGCAGGAGGAGTGAGTAAAGAGAGAAAGGAGTAAAGAGAGGATGTTACTATTGCTGTGGAGGAATAGTACAAGTTAGGCACCGATTTCAGTGAAACAATGACGTGTCTCGGTGTGTCAGAAGGTGGTAATGAACACCAGGAAAGGTTGGCACCGAACGCAGTAAAAGGGGAAAGAGGTGGCACAAGCAATAGTGTTCCTGGTATGGGGGCGAGGAAATGTCAGTAGAGGAGAAATAGGGAAAAGGACTTCGGAGTGTAGGTGCACGCATGCACTTAGAAATTCAAGCATGTGTTGGGGTGTGATAGGGTTGGTATTATCCTAGAAACTCATGGGGTCAGCGTTCGAGAGAGTCCCCTGGTATATACGTATACACACTCAGGGTTCGTGGCAGGAGTAGCCGAAGATTTCTGGAAGTTGAGGTTTCATCTGAATTGTCGAGGGGTGGAAGGGATTAGGGTTGCGTTTTCCACCATTGCTCGGAAGGAGCGTGCTAGAGCTCACAGTGTATGTGTCCACGTACCCTTCAGGGTTCATGCATATATCTGATCGCGATGAGGTTAGGACAAACATAAGCGATCAAGGTGGTTTAAAGTTGGAGGAGTATTGCCGGTATACTCGCATATACGCATAGAATTACGGCAGAGTCGAGCTAGGAGTCAGGGTTTTGGATCTGTAACTCGGGAAATAGGGGTTAGGGTTTTGCGTATATGTGTATATGTAAAAGCGATATATTTGTGCTCATACTCATGATAGGTCGTGGCGAAGTGGGTGGCAGAAGATCACTTCATTCGGAAAAGTTTCGCGATGTATATACGCTTCGATTTCACAAGGGTACCGCATGGGTACCTAGCTGTAAATGACGGTCTAGGTTATATCGACTAGGAAAAGAGAGGGGGAAACAAGGGTGGAAGATTTTGGTTTGCGCTGCTTTAGGGTTTAGCAAGATTTGGGTTAAAGTTTTTAATCAGGTATATTTCAGTTAGCGTTATTAACAAAAAGTTTTTTGAAAGCCCTAATTTTCGGGTTTTGGAAAACCGAGGTGTGACAGAAGGCCTCCTAGAAATCGGCCCAGTCGTGGATGCTATCCTCGGGCAGGCTGTTAAGCTATGCTCGAGCCGTGTCGGTGAGCATCAGAGGGAGGCTACGAAGGGCGACACGCTCGTTGCCCCCGCCGATGGAGCACGCCACGAGGTAATCGGAGAGCCATTGTCTGGTTTGGCAGTGCCATCATACTTGTCGACTCCGTGACCGATGCGAAAACGCTCCGAGAAAGGCTCGGTGCGGATGCGCTCGCTGAAGCACAGCGGACCGGTAGAGGCCGAGGGGGCACGAGGCTGATCGACCTCGTAGTTCCGGCCCCGGGCTCGTGCCCTGGCCGCTCTGAGGTCATCCATGACCTCCTGCGTGTCGCAGTCCCTCCCGGCTTGGCCACAGGAGGAGCTGGCCCAGTCCCGCTCCGCTTGGATCCGGTTGATCTCCTCACGGGCATCGGGGCGCCCGTTTGGCCTGCTACGGCCGGCCGCGCGACTCGGATGAGAGGAGACGAGCCGGCGGTGACGGGGCGGCTTGGCGCCTCCGACGGCTGACCCCGAATGGATCTGGAAGCCAGTCGGTCGCGGGCCGAGACGACCTCGTTCTGCTGCTCAACCGTCATCTTCATCAAAGTGATGACTCGGCGAAAGTTCTCCGCCGCGGGGCCATCCGCAGGCGGTGGGAGCGAGTCGGCCAGCTCAACTGCCGCGATCAGGTTGTGAGCGGGGGTGCGGTAGGCCAGGATGCTGTCCACATCAGGGCTCAGGATGGAGTCGTGGACCTTGCGGCCTCTCTGGATGGTCGAAGCGGCGGGCTGGTGCGGACGCCGGCGTGACCCATAGTCCATGGTTTGGACATACTCGCGCTCTCGCGCCTCGAGAGCCGCCCTCTCCTGGGCGACACGAGCTTGCTCGGCCAGGATGGCTTGCCTTGATGCCTCCAAGGCCTTCTCGGCTTCCCATCACCGACGATGGGGGTGCGCAAGAGGGCATCTCTTGTCGAGTCACCGTCTGTGCCTGTCATGCCCGCCGCACCAGGCGCGACCATGAACACTTCCGCTGCGGGGGCGCAGCTGTAGGAGCTCTCGTACCCGTCGGACTCGAAGTCCAGGAGGGGCAGGAGAGACTCGGTGTCGATCACGGCGACGAGCTGGGAAGCAGCATCACTGTCGCGAGATGGTGACGAAAATCCCGGGAGCTGCTTGGGCGGCGACTCCACCGTGCAGCGAGGGACCGGATCCTGGAGGCGCAACTGGCCAAATTCGTCGGCGAGGAAATGCAGGCTCCCAAAGGAGAGAGCCAAACCTTCGGGGAGCACAGCCAAGGCGAGGCGCCCCGCCGCATCGGCGACGAAGTCCAGCGCGCCGAATCAGAGGATCTGGCCTGGTACAAGTCCGCCGCCGCCGATCGGAGAAGATCCCAGCCGGGCCATAGCTCCAGCACGCGAAGCCCCTACCTGGCGCGCCAACTGTCGTGGTGATTCCACGGCAATGAACATCTGTGATTCTCGGGGACACGCATGGAAGATCCGGCCAAGGTTCACACGAGGGGAATTACCCAGGTTCGAGCCCTCCATAGAAGAGGTAATACCATACTCCTGCTGAATGCTTGATCTCACCTCGAGTGAGAAATTTACAGTACAATGATTGAGGATCGGAGGTGGAAGAAAAGAAAATGCCTAATGTCTGTAAACAACCAACCGTCTAACCAATCATCTAACCCCCTGACCAGGGGCCCTAGCCCGGCCTTATATAGAGCCGACGAGGCTAGGGTTTACAACCGCCAAGTCGGTTAGCCAGCGCTGGTCGTGCGGAGTGGCTCCTGGCATCACGACATATTGACCGCGCACGTCGTTCCCGGTAGTGGCGCATCGATCGCGCGCCGTTGGTTGAACGGGTCGTACGTTGAACGCGTCGTGATAATGCTTATCCTGATGACGTGTGGACGGCCCAACCGAGTAGACTTCATGGACCCGGTATGGGCCGCCTCCGGCCACACCGGCTGACTCCTCATTTTGGGCCTACCCGGGGGGATCCCGCCGTCAGGAAGACAAGCCAAAAACTTGAGTACAATTCCCATATATGAATTTAGGAAGTTAATTACATTAATTTCAATTGAAAGTTTGGTAAGTTGTTCCAATTACTCGTAACACAAAAATTCCAATGTAGAAAGATATGTTGTGAACCTACCGACTTTGATCATGTCAGCACTAAAAAATACGTACAACGTCATGCATATTAAAACACACTGCACTGCAACTTCAATTATTTGAGATGAGAAACTGAGAATCCTAAGATAATTTTTTGAAAACTCTGAAAGTTGTTAACCTATAAAGTTGATAAGGACAAGTACAATTTACACATGATACCGCCAATAACAGCGAGATTGATCGCAATCAAAGAAGCTAGCACGTGGTTTAGTACGACCAATTACTCTGTCGTATTTAGTGAAAACTGAGATCACAAAGATATGCTATTGACTAGTAGCTAGTACTTCTGGAGATACAAGCTTAGTTTCTGGAGACTGGAGGCAAAGCACCATAATTGACCTTGTATCAGGCAAAGATATGCACATCACGCTAACAAGATATCTTAGTGTTTTCCATGAGTTGTAAGAGATTTTCTAGAAAAAGAACAACACATCAACATATTCAATTGGATTGCAAGAATATATACCTGTCGGAGTGGAATTGGCACAGGAGCCTCTCCATGAGCCTCACGATGATGACCTCCCACAAGAGTAGCAGTTGCTTCCTTTCCTCCTTCCTCAAAATGAGACCCTAGGAGCAGATCCGTGAGAATCTTGACATAGGAGCAGGGGAAGGGAGGGAGAAGAGGAGGACAGGAATGAAGTAGCTGCCGTAGAAGAGGAGGGGGATGCTCACCAAACTCGAAGATGCGGTCGTCGTCGCTCAAGTAGATGCGGTCGCCATCTCTCGAGGAGATGCGAAGATTCAGTTGTTGTTTCACTCGAGGAGACGTGGTTGCCGGAGGGAAGGGGGAGGTACGAGGCCATCGCCGTCGCTGGAGGGAGGTGGAGGCAAAGCAGATGGCAATGCGGAGGAGCTCAATCACGAGGTGGAGACGGCGCTACTCGGTCGCATGGAGAGGCAAGGGTTTTCTCTCTGACCTAGACAAGCGTGCCGCTCCTTTTTAGGCAAAACGAGTGGATTGGACCAAAAAAATCCTTGAACGGGTCACCAAATATGTAGGCGGGCTGCTCCGGTTAACGAGTCGCTTGGGGTTCGGTCCCTAAAAAAACAGAAACCCGGAGGAATTTTGGGCTGTCAAACAAGCCCTAAGGCTAGAAGATGGATGGTGGGAATCTGGTGGCTCCCTGGCATGATTGAATGACATAGACAAGTAGGAGGCTCCAACGGCACAACATACCCTTCGTTTAGTTTAGTGACTTGCCCTCTGAACCCACTTTTCGGCCCCCTTCTAGAGGGCTTATTGACAGGCTTATGGCCAAAATAAGCCATAAGCCCTCTAGAAGCGTTAGCTTCTACATAACTGTCAATTTAAGCACCCTTATTTTTGTGTAGATGGAGAAAAGCTAGGTAGGAGGAGCTTCCCGAGCTTATTTGGAACACTGTTACCACTTTACCCTTAATATTGGAGAAATTTACCCGCAATTGCCCTAGACCTAACCCCCATCCCGCAGCCCCCCCCCCAACCTAGATCGAACCCGCCCCTCCCCTTCCCCGCCGCCTCCTCTTCCTCCCTGCCCCGCGCCCCTCCTGCCGCCTCCTCTTCCTCCCCGCCCCGCGCCTACCCCGCCGCCTGCCGCCGTCCCGTCGTCCCCGGCACAGCCCCCGCCGCCTCCCGCCACCCCGTCGCCCCTGCCCCCGCCGCCCCCGGTCGCCTACCGCCGCCGCCGGCCCCGCCCCTGCCCCCACCGCCCCCGGTCGCCTCCCGCCGCCGCCGGCCCCGCCTCCCGCCCCCGCCCCCGCCCCTCCCACCGCCCCCGGGCCCGCCCCCACCCCCACCGCCCCCGGTCGCCTCCCGCCGCCGCCGGCCCCGCCTCCCGCCCCCGCCCCCGCCCCTCCCGTCGCCCCTGGCCCCGCCCTACCTCCTTCTCCGCTCCCCGGTGCTCTCCCGGCCACCTCGCCCTGGTTTCGGCCCGCCCGCCACACGAGGCTCGGCGAAGGTTGAATTTTTTTTCCTTTTTTTTTACTGCAGCCGTGTGGAAACAATGGTGAAGCCGTGTATAAAATATCTATGTCATTTTTCCTTGAATAAAACCATGTATTGTTGGCCCATTATTATGAAATGAAATGCTTATCTTGTGTTTACTGTTATTTGTATTCTTCTTTCATTCTCTGTATCTTAAATCTTCTCCCAATTTGTACTGCTGATTTCGTTAGGTGTCTGTTTAGTGTTTTACAATGTTCTCTAGCTTCGTCTTATAAATACTTGGAATACTTATTGAGCTTCTATTTCTTCTTCTTTTTGAAAGGAGCAAGTCCTGTGATCAAAGAGAAAATATAGAGTAAACCTATGCTATCCCACTGAGCTAGGGCCTCTGTGGGGCATTCTTGTTGGAGAAGAACTGAAAATGCATGAGCAGCCAGAATGTTCAAGTCTTAAACCTATCCAGACTGTCTTTACTTGCAGAAAATAGGCCGACAAGTTCAGGAATCTATTCATGGCGTATTTATTTATATTCAGTTTAGAGAACAAGATTTTGGTTGCTTCTCTCCTTGCTTAAGTTCTGTCTTAAAAAAATGCAAAAGCTGATTGACTAATGTGTCATTAGAAAAGCATTTGGATAGTGAAGCTAATCAATTATTAATCCATGTATGTGTATGTGTAACAATGGCAAAAAAAATTTATATGGTTCAAGCTTTTTTGCTACATAGTTCAGATTCAAGCTCTGAACTACTCTGGTATGCATGTTGATTCAAGCTGAATTGTGAAAAATGCTACATAGCGATCGCAGTATGGTTTGCTTGCTAGTATGCTTGGCGTCAATGCTTGTTGTTAGTCAGGTTTTGTTGCAATTTGAGTATGAGCTTAGTAGTGCGTACGGTCTGCTGCACTAGTGTGAGCATGTTTTGCGATTGTGCTGAGCTCGTCCTACTAATGATGTGCGCAGAAGATGTTACTAGTAGAAGATAAACCTTCTGGCTGAATCGAATTACGAGCTTAATCTAATGAGGCCACACTCATCTCTTAGTAACATGGGTATCCTAGCTACAAATAAAACAAATAGCACAATCTAAACTGTGACCTTCACTCCACAAACAAACAAGGCAAAGGGTATTACAGACTTTTCACAAATCACCTCTACCTATAAGCTCAAATCTCAGAAGCCGTCTAGAAGGGGAAGGTGGGGCTTATCAGGCTTTCCCACACCGCAGCTTCTCCACGCCATTAAGCTTAAGCCGGCTTATGCACAAGCCGAAGCCGTCTAGAAGGGGGCCTTCATTTCCATCCTAGACTTGCTGCTGCCCATGCCTATCCACCGGACGTCGCCCGGCAGCCGGCCTCCTCTAGCCCATCGAGCCGCCGGATCCGAGCCCCCAAGGCCATCAGCCTCCTCAAGCATGTCGAGCCACCGGAGCTCCTCCAGCACATCGAGCCGCCGGACCAAGCCCCCAAGCCCGCCGGCCTCCTCCAGCACCTCCAGCCCATCGGATCCAACCCCCCCCAAGCTGCCGGCCTCCTCTACCAAGCCCAGCCTGCCGGATCCGAGCCGCCGGACTTCAGCTCCAAGCCCAGCTCCAGCCGGCTGGCAAGGTGAGGTTTTTTTTCTTTTTCTTTTTTGCTTTCCTAACAGGTTGCTAGGTACATGCTCATGAATTGGAGGTATCTATACACTGCTAGGTAGATGCTCATGAATTGGAGCTAAAATGTATGATTGTATGAATTGGAGCTAAATGCTCATGAATTGGAGGTATATATACATTGCTAGGTAGATTGTTGTGCTCATGTATGATAGTTGTAATTTGAGGTTCAAAAAAAGAACACTTGCTGTGGTCATGTATGACTGAACCCTACTTGTTTCTGTATACCAATTGTTCATAAATAGTATGTGTTCGCTGATAATCAATCATTGCATATAGATGGATCAAGATAAGACACCAAAAGCAAATTGGGATGCATTTTCTGCTAGTTTTTTGTGACATTTGTGCTAAAGAGACACTCGCCAGAAATAGATCTACCGCTTTCTTGAGTCCAGCGGGATATAAAAACCTAGAGTCTAAGTTTTCCATAGAGACCGGAAGACACTATACCAAAAAATAATTCAAAAATAGATGGGATGCAATGAAGTCTTTGTATTTAGCATGGAGATTCTTTAAAGATAGAGCAACTGGACTTGGTTGGGACTCCGAGAAGAGAACTGTGATAGCTGATGACGATTGGTGGGAACAAACCTTAGAGGTATAATTATTTTGTCTTCTCTATTTGTGTGTTGTATATTTATCACTACACATTGATGCTAACTTTGAATGTTTTATACATAGAGCAACAAGCTGTGTGATAATTTTCGCAAAGGCCCTCCGGAGTTCTTGGATGAGCTTGAGATTATGTTTGAGAAAGCTCATGTTGATGGGAAGAGTTCAGTCATGCCCAGGGTCACTAATGAAAGTTAGGTTGTTATTGAAGACAATGATGAGGATGAGAGGTGGAAGAAAGCCCAAGAATTGGGACTTTCAAGTGTGGGGCTGCAAAGTGTGGTTCTGGTAGTAATGCTCCAAGCTCGAAGCAGAAGAAGAAAAATCCCATGCAAAGAGACTTCAAGCGCATGGTGACCACTACATTTCGGACAATAATTCTGTGACATCTACTAGTAGTGTCACCGTGGCTAGTGAAATTGAAGCCATTATGAAGAAAGTTGTCGAGTGTGGGGCACCAGAAGGAAGTGATGAGTACTACATAGCAACAAAATTATTTGCTAAACTTGAAAATTGTGTCTTCTTTTATACCATGAAGGACAACTGAAGGAAGACTCAATTGGTTGACAAGGCAGTATTCAGATAGGAGAAGACATTAGAACAACTTTATTTATGTCAAGTAACGTTGTTGTCATAAACTTATAACTTGTCACATTATGTTGTTGTCCTGAACTTAAAACTTGTAATATTGTCTTTATTAGACTTGGATATTCCTTATGTTGCTGTAACACAAACTTAAACTTGTATGCGCTTGTTGAGTTGCTCTTAGTTTATATTCATGATGGAACTTTACTTATGTGATAGTTATTTATTCATGATGATATAGTTCTTTATGGATAGTTGGTTGTTCATTTATACTTGATGATCGTTCATTTATATGGTTGTGCACTGACAATATGTCGCCTGTTTTTTTAGATGAACACGACAACTAAAAGTTTATCTTCAAGAAGTGAAAGTGATGATGAAACTGATGCGAAAATTGGGACTTCATCACGAAAGGCAAAATCAAAAGGACTCATGCTTATCGTTGCTATGTTGCTATGAAATATAGCAAAAAGTATTTGAACAAAAAGAAGAGGAGAGAACCATTACTGACTAGGCAACAATGGGTCTACGAGAACCTAAGTGATACAAAATATTGTTACAAGATGTTTAGGATGTATTGGCCTTGTTTCGATACATTGCATGCAACATTGGTACAACACTACAATCTGAAATCCACAAGGGATATGAGTTCTGTAGAGGCTCTAGGAATGTTTTTAGGATAGTTGGTGCCCCTCAGTCTGTGAGCCAAGTTGAGAATCGCTTCAAGAGGTCTACTGAAATGATCCACCAGAAGTTCGAGGAAGTGTTAGAATGTTTGAACGGTTTAGCTGGAGACAACATTAGACCGTTCGATCCAGAGTTCACAACATTGCATGAGAGACTTGAAGACTCCAGATTCTCTCCTCACTTTAACAATTGCATTAGTGCAATTGATGAGACACACGTACCCGTTGTTGTGCTAGCCGACGAGATTGTGAACCATATTGGACGACATAGATATCCAACACAAAATGTGATGGCTGTGTGTGACTTCGACATGAGATTCACCTCTATAGTAGCTAGTTGGCCAGGATCCGTACATGACACAAGGATATTCAAGGATACGTTGACTAAGTATTTAGAAAAGTTTTCACATCCACCTCCAGGTATTTAATTTCCTTGTTATTCATAAGCTTTATATTAATTGTTCTATTTTCTTTCACTTACAATATTATATTGTAGGAAAATACTATCTTGTTGATGCGGGTTATCCTAATCAAACTGGATATCTAACTCCATACAAGGGACAAAATTATCATTTACCAGAGTTTCGACAAGATCGACTACCTAGTGGGAAAAAGAAATCTTCAATCATGCTCATTCTTCACTTTGAAATGTCATCAAGTGCTCTTTTGATGTGTTGAAGATGAAATGGTGCATTTTACGAAATGTGCCAAGTTACCCAATGGAAAAGCAAACATGTATCATTCTTGCATGTATGGCGCTCCATAACTTCATTAGAGAGAGTGCACTACATGACAAGTTTTATAGATGTGATTGTGATAAGAACTATATGCAGGGAACATACAACCTACACCATCTGTGGGACATGGTGGCCCTCATATGGGAGCGGACCATGGCAACATGAATAACGTTCGTGTAAATATTGCTAATGCTTTGATGAGAGCATAGAATCATTTTGTATTAGGCATTTTACTGTTTCTAAATTATTCAATGTGACACCTTATATTTATGTATTTTGTGAGCTATCTTAAATATGTACTAGACCTTTTATTATTTCTAAAATATTCAAAAACATTTACTTATCGCTAAAATCATATGCTAAGCATGTCATTTATGCTAAATCAGAGCAAATACACATAAACCATGCATAATCAAGACTTAAACAACATCTTCATTACACAAAGGTATTTCAGACAATCAGCACCAGCTACATGTCCACCAGTCATCCAGAAATAGCCCAAACAAATGGCTCAACTACTTCCCACTAGCTGACCAGCTCCAACTGCTTCTCAGTAAGTTACAGCTCAAATAAACATGCCTAAAGCTAGATGGGGTTGGGCTTGGCTGGGCGTGACCGTGCTTTGATTGCTTTCGATCTGGCTGGCACTGTACCTCCTTTTGGACGAACGCGGGGCGCGAGGCGACGCGATGGATTGTCAGTTTGTTAGTGACACCCAGTACGTCGTGCGTACGCGGGGGGCCGGTATTGGCGTGGGGGTGTGGGATGTGGGCTGCTTCGCTGCCGTTGCCCTGACGTACACGGGTCGTGGGGTGGGCACGTGTCGACCATTGTCTGGGCGGGAGGGGCACGAGCCCTGACCAGTACACTGGCCAGAAAAAATCCGCTTTTAGCCCCCTGCCTCAGGTGAATGCCAAATATAGCCCCCTCTCAAAAGTAAAGCCAAAAAACACCCCGTAGTTCGCTAGGGGTCTGACACCTGGTACATGCCGCACTTGGGACCTGCGGCATAAACATACCGCACGTCCGGTACGCGTTCCGCAGGTGGGGCCCGTGACCCACACGTACCGCACATCCGACGTGCGGCAAGCTTCTGCCGCAGGTGGGGCGTGCGGCACCCCCACCTACAGCAGGCCAGGAGTGCGGCACCCAGTTGCATGCGGTTCCAGCACAATTGGACGGGGCGAAAGGGATTTCGAGCAACGGGATGAATATGTGCACTAGAAATGGAATAAAGGAGGAAGAGGTGACTGCTAGGTATCACTATTGAGGTGGAATAAAGGAGGAATAGAGTAGGCAGTAGTAGCGCATGCTAGCTAGTCACTGTTGAGAGATTCCGTTTCAATTTATCGGTACAGTTAGACACTGTTCATCAAAAGCCGTGACATGCTGTAATCTCTTTGCCCGGAAATCCCTTTCGCCCCGTCCAATTGTGCTGGAACCGCATGCAACCGGGTGTGGCACTCCTAGCCTGCTGCAGGTGGGGGTGCCGCACGCCCCACCTGCAGCAGGAGCTTGCGCATGCGCAGTATGTTTATGCCGCAGGTCCCAAGTGCCATATATACCAGGTGTCGGCCCCCCCAGCGAACTACGGGGTGTTTTTTGGCTTTACTTTTAAGAGGGGGCTATAATTGGCATTGACCTGCGGCGGGGGGCTAAAAGCGGATTTTCTCCTAAACTGGCCTGCCTGATCCGGATTCCTTCCCCTTCCCTGTCGATACGCCTCATGCTCCTCTTGGGAGTAAATGGGAGCGGCGCGTGCACCAACAGGACCATGCAGAATTGCAGATGCAGGGCGTGCCATTCCAACCTGCAACTTGTATTTAGTAGTAGCAGGAGTATCATCTTAATTCCTAGATGATATTTAGAGTATCATCGTCCAACATAGTCGTTCAGAAAGGATCTTATACTGTTATACATAACAAACATAGTCTTAAAAATCTATGCAGTATAACAAACATGGAAATATTGTCGTTTAAAATGTGTACGAAATATAATGTATGGTTATTTTAACCACTGTATCCATCTATTATGCTATTGAACAATGTTAAAAACTCCTAAAACTAATAATGTTAAAACAATCAAACAAGCCTACACATCGTTCATTTGAGAGGCTAGAGGTTTTCATGGGAAGAAAAACAGCGATCTAAGCTAGCTGCTTATTCTGGTGGGTCTACACTATAACCGTGTGGCCTAATCAGGTATATAGTATTAGATCTGTCACTGTTGCATAAGAGATAAGAAATACTCCTGACCTAACCAGACTTTTTTTACTTTTTCTGATTTTAAAATAAAATTCTAGATGTTTTTATTTTGAATTTTTTTATAAATTTCCTGATACTACTTATGAAATCTGATTTTTTTAATGATTTTTCTAAATTTTCTATTTTTCTCTGATTCTTTTGGGTTTTTTTTGCAACTGGGCTACCATACATGCAAAATCACCGCTATGTCATCGCACTACTACAGAAACGATTTGTCCAGACGGTTCGGAAATACCGGGCGGGACGGTTTTTTCGAACCGTCTGGCCGAAACAGTCAGGACAAATCCTATTTGTGCAGACGGTTATTGGACCGTCTGTATAAATAATTAGTACAGACGTAGGCACACACGAACCGTCTGCACAAATGAACCGAACAGTACGTCGAAAGCATTTGTACAGACGGCTCCATCCACAAAACCGTCTGCACAAATGGACTGAACAGTACGTTCAAAGCATTTTTCTAGACGGTTCCGTGCTCAGAACCGTCTGCACAAATGGACTGAACAGTAGTCGAAAGTATTTTTCTAGACGGTTCCGCACACAGAACCGTCTGCACAAATACTTTGTACAGATGGTTCTAGCCCTGGAACCGTCTGTATTACTGCTGTGGCAGGAAAACCATGCTACCGCGGCAGCGGAAACCAGTGTTTCTGCTGCCGTGGTAGCAGTCTGGTTGTATAGAATGCGCTGCCGCCTGCTGCCACGACAGCAGAAAACATACGTTTCGGCTGCCGCGGCAGCCGTGCGGCAAGGCGGCGTTGCTGCCACGTGCTGCCGCGGCAGCGGAAATGGCTGAATCCGCTGCCGCGGCAGCCGTGCGGCAGGGCGACGGTGCTACGGCCTGCTGCCACGGCAGCGGAAACAGAGGTTTCGGCTGCCGCGGCAGCCGTGCGGCAAGGCGGCGTTGCTGCCACCTGCTGCCGCGGCAGCGGAAATGGCTGAATCCGCTGCTGCGGCAGCCGTGCGGCAGGGCGACGGTGCTACCACCTGCTGCCACGACAGCGGAAACAGAGGTTTCAGCTGCCGCGGCAGTCGTGCGGCAAGGCGGCGTTGCTGCCACCTGCTGCCGCGGCAGCGGAAAATGGCTGATTCCGCTGCCGCGGCAGCAATGCGGCAGGGCGACGGTGTTGCCGCCTGCTGCCGCGGCAGCCGTGCGGCAAGGCGACGTTGCTGCCGCGGCAGCGGAAACTACCGTTTCTGCTGTCGCAGCAGCCATGCGGCAGGGTAACGATACCCGGTGCGGTACAGACACGCAACATGTAGATGTTATGGCTTAGCATTCCTAAACTCTAGAGCGGTCCTGGCGCGACAGTGAAAACGCTAGAAACAAAGTGACATAATGGCAGGCATAGCATGCACAGACACACAATGTACGCATTGATCTTAGACATAGCATTCAGAAACAAACATTAAACGTTATTCTCAACTACAAAGTCATTCACATGCATTGTTGGGGAAAAAACTCTCAAGTCATTGAGGAGGAACATTTGAGGACAATGGAATTCTCCGGTTTCCTTCAACACCTCTCTAAGTATGAAAGCTATTAACTGTTTTTGAACAAACCGGACGCCCTCAGTGTCGAGCTCATCTGTAGAGAACTTAAAACTCTGCAGAAGGAAATTAAATAGCTAGGTTAGGCACGACGTCCGAACGATGAAAAATGGAACTACATAGTGTAATGACACTAACTGCCACATCTACCGGACTAGAGCTAACGATCTGCCTCATATATGTCGCGACATAGTATCCACAGAGATTGTTGCCCGGCGGCTGCTTGTGGCACTGTAGAAATCATGGTTACGTGCAGGGTAATTTAGTTTTACCGAATACATATTAGAACGTGCGAGGTGATTATTCTTGGGCGAGGGAGGAATTATTACCGGGAAATGAAATCGGTGTCTCGGTTCGGTTCGTGGTGTTTTCACAAGCCCCCCCTTGTCAACATACTTCTTGAACGCCCCGTCGAGCACCTTCGTCAAATTTGCGTACTTCTCTGGTGGGTAGTCCCTGGAGTCGAAGTACGTGGCATGTAGATAGTCGGGCTCGAGCACGACGAGCATCCAGTGGAAGTCATAGTTGTACGGCAGAAGAATGACGCGCTTAGTAGAGTGAATGAGCATGACGTCCGCAATGCATTCCTCGACCTCGTTCGGCTGGAATTGGACCATTGTGCATACGACCACTTGTGGATCGAGGAATCCGATATTAGGATTTTCTCTCCTAGCCTCTTGAATCATATGTCTACACATAGAAGTAATGTCATTGAAAGAGCGTATCAATAAGTTAGGCAATGTAGTTAGCTTAAACAGTGATTGAGAACACTTATAGTGTCCAGCATCATAATAGGCTGACATCGAGGGTGTCATGACGGTAGAGGTCGGCTAAATCCGAGAACTCGATGGTAAAGGTTCCACCTGGATGGAGGAAATGTTGCCGCTTGTACATGGCGCAGATATTCTGAGGAAGCGCTCTCTCCTCGTTGGACCTCTTCATGTAAAATTCGTGCACAATCTGAGCTGCCCAACCAAGTTGTTCTAACGCCGCCCGTGTCACTAGCGGCTGCCTTTCCGTGTAGACTCTTATCTCGGGCTCTTCGTCTACCTCTTTGCCCTTGGCCGACTTCGTGCTATTTCTGGTGGCCCTACGCTGAGATTGAGGAGTCGTTTTGGCAGTCTGCTGGCTAGATCTGCTAGATTGCCTGGATTGTGTTGAAGCGGATTTCACCTTTGGTAGAGGAGCACGGAGTGAGAAATCTGGACCGTAACGTACCGGAGACAGGGGCCGTGCAGGAGGTGGAGGGGCAACCAGGGCAATGTACTTCTTCGGCCACTGGATGAAACTGTTGACGGCCTGCTCCAGTGTCGTGACTTCGCCTCCGACGGTACAGGAAGTGTGAAGGAGGAGCAATTCGCATGCACCATGTCCACTGCCACCTTAGCGTTACCCGCCGCTAACGGAACTCCGTGCACCCTCGTGTCTTCATAATATGGAAATGCTAACCCCGTGCCAGCCTCAATCATGTCAGTGGGGCCAAAACAGCTGGGCACGAGGAGTTGCAGCTAGTTACCATCGTAATGTCGTCGACAGAGAATCTTCGATGACGTCGTCTTCAGGAGGGATCGGCTCGACATGAAAGTCATCGGCGCGGTCATCTTCCGGAATGTGGTCATGAGCGGCTTGTTCGTGGACGTCTTCCACGGATGCGCAGCTTACTCCTGCGCCGAGCATGTGGGGATGAGCCTGCGGGGCTGCGGTCGGCCGCGGCGGCTGCATCCTCCTGCCTTAACTGCCGCACCCGTTCTTCGACCCTCACATCGATCCTCTGTTCCAGGCCTGCATATATTTCTTCCATCAGCTCTTTCTTCATCCTTTCACGCTCGGCTGCCTCGCGCTCTGCTTTCGTTCTTCTCCGACTCTTGTACGAACCCGCATCGTCGGGGAATCCCATCTTCCATGGAACCGTAACCCCCACGCCACGCGTTCGACCCGGGTGCTCTTTGTTTCCTAGAGCCGAGGTTAGTATGTCCTTCTCCCTGGCTGCTTGGAAAGTTCCTTGGGCGGCTTGTTCTGACAGTCGCATGATGTTTTTAGCCACCTGGACGGTTTCGGGCTTGTTGAAGGCGACGGTGCCATCAGCCGAGATGTTGGCCCTCGTGCGATACCAGTTCCGGGCCCGCCTCTCTGGGATCTGGGAGAAACGATGTGTCGCGACTCTCCTGAGACGCCCACTCGTCCTCTGTTCTCCATTCCAGCTCTTTGCGCGCGTACCCACTGCTTCCGAGCCTGTGGGGGTGAACGTTGCATGCTTGGTGGGACCTATTCGCCTGACTCCGCTGCACAAATTCCTCCGACGTGCACCTCTCCACAAATTCTGCCCATTGATCCTCCAAGAACCCGTAAGTCTTCGGGTCCTGCCTGTAGGGCATAAGATTGTTCTTCACGTACGTGTTGTAGAGCTCGCTCTTGAAGGTCTTCCACGCCTTGCCCATCTTGGCTTTTGCCTGTCTTTCCACGGCCTGCTCGGTACCTTCGGGAAGTCGAACTGAGATTTGATTGTGCTCCACAGGAACTCTTTCTCGTTATCCGGCACTGACGGCCAGCTGGCGTACGTAATCCGGACCTTCGTCCTCGCCAGTGAGGCGCACGCACTACGGAATGCCGTCTGAGCCTGCTGTGGCAATATGGGCACACTCTCATCGCTGACATGACTTATCGTGTAGTGACCCGTGGGCATTTTATTTTTGCCTCGGCCACCTCGCTTTCACTTCTGCCCACCCGATTCTTCGGTTTGCTCATGAGACGAGGCTTCTGCATATTCGGTGGGCTCAAGTGCAGCCGGTTGAGGAGACAAGTGCGGCTCATCTTGTCGAGGAGAAGAGGCCACCGGCAGTTCACGTTCATCTCCTCCGGACGCCATCTTCAAAAGACGAAAAATTCAGATATGCAGTACACGACAAGATTCCAGACATTTTCATATAAAGACACATGAACTATAGCTAGACTACGAAAGTTCTTGCAACCCTAACCGAGCTCAATTTGATCGGAGGACATTCGTTTAATAGCCCAATGTGCAAATATATAACCCTTTGCCATCCAGTACAACAACTTCGTAAATAGTGCTAATGTTTGTAATCTCATCGTAAATATCTTCCTGAACTCTTTTATACAATTCACGAACTAAGATAGAAAGTGGCAGGATTGTTGTAGAAGCGCAAGATTACTTTGCTTTGCGGAATTAAAATCAAGTCGTATTTCATTGACCGTTCTTCTTATTGCTGTTTGCTAACTCTCCTGCACATAGTGAAATTCATATTCGTGTGGAGCGGAGAGGTAAGGAGTTCGAGGAGCAAGGCAGCCACACAAATCAACTAATCAGGGGCTACCGGCGTGTAGTGAAGACAATAGGCTGCGACCATATGGAGGAGCAACAAGCCAGCTTACCTTCGTCCCAACTAGCACAAGGTAAACACCTTCGGAAGCTCATAACCCATACAGACATGCATCTGGGCATTACCAGACTTAATCACAAAATACATATAAGACCAGTGAGAGAGGCTAAGTCTTCTATTGTAAAATAACTTCAAGACTGAGGAGCTGTGTTTCTATACTCTTTACAAGCACATAGCAAATTAAATTGGCATCCTGACAACAATTAAATTAAATCTCAAACTAGTGAGCAGTAGTATCTGTATTGAGTATTGACATAGCAAATAAATTGGCATCCTATGAGCAGTAGTATCTGTATTGAGTATTGACAACAATTAAATCTCAAACTAGTGATTCCTCCTTCAAACAAACAATAGACTGCCATGCATGGCTCATACATTGCTATACATAACATGCATTCTATACATGCTAGCAGCTACACGGAAAGGAAATAACTTGGACAGATCTTGATTCAATCATATCATTTTCATATATGATCTTCGCAGCCCTTACATCTGCATAAATTCAGGGCAACTAAAAAGATGTTTCAGTACTCGCAGCAGCACATTTTCCTAGCACATTGCCGCGAACTCATTTTCAGGGCACACTGTTCCGGCTCCTCCTCTTGAGTTCCTTATGATTCCTTGCTGGTCTGGTGTTTGATCTCTCCAGAGGTAGCTACAGACCACTGGCTATGGGCGCCCTAACCTTGGAAACTTGAAATAAACAAAGAAAACAAGAACAGGGAGGAGGAGGTGCTCAGGGACCCTAACCTTTGAAGATCTGGAGCGTTGGGGAGGAGGACGAGGAGCTCGAGGAGGTGCTCGGAGGAGGCGGCGGGGACCTCGGGGCCGGCGGGGACCTCAGGGGCGGCGGAGCTCGTCGGGGCCGGCTTGGGGGCGGCGGCAGCGGCGGAGGAGCGGGAGGGCTGGGGGGGCGGCGCTGGCGGCGGCTGAAAACCTAGGGCGGGAGATTGAGGGCGCGGCGCGGGTTTTGGGAAGACATAAACCACGCCGAGGGGTACTTATCGAAAAGGGTAATCCAGACGGCTCGGTGTTGAGAACCGTCTGGATTAATAGTCCAGACGGTTTCTCAACACCGAGCCGTCTGGATTACCCTTAGTGCAGACGCTTTCATTCTTAGAACCGTCTAGACTAGCACTACTACAGATAGCATTTAACGGGACGCCACCTGTACAGATGGCAACAGGGAGCCGTCTGCACAATTCTTAGTACAGACGGTTCCCAACACGAACCGTCTGCACAAATCACGACCAAGGATGCCGAACAAGCGGGACGGCACAGTGCAGACGGCTGCAGTTGGGAACCGTCTGTACAAATAGTGCAGACGGTTCCTAACTACAGCCGTCTGCACTGTGCACAACAGTCCAGACGGCTCCAAACAAGGACCGTCTGCACTATGTTTACAGACGGTCCCAGTTGGAATCCGTCTGCACTAATCAATACAGTACAGACGGCTCCCAACCGGTACCGTCTGTACAAATAATACAGACGGTCCCAGTTGGGAGCCGTCTGCACTAACGCGTACAGTACAGACGGTCCCAATTTGGGAGCCGTCTGTACTATTTGTACAGACGGCGCCCCTATCTGGAGCCGTCTGTACTAATGTAGCTCGCTCACTCCTCACTCCCACTCCCTCACTCCCACTCCCTCCGCTTCTCGAGCCGCCCGCAAGCGCCGCTGCCACCGGAGCTCGTGTCGCCCGCCAGCGACCTCCCCGAGCCGCCGCCGCCACCCGCCGACGCTCTGCCGCCGCCAGGCCTGCCCCGAAGCTTCCCCGCCGCCGGCCGTCGCCTCCACCTCGCCGCCGGCCGCCTTCCTCGCCCCGCCGCCTCCCGGTAAGTCGCCGCCCTCCCACGTCCGCCGCCGCTGTCCCTCGCCACCGCCGGTTGCCGCCGGCGAGCTCGGCCGGTGTCCCGGCCGACCGCCAGATCTCAGGCCACTTAAGAAAAAAAATAAAAAAAATAAAAACCAGTGGGACCCACCTGTCAGGATATATTATTTTTTATTTATTTATTTATTATTTTTACTGAGGAAAAGATCAAAAAGAGTATTTAAATAAATAAATCTTATAAAAATCATAGAAAAATCATTATTAGTCAGAAAAATGCAAATAATATATCAAAATGTTCAGAAAAATAAGATCTACGTAATTATGTCATTTTCATTCGTGTTTGTTGTCGGACCCCAGATTCCATAGCAGAATAAGGTCCAATGAACTCTCCGCGGGCTGACATTAAGTCCTTCGGAGCTTGATTGGCGCCGATATGCTCGTTGATGAACTCCAGGGCGTGGCACAAGCGATAATGGTAGCAGTCGCGATCATAAGCGGCAGCTCGATAAAGACGGTGAGTAATATTGAGCATAGGGGCCAACTCAACAATGGTGGGATCGGGGTGCATAATAGAATCTTGCCAACATATCAGTGCATTGGGGTTTTCCTGCCCCACATGGAAGCCAAAAGGAGAACCCATGAGCTGATTTACATAGTGGTACCGGAGAAAACTTATGGCGTTGAGAGCAGCTGCTTGGACAGCTCCTTCATAAGATCCATCACGACCCTCAATGATGATAGGATTTCCCGGCGGCATAAGAGGCAATTGCAATGGTTCTGAAGGATGTGGCCTGATGAGGATAAAAGCAACATAATCACTCAATCCAAATTGGCGGTTGTGACGATAGATAGCATACTCAGGAAGCCACGCGTATCCCAACTTTGCCAAGATCCGCACTAAGAGCGGAGAAGCACCATCAACTGACACACAATGGGAAGTGCCGTAAGGGTGACATAGGATTCGGCCATCTGGGGCCAAAGATGAAGAAGAGAGTTACATTAGGTCTTCAAGCAAAACAATTGCATAGGATAAAAGCAATTTTCAAACTCAGGTAAATCAGGAGATAAAGCAAATGGGAGATCTATAGTTCTGACCATAAGGGCAGGGAAACCAGGAGTGTCGATACATCGGTGAGATAAGCATCCTGACCACAAGGCATGAAGATTAGAACAAGAGTCAGAAATTCACGGTAACTGAATTAGGTGAGAGGGAAGGTAAGGATAACCGAGCACTGAAACCTTACTTTTGAATGGAGGAAAGAGTAGTCAAACCATTTTGTAACCAAATGAAGAGGTAAGGGTAAGACTAAGATCGAGAGGATAAGGAGGAAACAGAGTCACTACTTATGATTTTCGCAAATCCTTTTTAAGTTCAAAATAGTTTTCGCACTTCTAGACCCAACATCGACCAATCAATGGTTATCCTACAGACAGCCCTGCTCTGATACCAAGCCTTGTCGGACCCTAGATTCCATAACGGAGAGCTTTAGGAATAATCACCCGCTAAGTCGGAGCTTCAACCCCGACCTCAACTCTCCGGAATTAATCCCGAGAGGAGTAGAGTGATATGGCTCCGAATAGACCCGAGACGTCAACCCCAAAGCTTACTCTGGCAAACTGATGCACTGAGCAGTAGGGCGATATAGTCTCCTCACTCTTTCCCACTGAGCCGGAGCATCAACCCCGAACTCGTCCCGGCAAATAAATGCACGGCTGGAGTAGGGTGATATAGCTCCCAACATCTCAGTGGAGAGTTGCTTCATAGGGGTGACTAAACTTAATAGCTCTACGATACAAAACCTGAAATCCTCCCTGCATCACGTACTTCAATCATACACGCATTGCACATGACACAGAGGAGAACAAACTAGTACCATCACAGAGACTCTACGACCAAACCGCAATACTACTAGCTGTTCGGAACTTAACAACACATATACATACCGAAAGGTATTACACAGCGGAAGGTTAAGTTGGCTGAGAAGCCTAAAGGTAGGGCCGAAAGCGGCGGCAGCACAAACCAACTACCGAACCCAGGGCAGGACCACTGCCCGGGATCACCAGTGACTAGACGATGTCGGAGTCATTTTCAACGTAGAAACCCATCCATCGCAGGAGTGGTTTCCTCTGCACACAAAATATCAACGAATGCAAGGTGAGTACAAGATGTACTCCGCAAGACTTACAGGGGAAAATAATAATAGATGTATCAGGTATCAAGAAGGGGCTTTTTGTGGACTATTTTGCAGAAAGCCAATTTGGTCTTTCGAGAATACCTGTAAATAGATTGAAATCCGTCTACTGGAGTAATTTGTAAACGAGATGAGCTGAAACGGCATAGAACACCTAAAGCAGACCACTGAACACCGCAAACCCTCGATCCTTTCTCGACCACCAGGGAGAAATCGATCGCTAACCCACGTCCTTAGAGTTGGCAAGTTTTAGATTAGAGTTGCACTTGTCTAATTCGATGCGGATTCTTACCAAGCTGTCCATAACCGCGGACACGGCTATTCGAATAGTTTAAACCCTGCAGGGGTGTACATCTTTACCTACACGTATCAACCGACTCCTAATGCCATCGACGATTTACACACTTTCACGAGGTGTGCTGGCGGAGGGTGGTTGAACACGACCTTTACAATGTTTTCGACTTAGGTATGAGCCGCCCTAATAGGCTAGTCCGCGAACGACAGTTCGGCCGCTACTTCGACGCGGTCCTACTAGTTGTGGCAGGTGATACATCCCCAGTCCCGGACCGTGTGTAACCCTCACTCCTATATTGTTGCATCACACCACCTCCTCATTTTTCACGCACCCAAGTCACGAAAACGACAAACTATGCGGCTCATATCCTAAGCCTGGACAGATTATTCGGTCGTGGGTGGCCCATTATACCACCCGCGTAGAAGTACGCAAATCTTGGTTCGAAAGGACACCGGGAACCGATCCTTGTGGGATTAACGAGACAACCCACCATGCTCCCAGCATGGCCTCTCGTCGATGCCCGATTTGAGATTAGTCAGGTTTATTAAGCACATCCCGGTGAACACCCACCTAATCCGCTAACCCATCCAGAGTGTGTTTTGTCTGCCATCCCAGGAATTACGACGTTTGCCCAACTAAGCAGGTCTAAGCATCGCGAGCTATAATAGCAATATTACAACAACAAGTAATTCACTCTAAATAGGTTGGGAGGGTCGGTGGTGTTGATTGAGCGACAAAGTAAGTTTTCATGCAAAGGATAGGGTTCACACTTAGCATAAAATATCAGTGGAACGCATGCAATACGATTTTGAAAACAATAGTAATTTGCAAATAGTAGGTTATCCTCAAGATGGTCAAAGGGGGCTGCTTGCCTTGCTGATCCGCTATTAGGTTCTATTCTTGCTCAGGATTACACTCGTCGCGATCCTCCGGTCCTATCGGACGAACGAAAACACAGAAAACAAGCGCAGTGTGAACACCATGACGATGAACTTCAGCATGAGATGCAATGTATGCCATGAGCTAGAGGATTTGAAATGCAAAGACTAACGCAACTGGAATCAAGTTAATCAGAGTTCGGACGCTCGAGTTATCGCGATCCGAATTTCTCCGGGGGTTCGGGGAAACCCTAATTTAAGTTCTTCGAATTTTCATCTCTCTAGTATGCAACATGCATGATCATGACACAATTGAATAGCTTCCATTCTTCTGAACGTTTTGATACATCATTGCATTTTTCTGAGTTCAGACGAATTTCATATGAATTTAACAAGATTAAACTAATTTAATCCCCTTTGTTGTATTTTTCTCAGGAAAGCAATACATTGATTATTTTTGTAACTCAGCTGAACCCTAGTTACCGAGAATGACAAGTGGGTCCCCTCGGGTCATACCCATTTTCTTTATCTTTAAACTTTTCTCAAATTCTGGTTTGTGGGGCCCAGCTGTCATACTCACAGATTCAAATAGCTTATTAAATACACTGCTAAGCATTCATAACCGTAATTAACTGTCGGATTAGCCATAAATACCAATCATCAGAGTTAATTAACACATTAATTACAGCTAACAACTAATGCACCACTAACTAAACCCTAACTAACTTAACTACTAACTAATCTAACTAACCTATGCCGTAACCGAACTCATTAGTTAGGCATTAAACAAACTATGAGTTAAACCCTAACTAATTATCCAGCCATTAGCAATTAACACACTAACCAATTTAACTAATTTAACTACATTACCCTAACTAATCTAACTAGCTGTCCAAATGGGGCATAAAGCCCTAACTGGTTTAACTAACCTTCTAACCTGACTAACTAATCACTTAACCACTATTAACTCCTAACTAACCCTAACCATTAACTAACCTGCTAACTTCACTAACTATTACCTAACAAACTAACTACCCTACTAACCGGCTGCTCAGCTAACTACTAACCTAATACTCTGTCCTGATTAGCATAAGCAGTAATCATTAGCAATAAGTACCACAGTTAGCATTAATGTTGCATCAGTTAACAATAATTAGATCGGTTCAGACATGATTAATACCGGTATTAATTGCACTTAGCAATGAATTAACTGACCAACTAACTTAACCACAGAACTAACCTACTAATTAATTACTAATCTAACTAATGCAACCGGCCGTCGGAGAGCTACTGCTGGGCTCGGTGGCCGGCGGCGCTCACCGGTGGGGAGGAGGCGTCGGGTGAGGCGGCGGTTGGCGCGGGCTCGGCGAGGAGCTTGGCGACGAGGGCGGCCGGGACGAGCTCGGGTTGACCGGGGCGAGGACAGCACGGCGACGGCGGGCTCGATGGAGGCAGCGTCGACCGGTGGCGGGGAAGGGACCGAGAGGGAGCGGCGGCGACTACGGTTGGGG
This sequence comes from Stipa capillata, assembly GCA_019208055.1. Lineage (NCBI taxonomy): Eukaryota > Viridiplantae > Streptophyta > Magnoliopsida > Poales > Poaceae > Stipa > Stipa capillata. The sequence continues at coordinate 1,729 of JAGXJF010001219.1, read as the reverse complement.
AGGCTCCGGCGAGGAGGGAGGAGCCCGGGGGGGGGTTGATGCGGGAAGCGGCGGTGATGGGGAGGCGGACCCGAGGCGGCGACTAGGCTCGGTGGCGGGGCGGCGCGATGGGGCAGGGCAGCCGGAGCTCCGGTTGTGGCGGGGGATCGGCGACGGGTACGGCGGAGCGCCCGGGTAGACGGAGGCGAGGGGACCTGGGGCGGCGCAGCGCCGGAAGGAGTGAGGCCGGCGCGGCAAGGCTGCGGGGTGAGCTCGCGAGGGAATGGAGGCGGGCGGGGCGGCAATGCCGAGAGAGCAAAGAGGGGGGAAAGACGGAGCAGCCGAGGAGGGCTTAAAGGGGAGAGGCGACGATGTGGCGAGGGGGCAGAGAGGAGGCGCCACGCGGCCGGGCGGGGCGGCAGGGAGGTGGCGCGCCGCGTAGAGAGAAGCCGGGGGACGGTCGGGGTGAGGGGGAGAGGAGAAGGGGTGCGGGGTGGGCCAGGCGGGCCGGGAGGGAGAAGGTGGGCCGTGGGAGGGAGAGAGCCCAGCCGGGAGAGTGGGAGTTGATGGGGTTTTAATTTTATTCTCCTTTGATTTTGATTTCTATTTTTACAAATCTTAAACCCAATCCAAATTCAATTTCGATTGCAATTTAAATAAGTTCAAGCCCTGTTCCTTTTTAAGTTTGTTTCCTAATTTCAAACTTTTAGACCCACTTCAAAGATCCTCTCAAGTTTTAAAAACAGATTTCAGAATATTCGTATAATGTTGCTTTCTATTTCAAATAGGTTTTCTAACCCAATTCCGAAACCCCTTTTAAACCGCTAAGCTCTACTTCCAAATAGAGCTCCAAGTTAAAGGTACAATTTAACGGTTGGTTTCCATCCCAACTTAACCCTTTGAACTTTCGATTATTTCCAACCTAGGGTTTTTTATAGCTCGAGCAAAAGGTTGAATTCGCGAGGTGTTCCTCGGAACTTATTACTTCAAGGCCTTGCAAGATCAATAAGGCTTCAAGGTGTTATCCATGTTGTCGAATTAGGGTTTTGTTTAGGGCTTTGCATAAAATTTCAAAATCGTACTCGATTTCGGGTTTCAATACAATGCATGTCATGAAATGCACATGATGCACAATAACATAGGATTAACTTTTGGGGACGTTACATTTGCATTGTAGAAAAAATAAAATTGACTAAAAACTCAAATTAGGGTTTCCGGAACCGCCGGAGAAATTAGGATCGCGATATTTTGAGCGTCCGGACTCCGATGAAATTGATTCTATTTGCATTAGTCCTTATTTTATGTCATCGATTCCATGACATGCATTTCATCTCATGCCGATGTTCCACATTTTGATATTTATGTTTATACCCTTAAACCCTTAAAGTGCAGTACGATTTCTAGATAAGCTCCTTTTTCCCGATGAGAAGCTAGGTCGCTTTCTTTTATTAGGTCAATCTAACACTAATTTCCTTGTTGTGCAGCGCGTGTAGCTTGATGGATCGGGTGTGGATGTACGGTTCTCGTACGAACCAAGCGTACCTTGACGGTGTGACAAATTTTCTGAGAGTTGCCGAGGAGGATAGGTTGAAGAAGGGTGTTGAATATATATATTGTCCTTGTTGCGATTGTAGAAATGAGAGATCATTTCTCGGACACAACTCAGCCCTACAGATCCAAGCGCACTTGATTATTAGGGGCTTCAAACCGGACTACGCGTGTTGGACTAAACATGGTGAAGAGCAGAACA